>VWYH01002951.1:1016348-1094005 GCA_013399365.1 Pampusana beccarii | reverse complement strand
CCGGCCGCACGCGGCTCGGCCCCGCCCCCAGCGCCGTTACCAAGGAGACGCCGCCGCGCGTCCTTGCAGGGAGGGGGCGGGGCCGCCCCCCGGCACACGTGCCCGTTTCGCGGGAAAATTCGAAGCGGCGGCCAGCAGGCGGCTCCGGACTGCGGCTCCCGGCGTGCCCCGCGCCCGCCGCCGCGCCTGCCTGCCTGCTCTGCGCCGCGGGGCATGATGGGAGGTGTAGTCCGGCGCCGCTCGAGGGGGGTGCGATGGGCGGGTGCGATCGGCGGGTGCGATCGGCGGGTCCCCCCGAGCAACACAGCTCCGGCAAACAGAGCATGAGACCTGCGCTAGAGGAGCAGGGTGTTCGCCATCCCACAGAGACAACCACCACCGTGGCGATGGCGATAGCCACCACTGAGCACCCGAGGATTGTGTAATTGTACAATAATAATTCACTGGAACAGGCTACCCAGGAAGGTTGTGGAGTCTCCTTCTCTGGAGACATTCAAACCCGCCTGGACATGTTCCTGTGTAATCTCATCTGGGTGTTCCTGCACTGGCGGGGGGACTGGAATGGATGATCTTTCAAAGTCCCTTCCAATCCCTGACATTCTGTGATTCTGTGTAATGAGAGCGAGCGCTGTCATGGCTGAGTCTGCCCTCATTAGCACGAGGCCTGGAGTCCTTTAGTCCTTCCCCAAATCCAACGGATTTGTGAGCGTCTATGGGGAGAGAGGACTTTGGGCAGCAGCCCATTCACTCTGGCCCATAATGAGGCTAAGGAGGTCTATGCACATGCACATGCAGCTCCCCGCTGCTGAGCACCCCCAAATAATTCAATGTGTGCCCCTGTGGCTCACTACCTTCCCACCTCCCTCCTCCTTGGTTCCTGCCCTGCAGTACTGAGCTTGGAGGAGGTTTGGGGCAGTTTGGCTGCTTCTCAGGACCTTTCCAGCTCCTTTGCCCAGAGCAGCCCCCAGCAGCTCCCCAGGCATCCAGGGAGTGAGGGAGGAGAACTGACCCCAGGAGCTGTTTTGGGAGATGGGGTGTCTGCAAAAGTGGGAAGATGCTGCTGTTCTGATCCAGTGAACATTGAAGGTTGAGAAATTAAAATAATAGCTAGATACGCTTTCAGGAGAGCGATTCCTCTGTGTAATTATTACACGAATTATCCTCCCTATGAAAATATATTATATTGAATAAATTCCCTCTTTGAGCAGGGCTATTCATACTATTCATTTGTTTCAGTTCAAACATTTTTAGCTCATATATCTGGCAGGTTCTTGTGCAGCTTTGTACATTCTCTGCAGCATATTTATCTGCTTTCTGTGTTGCAATATAGGCCAGAGATAAGAATAAAACCATTATAGATTTGTGAACAGCACTTAGATTTTTCAAAGATAATTTAATCAAAGCTATTAGTAAGTCAGGGAGAAAGATTGCTTTTTATTCGGTACAAAAAAAAAAAGGAGCCCTCATTCTTCTCAGAAAATGTTTTAACCACCTGAAGTCACTCACAAGGACTTGAAAGGCTGACAGCATTTTTGCTGGGGAAGAGATCCATCTTGAAATAACAAACTTCAAAAGGTGGGTGTTTCAGCACTGCCTTCAAGAAGATACTATTAAGTAGTTCTGACCTCCCCATTTACATCTCTTCTTTTTTTTTAAAAAAAAAAAAAAAAAGAGGAGAAACACTTTGTGATTCAGGCAACTCGTGAATACTTTGCCGGAACATAAATTTCACCCAGCAATGTTGGGAACACAAGGAGAGCCTTAATCTGCTAATGAATGAGCTCTGCAGAGTGAGACCAGCTCCGCTTCCACATCCAGAGGGATTGAATTGCAAAAAGGAAGCGAGCAGCCCTGGCTGCTGGAGGAGAGAGATTTTTTAAAAGTCCTTCTGCTTTAGCACAAATAAATAATGCATCGGCTGGATCCGGGGTGGCGGCGGGGAAAGTCCTTCCTCTGCGGCACCAGGGAGCCCACCCAAAGTTTTCCATGCTGGCTGCTCACCGTGGCACTGGCAGAGCCCAGATACACGGGATAGTAACCGCTGCTCTTTAAGAAGACCGTGTCCCTTTAATTTAATATCATTATTTTTGACCGGCGCTAGCAATCCGGAGCACTGAGCGTTTCCATCTCTCATCCTGACAAATGCACGCTGTAATTCTTTGACCAAAATGTCAGTCTGCTCTGGCAATGCCTGGCCCTCAGAATGAGAAAGATTTCCAGGGGATTAAAACCGGGCCATTACTCTCCGCTTTAAATGCATTCAAGGCTCTGAAAGCCGTAGCTGCTTTGGTTCCTTTTGTACGAAAAGTTATTGACTTATCAAGGTTAAAATACATTCAGCATGGCCCAATAAAACAGGGATATCTCTGCATTCGTGCTGTCATTTGCAGGTCCGTTTTCATGGCAACAGGGCTCTTTTCTGCACATTAAACGGTTCAGTTGTGCAAAGTTCAGACATTACATAAACAGAGAGGTAACAACACCAAAAAAAAAAAAAAAAATCAATGAGCTCATAGGCATGGAAAAAGGAGATAGCATTGATCGGGGCCGGCATCGATATTTGGGATCGCTGCCTCCTGCCCCGCTCACAGCCCTCCCGCATCGGTGACGGGGACACAAAGAGACGCTGAAGGACACGGTGGGGCAACGGCATCTTCATCCACCCTCCTGCCTGTAATTAATATCACCCAGGCTGAGGGTTTATTGGTGCTAATGAAGGTGTCAGTGCACAGGTGGGCACTTTCCACAGCTGTGGCTGATGACCCCAGTCCCCATCCCACACCAAATCCAGGAGGTTTTCCCCAGCTCCCAGACACTTCCAAACGTGGGTCCCCAAGGGGCAGCGCTGAGGTGGGGGGGCTGGAGACGTGGGTCCCCACGGGGACTCCAGCCATGGGGACTGGGCCACAGCAGCGGGCGTTGAGCTCTGTGGCGGTGCTGCCAGCATCGGTATCGTGCTGGGTTGGCTGTGGGGAGCCCGGTGCCGGCGGCCGCGGGGGCTGGATGGGGGCTTTGGGCGAGCGACTTTGATGCTGATGGGAGATGTCAAGCTTTTTGCTTCCCAGTCAAGGGGGCGAGAGAGATTCCGGCGTTAAAATGCTCGTTAGAGGAGAGACACCAACATCTGTCGGGGAAGCAAATGGAGAGCGGGAGGGGGACGGCCGGGCAGCCAGGCGTGACGGAGGAGGAGGAGGAGGAGGAAGGTGTGGGGGTCTCTCCAGGCTGCTGCAGTGCCATGGAGCCGCTGTCCTCACCCCGTACCAGCACACGAGCTCACTCCTGAATCTGAAATCTCACCGGTGTGAGAACAGTTTGTCCACTGGGAAGCCCAAGGTGAGGAACTGGTCCCACACGGCCCCTTGCTGGGGTCCCCGAATGCTGTGGCCAGCCTGGGAGAGCCAGGGGACACACAGGGCAAGCAGCTGGTCTGGGCACAGAAAACTCACATGTTGGGCAAGGAGCCATGTCCCAGGAGCACCCTCCTCGCTGTCCCTCCAGGTGACACCGCTGTGGGTGGTGGCAGAGGCTGGGCAGTATTCGGGAGCAGCTGCCCTGGGTGCTGCAAGGGCCAGGACTGCAGAAGCTCCTGTGGTTTCTTGGTTTCCCCCCCAGTTTATTTATAGATGCAGCAAGTTATTCAGCTGAAACAAATCTCTGTTTCAGCCGGGTCCTGGGGCTGGCGGCTGCCCGCATCACCTCCCAGCAGCCATACATTCAGCAGCACCTTTTCTTTGGGGGTAGCAGCAGCCCAGCACCAACAACCCAGTGGCTGCAGAAGAAGGGGATGCGCCCGGACAGGGTGATGGTCCCCAGGGTGCGGGTGGTGACACAAGGGCTACACTAAGAGTGAACCAGGACCGACTGTGCACAGCGGGGGGGACGACGGTGCAGGGCTCGGGGTGGGCAGGCTGAGGGGTGAAGGGTTGGGGTGCACCCTGCCCCCAGCACAGCCCTCAGCCCCCTGACGGCGGTGCCGGGAGTGAGCACTCACCGTCAGCCGGAGTCTATTTTTATTCCCTGTTTAAAAATATCCCAGTCCGGGTCACTGACACATGATGGATCATCGCTCCCGCGACTCCCCCCAGGGTCTTTCCAGCTCTGAGACGAGCAGCAGAGCCGGGCTTTTGACGAGAGCTTCTTGCACCCTTCCCATCTGTAAAAGCACCAAGGGGACATCACAGCACCCGCATTGTGGGGGTGCAAGAAGCACCCATGTGCTGCTGGGGCTGGGGCATGACAGGGCAGCAGGCCCAGCCATGCCCGGGCACAGCCCCGTGCCAGCCCTGCACCCCAGTGGGGGAGCATCCCGGGTTCACCATGTCCTCACTCTCCGCTGTCCCCATACTCAGTCCCCTGCCAGTGACAGAACAGATCCCATGCCTTTTTCTTTCCTCCCCATTTGTATTTTGTGAAAAATTCAACCTTGCCCAAAGGCTTGGACAAAAACCCTTGTAAGCAGGGATGGGAGTGCGAGGAAGAGCGGATTTCAGCCTTCGGTGCATTTTCTAGCCCTATTAGTCACGAGCCTCTGATGCCACAAGAGATACGGGGCTGAGTGACAGGTGATTTGGTTTTATCTCACCTGGGAACATTTCATATCCGGCACGGGGCTGTTCTGCAGCCTCTTTGTGCTGGAACGCTCAGCAGCATCCCCGGGCGGAGGTGCAGCCAAGGGGAGTCTGGGGGCTCCCCTTCCTTCCAGCTTCAGGGGGCAGCACCCCAGCGATCACAGAGCAGTGAGGGCACGGCTCCCAGAAGAGAGTTTGGTGGTCACAGCCACCTCCAGCTGGGTCCTGTTCCCCTCTCTGGTGGCATCACCTCCTCCCTGGTGGGCCCAGGGTACCTTTCAGCCCACAGAGACCCACAGAGCCGGGGGTGCCTCCTCCTTTGGTGGGGGGTCAGAGCTCCATCGTTTCACCCACTCCTTGGGTGAAACCTTTTGGTTTTGTGAGAAGCTGGTTCCTGGAAACAGGAGCTGATCGGGGCTGGGTGCGATGCTGCCTCTGGGTTTGCTCCTGCCCAGCCTTTGCATGCAGCATTACGTCCTTCCCTCCCGCACAGATTTTTTATTTCTCTTCCGTTGCTCTGAAACTGGTTTCCTTCTCCCTCAAACGACTCGATTACACCGCTTAATTGCATTTACGGAGCAGAGCTGGCGTGTGCTGTCAGCCTGGATTACAGGGGGTCTCTGCCGAGGGAGGTGTCAGGGCAGCTGGACTGGGAGCCGGGCTCTGGGAGCTGGAGATTCCCGGGAGATCTTCACCTTTAACTCATTTCCTTCTTTCCCCTACAAATCTGCTGACATTTGGAAAAGGGGAATCATTGCAATTTGCTTGTTTCAGCAAGTTCCCCCTCTCCCATGTGCTGCTGCCGCTTGGCTCTGCCGGGCTGTCGCGGCCCCGGCGCGTTGGAGGGCACTGGCTGGGGGCAGAGGAAAGGAGACTGATTCCCGATCCCACAGCAGCAGGACAGCCCGGTGACACCAATGCCTGGTGGCCCCAAGCAGTGCTACACGGTGGGACCGGAGCCCCTGGTGCCAGGCTGCTGGGAGAGCCGGCGCAGCCCCCCAGCCTTGCAGCCAGGGAAGCACCTGATTCCATCCTCCTGACAGTCAAGAATTTAAAATGATTTATTAAAAATGTATAAAGCCCAGTTGTCGGTGTCGCTGCTCTGATAAGAGCATCGTCTCCTGTGCGCTCGGGTTCGTGCTCCCCTCGCTCAAGCGGTTCCCACCGTGGCACCCATACAGTGAGGGGTGGAGGGATCCCCTCACTCTGCAGATTAATTTTTGGCAGTGCCGCAGGCAAATGCACCCAGGATTCAGGAGGCGTTACAGCTGAGCGGCACCCCCGGAAAGGCAGTGTCGCACCACAGCCACGCTGGCAAAGTGATGGGCAGGACCCCCTGCCCACATCCCTGCCCACATTCCCCTGGTCCAGCAGCACTGGGCTCTGCCCTTCCTGCCCCATCACCCCCCCCGGGCAGGGCTGTGGCCCCTTGTCCCCCCAGAGCAGGGGGTCCCTTCCCAAGGAACGGGGCCCAATGACCCGCAGTGACTGGGGAAGATTAATGGAGACGTATGGAGTGTACGATGGCTCCAGCCCCACATGATGGATTCCAGCCCATGGCTGTAAATCCGGTTGTGGTGGTTCAGCCGCAGAGCCAGGGACAGCGGGGACAGAGACACCAGCTGCCCCGGCGCGGCTGAGGTCACCGGGGGCAGGCGTGGGGCCGGGACGGATCGGTGGCCCCCCCACCTCCCTGGATTATTCCCTGCCGGGTGCCAGGGACAATGTGACATGGATGCCGAAGGCACGGCTGAGCTGTGACACCAAAATTCTTGTCCCGTCCCCATGGGACGCTGCCCGACCCCACGCAGGGTCTCGGCAGGGTGACACTGGCACGAGGCTGCGAGAGCTCCGGGAAAGGATGGCAACAGCAATTGAAATCAATAGTTGTGCAGGAGAGAAATAAAAAGCCTCATCACGGCCGTTGGCTGGAGCATTGCAGGGCCAAAGAGGATTCAGGCATCTCAGCCAGCAGTGACATTGCTCTGCCACCCACCCTGCCACCCCGGCCTTGGACTCGGTTCCCTCTGTTGTCCCTGCTCCCGGCACTCAAACCTGTCTGTGTTCTCAGCAGGGTGTTTCCAAGCCCACTGCCTCCAGGGCAGACAATTGATTTAAACCAGGGTTTTCCTCCTGTGTTTTTTTCAAAAGTCATTTTCTCTGCAGCACCTTCCTTTTCTCTGACAGCCCAGCCAGCAGCATCGGGTGTCCCCAGCCCTGCTCGGGCTGCGATTGTCCCCACGGGACCATCCTCTTCGCGTGAGCCGCAGCGGGGCTGGGGAGGAGGAAGCTGAGCCTCGGTGATGGAGCCTGGGGGGGTCCCAGCCGGGGGGCCCAGCCTGGTGGATTGGCAGGACCCCCTCCTCCAGCAGCACCCTGCTCCTGGCACCCGCTCCCCACATCTGGCCGTGCTGCTCCCTCCACCGGGCAACAAGCCCGATGCCCAGGTGTATGATCCTAATTAGGCCCCGCTTAAAACCAATTTAAGCACCATTTGAAGTTTTCTGTTTTGGACAAGGTCACCATCAGCTGTCACCGGAGCATCCCCAACCTGGAGATGTCACACCGCTGCTGGAAAGGCAGGAAGCGCCGTCAGCTGGGGAATGGGGACACTATGGCTGTGTTCCCACGTCCTGGGGTGGTGCCCTGCTTTGGGCTGTCCCTGTCACCATCCCTGGGACAGCAGCTCTCATGGGGTGACAGGAGCTGGCTCTGGGCATTGGGGCACAGGGAGGATGCTGGGGACACATGGGGACACCCACAGCAGGATGGGGCACGGGAGGGCTCAGCTCCAGGTGCATCCCATGGCAGCGGGAACAGGGAGGAGGTGGCGATGCTGGGCAGTGCTGAGCACCGCCAGGAACAGGGGGCCGGGGGGACTGGGGGTGTCACGCATCACTGAGCTTTGTGAGGTGTCCTCCCTGCCACTGGGCTTTGATCTGCACAACCAAAGAGCAAAGGGGCCGCCTTTGTGCGCCGGGAGGCTTTGAAGTGTCCCAAACCGGAGTGGGGGGCTCACGGGGGGTGGCTGGCACTTCCCAGCCACACTTTCTCTCCTTTTTTATTTCCTTGTTCCCAATTAGGAGCCACCTCTGTCTCATGCAATAAAACCTGCAAACTTTCCCAGGGAGCCCCAGCCGGGTGCCAGGGGCTGTGCCGGAGGCTGTGCCAGGGCCCATACGGCACAGGACCCCCAACCTGACCCCCCTGCTCCGCTCTCTCCCTCCCTCCATGGCCACACTGACCTGCTCCCCCCAGCACAGGACCCCCAATTTGGGGTCGGTGCCTTCCCCAGGGACCTCACCCCCACTCCAGGTGACAGCAGGCAGGTCCCTGCCCACGGGGGTGACAGTAATTATTTGTGTCTCCAATTCTCAGCCCATTTTATCTTTTCCCTTCCAAAGGCAGGAGAAAAAATAAGCTTTTTTCCAACCCCTCCTTTTCTTTTCGGTGGCCTCACTCAGCCCCGGGAGGGTGAGCGGAGCCCAGTGGGTGTGTGTGAGCCTGTGTTTTTGTGAGAAAAATGCGCATTGATCATTTCTGGGAATCAGACTGTGTTTTTTACTCTGAAGCATCCATTATACACAGCTGCTTAATTGACGAGCGCTGCCTAGTCACCTCGGATGCCAGAGTAAAACAGCCTAAAAGCTCCAGCGCAGAGGAAGTCCGCGCTTTATAAATTGATTCAGTGGGAGAGAGAGGGAGCGAGCGAAAAAAAGCATTAATTACAGATGCTTCTGTGGGCACTGTTTTATGGCAGCGAGACCAGGATGTGGGCAATTCTCCTAAATGTGCTGATTAGACAGCACTTCATGTCTCGGAGCACATTAAATGGGCTCTGTAAAGCTATTAAAGATGCAGCGCCATAAAGAATTGAGGAGAGCGAGTGGCAGCGGCACAGCCCGGGGCTCCTGCTCGGCTCCTGCCGCCGAGATCGGCAGCAACAAGTCAGCGGTGAGGCCGGATGAGCCACACAGATGCCAGAGCTGGGGACAGCCGAGGTGGGGGGATCGATGCTCCTGCCCACGTTTCCGTTCCTGCTGATCCCACCTGAGCTGGGGTTTGGGGACTGGGGGCTGCCTGTGCCCCCCAGGCAGGTCTGTGGCTCCTGTTAGACCCCATCCACACCCTGAGCCCCTCAGTTTCGCTCTCTGGACAGCCCCTCTTCCCCAAAAACCACCTGGGGTGGTCCCTCTCAATAGAACAAAAGGAAACAGCCTCAATTTGCACCAGGGGAGGTTGAGGTTGGATCTTGGGAACAATTTCTTCCCCAAAGGGCTGTTGGGCATTGGAACAGGCTGCCCAGGGCAGTGCTGGAGTCACCATCCCTGGAGGGGTTGAACAGACAGAGATGAGGTTCTCAGGGACACGGGTTAGTGCCAGGGTTGGGGTAGCAGTTGGACTTGATGATCTTGAGGGTCTTTTCCAACCAAAATGATTCTGTGATTCCATTATTCTACCATGTGTGGCCCGGGAGGAGCTGGGGGAGGCAGGAGCTGGTGCTGTTCCACCATCACCTGGGTGCTGGGGATACAGGACTCTCCTCCCCAGGCTTCCCCCACCTACCATGGAGCTGGGGGGACAAGGACAGGTTTGCAGAGACTTACTGCCAGCCTGGGGATGTCACCAAGGGGACAGGAGACGTGCGGGGACAGTATGCTCAATCTCCCCCACCGCCTGTCCCAACAGCCTCTCTGACTGTCCCCAGCCCTGTGGGGACTGTCCCCACTCATCCCACTCTCCAGCACTGAGACTGAGCCTGGCTGCACCATCCTGGCTCCCTCCAGGTCTGCACTGGTGTGGTTCACTGGTACGGGAGCATCATGGCCATGCTGGCTGCCAGCAGCCCTTGGAGCATCCCTGGAGCATCCTGGCTCCTTCCCCTGCCCGATGCTCCTGTGGTTGGAGATTTTTGCTCTCGGGAGGACGGCAGCCCCTGAACCCAAGTGGGGTGAAGTTGTGAGGCTTTCGGTGCCGCTCTGGCTTCACCCACAGTCTCAGGCCACCCCAGTGCAGGAAGAGCCAGCAAGGAAGGATCTATCTGACCTCACAGCTCCGGGATCCGCGCCCAGCAAAGCCAGCGTGACCCCCCTGCACAGCGGGCGCGGGGCCGGCTGGGCGTGCGATGTTAACACAGCCCCGCCGTGCAATCGCACTGGCAAATCAATTTGTCAGGACACAGCTCACCAATTAACGTTTGCTGGGATTATTACTCATTTGCGCACTGCAGGTTGCAGGGAATTAATCAGGGGCTTGCCAGGCAGCCGGGACAGCCAGGGTGGGAACAGCAATGTCAGCACCCAGCACAGCCCGGCAGTGCCAATGGTGCCCGGAGCTGTGCCGGAGGCACCCGGTGCTCTCCCTGCACCCAGGAGAATGTGGCCCACCAGAGGGACCCTTGGAGGACACCCCAATATAAGGACAATCCCAACCCCTGGAACCACACACCCCCACCATGGCAGGGTCAGATCCTGGGAGAGTGGCAGGACGTAGAGTAGAAAGAAGTGATCCTGAGGCAACGCGACACTTGCCATGTCATCCCAGGGAGGTGACGCTGAACGGTGTCACCCACCCCATACCCGGTTTGGGGAGCGAGTGTGGCCCCAGCCCCAGCACAGCCCGGCAGCACCGGAGGCGGCGGGTGCTGGTGGGGGGCTTTGGGCAGCAGATGGATTCTCCCGAGCGGGACCGCAAGCCAAACCACACACGTGTGAGCAAACAGGACGGGAATTCACCATCAAGGCTACTAAATAAAAAAGCACTGCTTGCTGCTGTGGGGGGATGGCAGTGGCCCCACAGGACCCCTGGGCCCCTGCTCCCCAGCACAGGGACACGGAACGGACTGCATTGGGACAGGCACTGTCCCAATGTCTGTCTGCCCTGTGTGGGGACACTGCAACCGGGCACCCCAGGGGACCCCAGCCCTGACCCCGGTTCCTGCCCCAGCCGGGGGTCTCCAGCTGCTGGCGGGAGGCACACGGTGTGCGCGGCGCGTACGGCGAGCACGGTAAGCACAGTGTGAGCAGCGCGGCCCAGCCCGCCCGGCTCCCTGACGGATAATCGATTTTCCCAAGCTGGGGAGAGACACACTGTCCAAACGCATCAAGCTTTAAATGCCAACTTTCCTAATGCGATTTTACAATCTCCTTTAATTGAGTCACAGCGAAACTTCCCCCTTCCCTGGCAGTGGCGGGGGCCGGATCCAGCCCTGTCCAGCCTGCCACAGCCCCCCCGCCCAGGGCAGGGCCCTGCAGATCAGGGGTGCATCCCCCCCAAGACCATGCCACACTCTCCACCACGGTCAACACCCCTTGGGGATGAGCTGTGGCTTTGGGGTGCCCTGGGGTGCAGCAGCCACCTCTGCCAGCACACAGGCCCCAGACGGACACACATCTGCCCTGACATACGGCCACGGCAGGGCAGGAGGTTTTGGGGGGCCGATGCCCATCAGGGGGCTCCATGACCTCTCCTGTGGGCCAGCGGGACAGTGCAAAGCTCGTCACCAGCTGAGGGCACAGAGACCCCAACACCTTTTTTGTGGGACCAAGAGCCCCGGCAGCCCCCGACCCTGGGCTGGGGCTGCGGGGGGATCCAGGGTTTGGCTGGGGACGTCACCAGGAGCCCCAGCACTGCTCAAGGTTAGTGCCGGCAATTAAGAGCTGGGATTTGCATGCAGCAAATGACTCCAGCTAATTACAGGTTTAAAAGGGAAATGATTGCAGAGAGGATTGTTTGCAAAATTGGGGCATGACAGAGGAGCAGGCTCTCTGCTCCCCTCCAGAGGTCACCAGTCTTAACCCATCTGGCCGAGCCATCATCACCAGACATCTGGGGGTAAAACATCTGGGGACAGCACATCTGGGTGGCTGTGGCAGGAGCTGGTGATGGCCCAGGGCTGCCAATGGCCCCAAGGGCTGGACTGTCATGTTGGGAAGCCCCGAGGGGCACAGGGTGACCCCCAGCCCTGGGAGTCTCTTTGGAGGGTACTGAATGCCCCCCCAGACCCAGGACAGGTGCCCCTGTCCCCCAGCGCATGGGCAGAGCAGGGCAGCCCGGCCACTGGGCGATCTCCAACTTACCCCCCACCTAAAAAAAATAGGCACAAATGCCAGGGTGCTGAATCGATTCATTTAATTTTCCCTTCTCAGCTGATCAAGAGCAGGGTGACATTTGGCAAAAGTTGCTGATGAGGGATTGAATGATTAATTGTCATGACAACCATTCCTGGTTAATGACAGGGATGAGATTGTGCCGGCATAAAAGACGGAGAGTGGCCTTGAGTGCCGCGGTGCTAAATTACCAGGCATGTCACTGTTTGTGCTTTTGGTAAAACGTGGCCATGCGTTCCTAATGAGAGGTTAACTGTGTCCCCAAAGTAATTACAACTGATTGAAGAGGTAGTTAGTAATTAGAGGATTAACTGTAATGAGTCTCACCTGCAGCAGTTGCCATAGTTACAGTATTTTAGATGATGGGAGTTAAAATAGGACGGCGGATGCGGTGCTGGGAGAGGTGGCTCTGCCCCCCCTGGGGTGTTGTGGGGGTCCCGGGGGTGCCTGGGTAAGCTGGGTGCCCCCCTGCACCCACTGCCCCATGGCACTGGGTGCCCCATGCCCAGAGCCCCACAGCCCATGTGCCAGGGTTGGCCTGTGGCTGGGCTGTGCGTGGGCCCTGGGGGGGCACCTGCAATGAAACCCCCCCCAAAGTCCCTGGATGCAGAGCAGAGCATCACCCACCGGCCCGCAGCACCCTGTGCCATGTCACAGCATGTGCATGTGTGCCGTGGTGTGCCGTGGTGTGCCATGGTGTGCCAGGGCCAAGCAGCCAGCAGGAGCCCCAAGGCTGCCTCTGCCAGTGGGGGATTTTATCAAAAAAGCCTAAATCTCCACACTCCTGACAGCCCCGGCTCGCTCTCTCCAGGAGCCAGGAAGGGGCGCCAAGGGTGGGAATGGGGACGTCCCCACAGCCACTGCGGTGGTGACATCCTCTGGGTCCCACGGCTCCAGGTGCACCAAGGGGCTGCATCAACTGCCCGAAGTGAAGCTGCTTCATCTCTACTTATTCCCCTCCTTCCACAGATGACAATTTACAGGCCCGTGTAAAACCTCCAAGTACAGTATCTTTAATTATTCCATCCATAAATGATAAGCACCATTCATTTCAGGGCTCTCATTACAAATTTATACCCCTGTTTAATGTGCTCACTAACATCAGACATCCCACAGCTCGCCGAGAAATATTGAACAATCCTTTCTGGAAGGGCTGAGCAGATACCACCGGAGCCATTTCGGACTTGGGAAGAGTGATGGGCAAAGCAGGGGGTGTTGTTTCTTAAAATGAAGAGTGAACCCCCCGGGGAGGGGTTCTGGGATGGATCTGGGGGCAGACGGCTCGTGGGACTCAAAGCTTTTTGTCTGGATGCTTCCCAGGTGAAATTCTGCCACTTTTTTTGTCTGGACATGCTGATGGTTGAAAATGAACTTCATTTTTATATAAGTGTAAAAATAGAGCTTTGTATATGTATATATATATATATGTGTATATATATATATATCTATGGGAAGGCTTTTGCAAAGGCTTAACTTGAAAAAAGCAGAAATCCCAAATATTCACGTTTCAGAGTAAACATGATGAGTTGGTTAGACCCAGAACAATTTGTTTTCTGGATTATTTCTGTGCCATGCGGTGCCGGGGCTGTGCCGTACAGCGTCCCCGGCACACGTGTCTCAAGCGTGCTGGGGCTCAGCTCCCA
The DNA here is from genome assembly GCA_013399365.1 of Pampusana beccarii. Taxonomy (NCBI): domain Eukaryota; kingdom Metazoa; phylum Chordata; class Aves; order Columbiformes; family Columbidae; genus Pampusana; species Pampusana beccarii. Next base: position 1,080,685 of record VWYH01002951.1, on the reverse strand, counting down.
CCAGCCGAGTGGCCACACGACACTGGAGGCATCACGGCAGATTTTGGTCCGTTTTTGTGGGTAAAACAGCCACACGGCGGGAACAGCCCGGCAGGCAGGCGGGATGGCCGCCCGCCAGGAATGTTTTAATGCCGTTACACCACAGATACAAGCTCTTCAGCATTAAAGACGGCTTTTATGGATCATAAAATCTATTAGTGCCGCTCACCGCAGTCACTGGAGCAGCAATCGGTGCTGCGGTGGGGTGCGGGTGCCGTGGGGACCGTCCCCTCCTGCCCTGTCCCGCCAGCAGAGGCGATGCCCGGAGTCCTGTGGGTGGGACCATAGTGATGGGGACACCAAGGGGACATCATCCAGCCCCCCAAAACTCCCATCCACCGGCCAGGCTGGTGTTTTCCAGCCATCAGCGTTAGGTCCTCATCACCCCCCCCAGCATAGCTGCTGCCTTGGGGACCCTGCTGGGTGCTGGGAGGGGGCAGGATGGGGCTTGTCCCCGAGTTTTTGGTGAGGACACATTTTTACAGGGACTTTCAAAGCCATCTGAGAGCTGCCGGTGAGCCTGAAGTGGAACCGCACCGTGTCTGCTGAGAATTGAAAAGAAAAAACCCAAATGTGAAAGAATTAATGGGAATGTTTGCACTATTGTCTTAGGGGTTTATTTTGCATATCTTAAATTTAGGGACAGATATTACCTGACAGAGCTCCTTTTAAAGAGGAATTAATAGTAGCTGTTGTAATTGCTGACGAGGAGTAGCCTTCTGTCAGAGATAAGCTTATAATAAGCTGTCATTGCGGGCTGGCTTTGGAGTATTAACACAGAAGTTAATAAACATGTACAATGGGGTGTCCCCTCCCCGGGGAGGCCTCAGTGCTGCTGCTCCTCGCGGTGAGCGCTGGAGCAGCCGTGGCGGGGTGATCCCTTTGGCTCAGAGGATGCTAAAAGGCAGATGTGCCGAATTTCCCCGCTCTGCACCTATTTGAGCACGAAGCTGGCTCCCGGCGTGAAGGTTCGAAACGAGAGGGAATTATTGGTGGTGTTGGAAAGCGGTGCTCTGGCAGCTTCGGCTGGGGTTTGGGAGGTGCCACCTCCCTGTGGGTGTTAACCCCTGGGACGGGAGGTTGAGGAGAGCGTTGGCCATGCCGTGGGGCAAATCCAAGGCAGAAATGCCCCGTGAGCGGCTGTGGTGATGGGTTGGCAGTCACTGCCAGCTCTGCCCTGTCCTGCACCCCCAGCACAGGCTGCTCACTGGGCGCAGAATCATAGAATCACAGAATGGCTTAGGTTGAAGGGACCTTCAAAGCCCATCCAGTGCCCCCCCTGCCATGACAGGGACATCTTCACCAGCTCAGGTAGCTCAGAGCCCCGTCCAGCCTGGCCTGGGATGTCTCCAGGGATGGTTCATCCACCACTTCTCTGGCCAACCTGGGCCAGGCTCTCACCACCCTCAGTACAAAAAGATCCTTCCTTACGCTGCTTGCTGGCCAGACGTGATGCGGAGTTGGCAGCTCAGCTCCCACCTCTGCCCCAGGCTCCTCTACCTGAACATCCAGCACGGCTGAGAAGGTCTCAATTATATTAGCGACAGTTTTCATTGAAATTAAAAATATAATTCATGAAAGCCCTTCTGCTCATGTTTGGCTTGGTAAACACTCTGTGCTTCCTCCCCCTCCTTTTTAATAAAATCTAAACTGTGAAACTAAACTACTTGACAGAATCCTTTAAATATACGCAAATATATATTTGCACTCTTTTTTTTTTTTTTCCCGGAGGCTCTTCCATTAGGTAATATTTGTTGCCGACATTAATTTCATTAGATTTTCATGGCATTTTAATAGGAGCCCCAGTGGTTTTTTGCATATATTAGCATGCACAAGGAAGCTAAGATCGACAAATTGTAGTAAAGTAAAAAAATCGGGTTTAGAGGCAGTAAAGGGAACTTCTCGGAAGCCGCGTGTGAAGCCGGCGAGCAGAGGGGGAGCCCCGTTCCCCGGCCGTGCCCCGTCCCACTGCGGCATTTTGTCGCATGTGCTTTGCCATCGGTGTCTGAACGTCGGCTCCGAAACCTGACAACCACTTAATGAAGATATTTTCAAGCTGATTGTCAGATGCACGCACGGAGCCTGATTACAGGCAGACACCCGAGTGGAAGAGCTCACAAATTAAATATGTGTTGATTATGCAAACTTGATCTTGTGTTTATTTCTCATAAATAAAGCATGAACTGAGGTTCAGCTCCCCCCTGCACGCTTCTGAGGGCCGTATTTATTGTATGCAAATTGGGCACGGGGCTGGGAGGAGAAGTAATCAACTGTTTATCAGATGGTGTATACGATCAACCTGGAAATAATAACTGGGGAAAGAGTTTTACATAGATCGTGACGGAGATTATTCAGCTATCACCTTAAATTCACAGTCCTGAGGGTGCACAGCTGACTCCCTGAAATGCCATCAGGCACTGCGCCCCGGCATCGAGCCCAGCAGATCTAGGGGTATTTTACCTTGCACAGGGGTATTCTGGTCTGCATTGGGGCATTTGACTCTGCATAGGGATATTTTACTCTGCATAGGTGCATTTCACTCCGCACAGGGCTATTTTACCGTGCACAGGGTACTTCACAGGAGCCGGGCTCCAGCGGGTTCTGCAGCACCCGGGTTCCCGTGGGCTCCGGGCAGAATGAAAAATGACATTTAAAGTTTTTAGAAAAACCCGATCTGGCAGCCTGTGTGGTCCTGCCCGGCGGTGCCACTTCGGGGAAGGTTTGGGAAGGAAGCTGTGATGATGATAAATGCATCCTGGGCGACTTTTTTTTTTTTTTTTTTTTCCCCTCCACATCATTTTATAGGAAATACATGTTGGAAATGAAATTGAAATGAAAATGAATAAATATTTCATAGAATACAATTACCGTGGCTCAGGACCAAGACAACTGCAGCAGATCCCACCGCACACAGCGCGTTAGCAATTCAGCAGCAACGAATTGCTCTCTTGGCTTTTAATCTGCTTTTTTGCTAACACAAACAACCTCCCCAGCCCCCAGCAGGGAGGTGCCCGTGGCCAGAGCCATAGTGAGGGATGGATTTGGGCATCACCCATCACCCCCGGGGCACCCTGGGTGCTGCCCGGCCGGGCTGGCAGAGCTGCAGGCAGGCTGGCTTCACCACCCGATGAAAAACAATCAAGTTAAATCCAATATTTTGCCATAGAAGTGAGAAAGGGGAAAAGAGCTGAAATTCAATAAAAGGTGACTTGCTGCCTACTCTTTCCCTGCCGCTGCAGCCCTGGCTCTGCGGGATGGTGACAAACATCCCTGCTGGGGCCAGCGGCTCTGTGCCCGGGCTCCGGGACACAGCAGTTTACAGCCACTGCTGGTCAATGGAGAAGAAAAAGGGCTTTTTCCGGAGCACAGCAGGGAGCTGAGGATTTATGGGAAGCAATTTGGTGGCGAGAGTTGATTTTATTTGTTTGCTTTTGCGGCTGGCGCGGTGTGGGACCCTGGGCTGTGACGGCAGCCGGGTCTGGCGAGGGCACGACTGCTGCATCCCGAGGAGCCATTTGGGTATCTACGAATCGCGACATGAGTCCGTGTCACCTACGGGTGCCCAAACCAGGGCTGAACAACACCCTGTGTCTCCCAAAACAGCATCCTCCCGCTCTCCCCTGGGATCCTCCATGCTGTCTCCCAGAACGGACGCCTTGCTCGCGCGCTCCCCCCGTCCTCCAAAGGGGACACGTCCACCCCTGCCCAAACCAGAGGGGAACCATGTAACCCCCCCAGCCCCTTTTCTGAGCCAGGCCCCCCCATTCCTGCCCGGGGTGTGCTGGGGGGGCGCGGGGCTCAGCGCTGCCTTTGCAGCTCAGCCTGATGGCGGGAGGCAGGCGGGAGCGCGGGGCCGGCGGCGACACTTTGAACAGGCATTACAGGGAAAACTCAACAAAATGGCACAGCCGTGGCGGCGCGGCAGCGTCGTGTTTTCCCAAAGCAGGAATAAAACAGCCGCGCAGACAGTACTTTGCAAACAATTTAATTTGCCTGATGCTTTGATATAGATGAGGACGCGGCGAGGCAGGCGCGGAGAGAGATGAAAAGCTCCGTCGGATGCGGGGGGTGTCTGCGCGGTGTGTGATGTGCCAATGTGTGATGTGCTGGTGTGCGATGTCCCGGTGCACGGTGTGAGCTGTACCGGTGTGAGCTGTACCGGTATGCGGTGTCCCGGTGCAGCACAAGTTGGGCAACACTGTCCATCTCCAACCCAACGTTGGGGCCGATGCTGGGGTGACCCCAAGCTCTTGCAGGACAGGGGCTGAGCTCGTCTGCTCCGCAGGGGACAACAAGCATCATGTGCTGGTGCCAAGGACCCTGCTCTGGTGCCACCCTGTGTCACCCAGCCCTGCCCGACACCCACGCTGGGCTGGGGCTGCCGGAAACCTCCCCCCGCAGCAGCCGGGGAGCTAAAGAGACGGGGCTGGGAGAGCGTGAGGAACGCGGCTGTCAGATATGGGGCACGCTGAAATATTAATGGAACTAACATTTCAATTACCTTTTATCTGTACAGGCTCAGGCTGCGGCGAGGGGGCTGGGGCGGCCCCCCCCACCGCGCGCTGTCACCCAGACATTCATGCTGTGCTGGTTCTTTTTATTGGTTTTCATCACTTTTGACATTGCCAACAATGAACCTTGAAGTAAATTTTCAGTAGTGACTGTGTCAGTGGAAAACCGTCTCCCCGTCATTTTTCTAAATTAGGCGATGATTTGAGTCCTTGGGGCTGGAGCAGGAGAAGTGGTGGGGCTGAGGAGGAGGAAGGGGGAGCTGTAGGGACCCTCCTCCTGACCCCCCCAAGCCTCAAGCCCAGGAGACCATCCCTGGTGGGATGGGGGGGCTGTCACCTCCTTGCCATCACCCCTCACCTCCCTCGTGGTGCTGCAAAACCTGCCCTGAGCAGCACCCAGATGTGCCCTGCTGGGGGGACACCCAGCCTGGCACCGCAACAGGACACTGGACACACAGGGCTGTTTGATCCTGGACCGGGGGCAGCCTTGTCCCCCTCCCAGCATCCATCACCCTGGTCCAGCTCATGATGCTCCCAATCTCTCTCCTGGGTTCTCGCTGGTCCCCAAAGCCCCCCAGCACTTGGGGACAAGGTCCCCCTGCTCCAGCCACACCGATCTCCATCCCACGCACCGCAGGGACATGGGGACCAGCCTTCTGGTGTGGCAGAGCCGCTCCGGTTTCCATGCACGGTGCTGGCACGTGGGCACACCTCCGCTGAACCACGGCCCCTCCTCGCCCCGGGGGGAGACTAAGCAGAACTTTAATTTTAATGTTCATTGAGCATGTAGAGGGAAAAAAAAAATCAATTTAATAACCTCTCTTCACAAACAGTGCCTGGAGGCTGCTCGGCGAACGCGGCTTTGAGAACTTCAGAGTCTTTTGTGCTGTTATTTATTGCGGGGGATTAAATGGAGCCGTAAGCGGGAGCGGCACCGCTGGCACCACGGCTGAGCCGGGTGAGATCCAGCCCCGTGCTGCCAGCACGAGGCACCAGAGCCGAAGCCCAGCCGGGGTGGAGGGACATGGAGGGCTGTGAGGAAAAGTACATATAGCTGGGAAAATCTGCTGGCTTGGCTGCTCCCAAAGGGATGCTCCTCTGCCACCTGCTCCCCAAAAGCATCTTTGGGGGGCCCTGGGGATGCCGCAGGAGGGGGGCGCTCTGGCAGGAGCCACCAGATCTGTAGATACCTCCGTGCCTGCCTCAAGTTCTCCGTATCAGCTGTTCACTGTCAGCTTTTGATTACATTTCTTTTTATCTTTACATTTTAGTATTGTTACAAACCCTAGCGTTAGTCAAATTACATCAGTTATTCCCTTTCTGGTGCTGGGAGGGCGAAGGGAAGGTGGCATGACAGTGAGAGCGGCACCCACCAGCCCCTTGCAGGGATTTACCGTTCCCACGGGATGCGTTCAGCTCTGTTAACCCAGCTTTGGGCTTCTGCGGAACCACTGAATTGCTCCAGAACCACTTTCAAATTCGTTTCCTGAGACAATTGGCGGTGGGAATGTTTTGAATAAACTTTCTGTTGACTCTGATGGCAATTTTTCCGGCCCAGCGCCTGGCAGCCGCCTGGTTTTGCTGCTCCAGCAGCAGAAGCGAGCGATGCCCGGGGCCCCGTCCCCAACACGGGGCGACGCTGGACGAGCTGCCGCCTCCAGAGCTTCCCCACCGCTTCCCAGGGAAAACCCGGCTCCCACCTCCACATCCCCAGAGCCTTGACCCCACAGTGCTGCTGGCAAAGGGGCTACCGCGGTCACCACCGCCGGCCCCCCCGTGCCGTTCCCTCCCAGCCCCGTTTCTGCCCCGGCAGCTCAGCGCGGGTGACACGCAGATGGATGGTCCCTGTCATCGCCCCCGTCCTGCCCCGAGGAGGTGTCACCGTGATTTATGGCACTATCTGCGGCGGGCTGTGGTGCGCGCCGGGGGGGCAGCCACGCCGTGCCGTGGGGCGCCGGGGGGGCGCCGCCATCCCGGGGACTCCGCCAGGCACTGCTTGTCCCCATGGTTGGGTCCGGGGGTACCAGTGCTGTCCCCATCGGCGCTGTGGGGACTGTGGGCGCTGCCAGCTCATCCTGCAGGGTGGTGGGGGCTGGGGGGTAAATAATTCCCATTCCTGAGGGAGTCAAATAAGAGAGATCAGCCCCCCGCTGCCGCTGCGCCCGCAGTGACCAGGCAGTGGCTTCTCTGGTGGCTGCGATGGGGCTGAGCCCACAGCAGCCGTCCCTGTCTCACCAGCCTCCCCCTCCTCTCTCAGGGCTGAGATTCCCAATGGGATTGAGCAGGAACAGGTGGGAACATCCCAGGGAGCTGCCAGCGCTCACCTGAAAGACCCACAGAAGCTGAAATGTCCCCAGTCTCGGGGACCTCACCCACTGCTGCCCCATACACCTCCTGTTTTATTTTCTTCTCACAGCTGAAGCCAGGGGCAGGTTTTGCCCAAGATCTCCGATATTGGTTCTTTCCCACTGGGAGAACATTTTGTATAAAATTCAAGAGAAACGGCTGCGGCCGGCGCTGCCAGCCACCAACCCAGGGCTACGTAGAAATTGCCTTGGTTAAATGAAATCGAAATAAAATCAGAGACGTGTTTGACATGCAAAGGCGAGCGGTGGCGGCACGTGGGTCCCTGCCGGCCCCCGCCTGCCCTGTTCTATCCCCACCCCGCCGACCAGCCATGGGGTGATACTGGGGTCCTGGGGACCCCGACCCCGCTCCCCGTACCCGCCGGCTGCCACCACTGTGCTGCCGCCTCCCCCGAAACGTGGGGGCCCAGATTTCTTTGCTTTCAGTGATTTTTGCCAGGCATAAGTATGATTAACACATCAAAAGGCTGTTTTGCTTTGCTTAACAATATTATATGCTTAACCGCTTCATTAATTGAATCATGGCAGTGTTTGTTTGTTCAGGTTGGGTTCATTGTAACAAGTCTATCTTATTTTGACTACTTTTCTGGTTTATTAGTATTTTTTAGTGCCGGCTCTGCCTTGCAGCACGTCGGCAGGGCTGGGCAGGGAAAGCAGCTGATGGACATGAGGCAGGAGCAGGTTTTCAGCTGTGAAATCCTGGCTCCCGGCTTTGCCCAGGCACCTGTGGCTGGGACTGGCCCAGCATGTCCAGGACAGGGCCACCAGTGCAGGGACAAGGCCACCAGCACCCTGCCCACACTGTGCACACGGTGCTGTCCCTCCTGTCCTGCAATTCCAGGTGAGTGCTCCGTCCCTGGGTGTCCTCAGTGTCCCCAAGCACTCTGCTGCTCTGGGCATCGCTGAGCATCCTGCTGCCTTCGGTGTCCCCAGGCATCCCACTGCCCTCAATGTCCCCAAGCATCCCACTGCTCTGGGTGTCCCGAGAGAGATGGTGGCACCCCAGGTCAGGGAAACCAAGGGAAGCTGTGCTGGGTGCCTGCATCCTTCTTGCCTTCAGAGGTGGCAGATCCCCCTGTGGGGCTGGGAGCAGGGTCAGGTGTGTGGTCACCCACTGGGAACATGCTGATTGGGGTCCCTCTAAGGGACACGGGTGGGCTGTGGGGACCACAGGGATGGTTGGGGGAGTATGGGTATATCTGGGGAGGGCAGCTGGGGACACAGCATGGGGACAGTGACCTCCCGGCAGGACACAGTGACTGGGATCATGTCCTTACGTACCAAAGTGCTGCAGGCTTGGCCGAGGTGCTACCGACTGGATGCTGTACGGTTCTCGTTGCGTTATGTCCCTGCTCTGGTTTTGCTCCCACGGCTGGTGTTCCAGCTGTGGCTGGGGACAGCCTGGGACAAGGCCCGGGCTGGATGGGAAGCAGAGGGAGCCCCAGCATCGGGAGGAGACGGGATCTGGAAACCCAGACAGCAAATAATCTGGATATGAAAAGAGCTGCTGATGCCTCATTAGCAACTTTGAAAAGCATCCGGTGTAAAAAACCCTCTGCCCTTGCATTTGGTGTTTGCTGCTCATGCCTCCTCTTGTCCTTGATTAATTAGGACATTTGCATGTAAATTGGCTCCAGGCTCCTTCAGAGTGCTGGTTCTGGGCTGTCCCCACTGGAAACTCCCCCAGTCTGCACCCATTGCCCTGGAAGGCCTGGCAGTGCACGGCACAGCCTGGCACGGCACAGCACAGCATGGCACCGTCCGGCACGTTGAGCTTGGACCCATATTCCCTCCTGGCTCTGCAGTGACCGGCTTGAGCCACCGATGTCTGCAGGGCTGGGAAATGGAGCAGGGACACAGGACAGGGACACAGAGCTGGGATATAGGATAGGGAAACAGGGCAGGATGGGGAGCTGGGACATGGAGCAGGGACATAGGACACGGAGCAGGGACACGGGGCAGGGAGCAGGGACACAGGGCACTCCGGGGAAGCCGGGGCAGCCGCCAGCCCCGCGGTGCCCGGGACCCGGCGTGCCACTGCTGCGTGTCACACGCTGGCTCCGCGATGCTGCCCTGTCAGCACGCGAGCGGCTCCGCGATGCTGACTCGGCTGTTTATGGTACAAAGGCATTTACAATTGTTTGAACAAGTTCTGCGCTCGCGCCTGCACTCCCCCGGGACTTCATTTTCAAAAACAAATGCATTTGCTGGATGCATATGGAAAAGCGCCTCTCAGTCGGGCAATCCGTCTGGCTGTTTGATGTCTTGTTCCCACATCGTGTCATTTTAAAAGGCAACATTTTGTTAATGGAAAACAATCCGTGGCCCTTCCCTCTCCTCTTTCACAGCCTCAGTGGACGTGGGACGGGACAGGGGACCAGCCGTGTGCCAGCCGGGCTGTCCCCATGCCAACACCCCTGCCGTCCTCGCCCTGCGACAGTGGTGACAATAGGTGCTGGAGATATTAAACACCTCCAGAACTGCAGGAGGAAGGGCAAGCCGCGGGGGTATTTTTAGCCAGGTACGATGTGCCACCGCCAGCCCCTCGGCGATGGGGTACCCGGCACTGGGCACGGAGCTGCTGGCAGCGGGGGTGGCCGGGTGCTGATGCTCGGACGAAGCTGATTTTAAAAACCCAGCGTGTTACAGATGGCAACGCTCTCCCGGCACAATGAATTCCCCCAGTCCCTGCTAATCAGAAGCGATTGCTTAATTGGCACTTTTCTGCCTGGCTGGGGTCTCTGCCAAAGGAGCCCTGTCGCTCCTGGCAGCCACAGCCCGAAACCTCCCAGCCGGCAGAGCAGCCCGGGGCGGGTGACGGAGTGGGGACACACGGGGACAGGCGAGGTGACCGGGAGGGCTGGGGCCACCGATGCCGCCTGGCCTTGGTCACATCACTTAGCCTTGGAAGTGTCCCCTTGCTAGTGTCACCACCCCTCGCCCTCCCTGTCCCCCAGATCTGCTCGTCCTCGGGCACAGGTGACACTGGATTGCCGGTGACAGGGCTCGGCGTGCCAGCGGCCGGCGGGACGGTCGGGCTGCGGATGCCGCGCACGGGGGTGACGCTGGCGCGAGCCCCCGCTTGTGTCGTTCCCAACCTGCCACCGCGAATCAAAGGAGCTGCCACGCACGCCGCAGCCCTTTCTTCTCATATCACTCACACCACTTCCACGCTGCATTGTGACAATGGGGTATAATTAAGGTGTCAGCATATCATTTAGCCTTTTCAATATAAAACCAGGAGACAGGCTGGGAAATCTGTAGTCTTCTTTAATGAGGAATGCAGGGGGGAAAAATAGAGGGGAAGAGGAGATAGCGACTTGGCACAGGCGAGACAAAAGGCCCCTTGGTGGCACAGGGTTCTGGAGGACGCGGTGCCACCGCCGGGCGCTGCCACAGCCCTGATCTGCGGGGCACCGCGCTTGCCGGCTGCCACAGGTGCCTTCGCTCTGCTGGGGACACCCAGTCCTGTGGCCCCATTAATATTTTTCCCAGACCCCATTCCCAGCAGCTGTCAGACGGGGCAAGTCCGGCCGCACGGCTCTGCCGAAAGCAGGGTGTCCTGGCTCCCCCGTGCCGTCCCATGGGCACCGCACCGGGGGACAGTTGTGATCTGGGGCGCAGCGAGGAGTTCAATGCCATCAATAATCCCTGCTTGGCTAGAGAAAGCACTTTCCCGAGGAATAAATTCTCGCTGCATCAAAAGGAAGCTACAAATCAACGCGCTAGTCTCCCGTTCCTAATGATGGGAACTCGTCTCGCATTAGCGGGATACCGGGGACCGCAGGGCTGGGGCTGTGCCCCACCATGGCTGTGAGCACCATCTCCCCCATAACCGGGCACCACAATTAACGATGGGGTTAAACGAGTGGGGCGAGCAGCCCCGGTGGCCACGCTCACCCCAGTGCTGCGTGCCGGATCTCAGCCATGTGTCGGAGGACACGGCTGCAAACGCCTCATCCTGCTGCTCGCCAGAGCTGGGGGTGGTTAGGGTTTTTTTAATATATATTTTTATTTTAATTATTTTTTCTTTTCTAATGATCCCTCTCAACTTTTCCATATGGTGCATCTCTGCACCCCCAGCCAGGACAGCTGGCCCCCTCCAGTGCCCAGCTGTGGCTCAAAGCAGGGCCGCGGTGATGCCACAGCCGCGGTGGCCCCGGCGCAGCCGCTCGCCTCCGTCCCGGCCTTTGTCTGCGCCAGCTCTGGCTTCCAGGGCAGTTTGGGCGAGATGGATGTGCGGCCCCGCCGAGGCAGATGTGTTCCAGGCGAGATCCCGGGAAGAGGTTTCCTTAGCAACAATAATGGAGCGCGAGCGAGAGAAAAGCTCTCCCGGCTCTGCTCCCTCCTCCAGGGACCCCCGAGCGGGTTTGGGTACCACCGATACCAGAAGAGCTTTGACAATCACCGGGGTGGGAGTGGAGCTGCCGCCTCAGGCCCCGGCAGCGGGATCGGCCCCGGTGGGGTCTGGGCTGTGCTCCCCGGTGTGTGCCGGCACCGTGTGTGCCGGGCAGCCCAGCCACAGGCGGTGGCCCCGGCATCGCCTGAGCAACCCTACAGCATCAGAGCATCTTTCATCTCCCACATGTTCAAGCTGCCTCTGCTTGTGGGGATGGGGATGAGCCGGGAGCATCCCTCTGGCCTCAGGGGTTCCCAGTGGTCCCACCGCCAGCCACCGGTGCAGGACAAGCGGTGGCGATGGCAGGTGCCGGGGCGGTTGCTGGCGAGGATGCTGGTGGGACAGGCGCTCCCCTCCGCAGCCCCAGCAGCGCCGCCTGTAATTGCTAATCTGCGGCTTTAATTCTCTCGTTTGAATTGTGTTTCTTCCCTTTCACCTCTCCTGTAATGAAATCCCAGGTGAGGACAGGGAAGTGAGGGAGACCGGGAGCTGCTGCTCGGTGCAAATTCCCCCATCAGCCTGGGGGGGTTTAATGGGGTTCAGCCAAAAAACAACTGATTGAGGCTCCTGTTCAGGTTGGCATCGCTGGGCCAGCATCGGTGCTCTGGAAAACCTCTGTGGGAGGAAGGGACAGAGGGTGGCTCTGCAGGGACAGCCCCCGCCCTTTGCCCTGGTCCGGCGGGACCCCCGGACCCCAGACCCCCCTCTTCTCCCTCGGTTGCGGTGGTTTTCCAGCCTCACCACGAAGTGATGGCGACGCCGCGTCCTCCCGGTTCGCCAGGCAATGGCACTGTGCCTTGAATCGCAATTACAGGAAATAAATCCTATTAGAAGGACTTTTACTACCGCATGCGCCTCATTACAATCTGCCCAAACCCCCGGCTCCTGGGATTGCCGCTGTAATGAGGCCGGGATGGATGGATGCTGGAAAATTAATGCTTATACAAGTTAATTTGGTTTTATTAGCACGCGTCGGCTCACAGAGGGGATGGCGGGGGGCGGGTGTCACCCCCCGGAGTGGCACAGGGATGGGGACACCCCCCGTGGGAGCAGCACCCGGCCAGGCACCTGGACCACTGTGTGTCATCGGCCCCAAGCGGCCACCACCCGCCTGCCCTTGGCCTTGGGGACACCCCTGTCCCCCCATCGGGGCCAGACACACATCCTCCCAGCAGATGGTGGTGAGGCACCAGCACACCGGACGAGGTCACGTCTCATTAATAAAGGCTAATTAAGAGGAAAACATCAAAAACAGGGGATGGACTTGGGCTACATAATCCACACCGGTGTTAGTCAGTAATTGACTTGTTGGGGCTGTGACGGCTCCAGCACTCAGTGTGGCACCGGGGGGTCATCGGGGGCATCCCCATCCCTGTCCCCAGCCCTGTGGCCACTGAATCTCCCCTCACCCAGCCCCATGGCGCAAATATTGACAGCAGTACCCACGGGGACAGTGGGGCCTTCCTCTGGCTGGGAAAATATAGATCTCACTGTTAATAATACATACATTTATTAAAATTAAACCACCAGCAGATATTACATCCAGCAGCACTGAATTATGGATAGACCTCATCCCCAACCTTTGTTTTTAATTAAAAAGCCCCTTTCAGTAATTCCATTAAAGCAGCAGCTTATGTTTTCTTTCTCTTCCCCTCTTTAAAGCGTGCGATCCAGCAGCATTTGGGTTGCGCTGATGAAACGTCTTTGAAGTTTCATGAATTGCTGATGTAATTGAATAAAAATAATATTAAGGAGAGAGAGAGAGAGAGAGAGGGGGAGAGACTTTTCTCTAAACCTAAATCCTAATGAAATCACCTTACTGCGCCGAGCAGAGTGACAGCGAGACGCTGGATTTGTGCATATTCCCCTAATCCTAAACCCATTAGCCAGGAGGCTCCGTGCGAACCACATGTTGCGGATTATGGCCAGGAAAAAAGGCTTCGACAAAAACCCGAACGTCCCTTTAATTGCTGCGGGGAGGCGCAAAGCCGCGGGACCCCCCGACGGCGGGAGCTGCACCGAGCGCGCTGGGGCTCAGAGCCCCCGACCGACCCCCTCGCCGCACTAACGAGCCCCTCACAAGCGCTTCATTAGCGCTTTCCTTGGGAACCGTGCGACCTGCAGTTAAGGTGGAGGGCTTTCCAATTACGTTGCTGTGCGCCGTTATTAATGGAAATATTAATTTTGCATAAGTGCATCTTTTCACTCCTTAAAAAAAAAAAAAAAAAGGGATTATTTTAAAAGCGGCTGGAAGGCAGCAGTGGGCAGTTGTGATGGTGCTCCCGGTTACACCGGTACCTGCCCGCTGGTCCCAGCACCCCTCGGCAGCGCTGGGCTCCTTTCCCTCACCTGCTCATCCCAGGCCGCCCGTGCTCCGAGGATGCTCCCGCTGCCGGGGGCCGTGCCGGAGGGGTTGGCTCGGTTCCTCCGTCAGGTGTAATTGCAGCTTCCACCTCGCGCAGCGACGGCCCAGCGTCTCCTGCTCCTTCATCGTAATCACCCTTAATGCATTGTACCAGCCGCCGTTAACCAAACGATAATTGCAACATCGATCTTGCAAAACATCACCGGTGGCTCCAGCCAGCGGAGCGCAGAGCCCGGGTGACGTGTCACCTCCCACGTGTCCCCACGCCGGGACGGGGACCGCGCTCACCGGGACTGGGAGGACCAAGTCACTTTTCCTTTCTTCTCTCTCCTAATTTCTTTCTTCCCAATTTAAACTCCTCTCCAGGATAATGCAATAAAGACATGAAGCACCTAATTTTCATTGGGGGACAACAGACGCAACGGTATATTTACCCAGTCGTACCATTATGAAATCCTACAATTAAGGCTTCAATCAGATAAATGCAATTACATAATACGATCTTATACGATATAATTAAAAACATCTGCAATCAAACCGAAGCCGATGGTACAGTAATCCTTAATCAGAAATTACCCACCAGCAGCTCCGGTGGAGAGGCTCCATCCTGGAGTCTGGTGGGACAAGGCAGCAGCGTCACAGTCCCCTTCGGGCACAGCCACGAGGGGAGGATGACAAGTGGCCGTGGGTGACCATGGGGAGCCAAAAGGAGCTTCTGGGCCAGCTCGTCCCATCCCAGCCTCGCTGCGCCCCCAAATCCCCGCCTGCCTCCAAGTGAATCCCAGGAGCCCAAAGCCACAAGGGCTTGATGTTCCCGCTCCCCAGCTCACACCCAGACCAGAACCCCACCGGTGCTGGCGTGGGGACACGGGGACACCGTGGCACAGAGAGGTGCAGGTTGTGCAGCAGACAGGGGTTCACCCGCGGGTCCCCCCAGCCCTGCCGGGGTATTGGGCTGACAGCGCCTGCAAAGTGCCTGGGGATGCTCCCTGGAGGCACATGTGGGGATGGGCTGAGCATCACTGGCTGGTTTCGGTTGCACTGGCCACACCACACCGGCATTCTGGTGCCGGGACGGCTGAGCTGTGCCAGGAGCGGTGCGGGGGGGTGGGCTGCATGCCCGGCCCTGGCTGCATCCCTGCGTGCCACCGGCTGGCACCAAATGAAGACAAATGGGCCGGGGGACACATTAGCATCCATTAACAGCAGTGCTGCGCCGGGGACCGGTGGAGGGACGCACCGGCACTGGCAGGAGCAGCAGCAGCTCCCGGGCCGGTGTGCAGAGCACCACAGCCCCCAGCCCAGCACCCATCCGCAGAGTCCGGGGGGGCTCAGCGGGGCTGGTGCAGCGATGTTTTTGGGGGTGTAGATGTGACCCTCCCTGTACGTGCCAACCCATTTCTCAGCTGTCTCGGGCGTCCCCCGGACAGAATGTGGCATTGGCCGGCATGCCGGCGCCGGCCATCAGCAGCCGATGCTCAGCCAATGCGGTGTCTGTGCCGCAGCTGCCCGGGGGGGTGAGGTGGAAACACTGACCCTGCCAACCTTTTCCACCCCCTGACCTTTCCCGAGCCCCTCTTGGAAATGCCACACAGCTCCTCTCCCGGCCGGATTAAATGTCAGGGAAGGTGCGTTGAATATTTCCAGCCGCTGCGCCGGTTCCTTGCAGGTGGGTTTCCCCAGCACAAGGGCTACGGTCCTGCCTGTCCCCATCCCTGTCCCTGTCCCCATCCCCATCCCTGTCCCCATCCCCATCCCCATCCCCATCCCCATCCCTATCCCCATCCCTGTCCCTGTCCCCATCCCTGTCCTCATCCCCATCCCTGTCCCCATCCCTGTCCCCATCCCTGTCCCTGTCCCCATCCCTGTGCCACCCCGGCGCAGGGCTGAGCCGGCTGTGCTGCCGGGACGATCCGCGCTCGGCTGGCTGCAAAGCGTTTAAGCAGAATTGAGTGTGTGTTCAGGCACTTTCAAACACAAGTAATCTTCATCTGGGAGACGGAAAGTGAAATATGTTATTGCCGGCCGCAGTAAATTACCCGTGCCAGCCCTCGCGTATAAAACATTGCAGTTCCCGGCCAGTGCACTCACTCACCCGCACTGTGCTGCCTGCCGCCCCCCATAAATTACAAAATAAATGGCTGGTGGTCAGCCCTGATGTGGCGCCGGGGCTCGCGTGGCCACCCCAGCACCGGCACCGCACGGGGGTGTTGGGGACCAAAACCCCTCCGGAAAGTGCTGGGTCCCGCTGGCTGGGGACACCGTTGGCACCCACAGTGCCCCCCAGTAGGGTCCCACGTCAGGGTGTCCTCGGCATCGCACGTGCTCCTGCTTCGTCAAGGCTAACGAGCTGCAGCGGTGCAGGCAGCGGAACCCCCCGCCCGGGGATGGCAGGAGGTGAGCATGCGGCTCCTGTTCATTTTTTCTTTCCAGGAAAGGCCTTTGGAAAGCAACCCCCAAACCCACAAAATAAATAAAATAAAATAAAATAAATTCCTGCAACTTTAACAATCATTGTGTTGGATTTGGGAGATGTTATTCCTTGTGACAGACAAGGGCAATTATCTGCTATCCGCCAGCAGTTTTAGCCTAATTTCATTACTGCTGTGCAATTCTTCCCGAGCCACTAGTCTATCACTGTCTCACAGAAAGGATTAGCCGGCACTTTCTTCATCTTCAAATGAATTTTAGCTGTCATGCCCTTGATGAATAGAAGAGGGAGGACTGCTAACCCACGCGAGGGAGCCCGGCAGCCCGGCTGTGCTGCCAGCACCAGCGCCGGCACCGGGACCGGTGTCAGCGCCAAGCAGCTCCCGTGCTGCTCTCTGGGGACCGCACGTGGGACCCGGGCAGGGCTGGATGCTCCTGCCCAGGCGCAGCCTTTCTCCCGGCATCCGGGAGGGATTAAAATGACAACATCTGTAACACAAGGAAATAATGAACACGCCATCTTTCCCCCTCTCCGGAAGATGCTTATCTGTCAGTCCGCACCACCGAGGAATAGAGAAAAGCAATTTAAACTTCAGAGCTGAAACCGCAGAGGATGCTGCGGGGACAGATGTCCAGGCGACGGTGTCACATAGGGACCCGCTGCGGCCCCGGAGCGGAGGGGTGAATTGATGCTTCACCCTCCCCGCCAAGCTGGAAAAAAGCTCGACGGCCCCGCACCCACGTGGTGGGAGACACCTGCACTGGGGACACACCGGGGCTCTTGTCCCCACCAGAGCCCCTTCCCCAAATACTGGGGCAAGCGGCTGAGCTCCCCAGCACAGGATCCCTGGTGCACCCTGGGATGCGGGGGCAGGACTGTGGGAGAAGGTCCCCAGGGCCACCCCGGGGTGCAGGATGTCACCTTCGCCAAGGAGAAGCTCCAGAGCCAACTGCCAGTGCCGGGGGCTGGCGGGAGCCCCGGGGCTCCGTTATTTTTGTAAATGTTAATTCCCAGCCGGCACATCGTCCCGGCAGAATATTTTAGCACCTTTAATGCAATTTCCTACTCGCTCTGAAATATCATTTTAATACAACCCAGCCGCACCGTATACCTGCTCCCTAATAAACCTCTGCGACTTTAATGAACTAAATAGCAAATTACTTTTTTATTCAAGAATGAAATTTCATCATATTCATAATTCATATTTTATTTCAGACATCTGCTGCTGATTACATTACATTTAACTAAAATTAGATGATGCTCAGAATGTAATTAAGCCCCTGCCAAATTCTCTGGCCCACCAATACCAGCCTCGCTCAGCGGGGGCCGCTTGGAACCTAATATGTAATTAGGAGCTATTTTCTAGCTGTTTTTAAAGTCTGAAAATTAGCTGCCTTTATTAATCACACAGACAAATATAAAGCGAAGCCAACGCTTGCTGAAATTTCTAAAAAGGATTTTTTTTTAATTATACACCACATAGCGCTGAGACTCATTTTGAATGTTGATTTGTTGTGCACTGACATTTTGACAACTAGTTCTCAATTTGTCTGTCGTAGTTAGGCAACAACAAAGCAGACGGTAATACTTAACTTTCAAAACCTTCAGCACGCCGGGAGGGGAGAGGGAAGGGAGAGACGGGGGGGACGGGCTCCCCATGGGTGCTCAGCACCCGCACACTCGGTGCTGAGCCCCGGCCAGACCCTGGCAAGGAAGGAGCCCCAAAATCCACAGCACCGGGGTGGTGAAGGGCACAGGCCATTTCTGCAGCAGTGGAAAATCTGCAAATCACCCTTGAAATGGCACCGGGGGGGGGTCCCAGTTCATCCAGGAGCCCCTGGTCCTCCCTGGGGACATGGGCCAGCGCCCAGCTAGGGCACCCCCAGCCCAAAGGGGACCCCAGGTGCCCCGAGCCCCCCCGGCTCCTGGAGCAGAGCTGAGTACATGCCACACAGTGCTGAGCCCTGACCGCCATGCAGGGGGGGGCCTGGTCTCCCCCATCCCCAGGAGGGACCCCAGGAGCAGTGGGGAGCCCCGAGGGTCCCAAGCAGCCCCCCCTTGGCTGTGCACTGACATTTCCTCTCCCTCACTGACCCTTCTGCTGTTCTCTCTGTTATCTCAAATAATGTCACTGCCTCTTCAGCATCTATTCACCGGAGCAGAAAGAAACCACTGCTGACACGCATTTAAAAAAAAAAATAAAACCATCTGTGCCTGGCAGGGCACGGGCAGCACCCACCGGGCCCCGACAGGCAGCGAGCGGCACGGTTGTGAGTTGGGGGGCACCGGCTGGGTGGGGGGACAGGACCCTGAGAGCCACCCCGGTGCTGCGCGCTCGCTGTGGCGGTAATGCTGCCCTGTGCACCAGCAGCATCCACGGGCAGCAAAGGTTTTTTAATACAAAGCATTTCCCTTTATGCTGACAAGAAATACCGGTGTCCCCCAGCTACCGCCAAGTCCCCCGGCAGAGAAAAGGTCCCCAACACCCCAGCCAGGCCTCCCGCAGCCCCCAAGTCACCCTCACCCACTGGGGCTGCCTGCATGTTCCCCAACACCTTGATGCATCTTTTTTCTTTCGCAAAAGGATGGAGCGCAGCCTCTCCTCCCCACTCCCACACTGGCTATTAGAGGCAAACCCAGGATCGTTTGTCTTTCTGCAAAGCTCATAATGTGAAAAATGAAGCACAAGAAAAATTAGCCAAATTACCAGGCTAATCCTTCAGCAGCAATCGCTGCTCCGCCGCACATCTGTAAAACGAGACCGGAGAGAGCAGCCGGGGCAGCGCAGCCGGGAGAGCACGCGTGGGTGTGCGGTGCAGCTGGGAGAGAGGAGGGGACGAGTCTGTGGGGAGAACATGCTCTTTTGGCTTCATTTGTGCTCCAGTTTTGCTCCTGAAGCAGCAAACCGCAGGGAGAGATGGGGCTGGGCCCCGCTCTGCACCCAGGGGAGCAGGGGCTGGGGCTGCCCAAGGTGCAGGGACGGGTCCTCACGTCCCACTGCATCTTCCCGCAAAGCTGGTGTGCGAAGCTCAAGGAACCGCAGGAGGGGGCTGCAAGTTGGTGCAACTAAATATGCAGTTCTCATGTGAAAGTTGAGGTGGGGTACGTGCCAAATGCCCCCCTTGCCAGTTATCCCGGTGCTCGTAGCGAGGCCCTTGCGAAGCCTCAGATTGAGGGCACGGGAAGGAGGGAGCGGGTGCTCCCGAGTGCACAGATGGATGTGAAATTCCTGCGTCCTCACAAACTGGGACCAGCTCCAGCTGCTGACTCGGGCAGTTCTGGTCCCCACGGCACAGGGAAGGCAGAGCCGGGCTCTGGCAAAGCCCTGGCGTTGCGGGGGGGCAGCATCCAATTTTAATTACGATTTAAAGTGGCAAATCAAAATTCCTATACCGTTCTTTTCCTCCGTGCTCCTCCAGCCCTCGTACTGTCTGCAGCGGAAAGCAGCTAATGAGGATCAGCCCCAGACGTTGTTTTTGAAGCGAAGTTTCTTCGCGCTGAACTTGGCATTTCTTTGTGCTAACCAGGAGAAACTACAGACACATTTAAGCGGTTATAGAGTCAACACGCTTCCAGATACTCACATTGATTACACTGTATTAGAAAATGGTAAATTATTTATCAGGCTTTCTGACTTGTGATTAGTGTAAAGCTGTTCCTGGATGCAAATTGGAATTGTAATTAGACATGTAGAAACCCAGCATCTGAAACCTGTTTTTATTGAAGCAGTGTAAGGTACCTTTTTTCCCTCTTGTATGCAGTATAATTATCAAAGAACACTTTGCACATTAAAAAAACATCAATTTATTAAAACCAGAGACAGTTTTACGTCTGATCAGCGAATAAAGCTGGTCATCACACTGCCTGGATTTTAGAGTTAGTACATCTCAACTTCTTGCACGATTATTTTTTTATTCCTGCATTGGGAGAGGAAGGAGTAGGGGAACCCCTGCCAATTTGTTACTCAGCTTTGAATGAAGCAACTCTCGAACAGAACTACACTTAAAAGAAACCCAAACACACCACAACAGACAAAAAGAACAATGATAAAATCTCCCTGGCAGGTACAGAAGAGACCACAGCCACTAAGAGTCAGCTTATTCCTTCAGGATCCTCCGGCCCCAGACGCTCACCTGCCAATTCCCTTCAGTTCTGTGGTTCAACTCATTAAAATTTCAAGAGTAAAAACTGCCTTTACATTTGTGTAATGAGTTTAAATCCATTTAGGTTTTACAGTTTGCCAATTGCAAGTTATGGTCAGCTTTTGAGGCAGATTTTTCCCCCCCCAACTAAAAATTACTTCCAACTACACCAAATTTGTGTTTGCTCTGTCCCTGCCTCCCTTCGTCCCCTGGTCTCCCCCTGCCCTGGCAGTGGAACATTTTACACACTCAACAACAGGCAGGGTCAAGGACACGCTCGTGAAGGCTGAAGCATGAAAGAGCCCAGAACAGCTTCTGCAAGGGGAAAATTTAAGACTTTGCCTTTAGCCGCCCTCCTTGCAGGTGACAGCTGCTGTCTGAACCTGATCTCGAGCGTGTGAACAGAAACCAGAGCCCAGTTACGGGACCCTGTTTATCAGCCCATGCAGACATTATGGGAAAGAGTGAAAACAGTGATAACTTCATTAGACAGGAGCTGTTTCTTGCATTTTAATTCTCCAATTCTTGATTAGTAGCAGGTAAGAGCTGTATTTAATAGTTTCCTCTCCACCGTGAATCACAGGTGAGGAGAAATGGAGACCTGAGAGTCAAGCCCTGAGCTGCCAAGATGCTTTTCACCCAAAACCGTCAAATCCACCGAGCCAGCCTCGCTGCCCGCCCTCACAGGGCGACGGGGAGAAGGGGAGAGTCGCCACATGCATCTGAAGCAGCGGAACCAAAGCAAAGTGTCATTATCCGCGCTGGAATCCAGCCAAGCCCCTCTCCTCCTGCCCCTTGGGATTAGCACAGCAGTCAAGTAAGTAAATTCAAAACAGGATTTTGAGAGTAAGTGAATTCAAAAGAGGATTTGGAGAGCCTGGGTCAAACTCACACCGAGCCCAAGTGCAAGCAGTTGCTCCCAGGTCCTCATCATAGCCCCCGTTCCCAGTGACACCAGTCCTGAAATTGGCTCTGCACCCATGTCCAGAGGCCCACAGCCACACAGGAGAGAGGGAGAGAAGTTTCCAGGCACCAGGGCACGCACAGGTATCGCTCTGAGGACACGGTGCCAAAAGCTCAGTCTTGCCAGAGGCAGAAACTCAACTCTCAGCGAGTGCGTGCAGCACTTCGGCTTTTAAAGAGGAGGAAGAGTGCGCGGTCACCCCAGGGGCCCCGATACTGGTCTCCCAGCACTCGAATCCACAGGCACACAAGTCTCGCTTGGCTGCTTCCATGGCCAGCACGGAGGTGTCTGCCGAGAGGAAGGCGAGAGCAGCCAGTTAGTCAGTGAGGCCACGGCCGGGAGAGCGAAAGGGCCATCGCACGTGTCAATGACCTGAGGATCTGACACACATTAACAAACGCACCGAATCACCCCTGTATGAAACACTGCAGTGTTAACGGTTGGACTTGATGATCTCAAAGGTCCTTTCCAACCAAAATGATTCTGTTCTGATTCTATAAACCACGCTGCTGGGCAGCTCTGCTAGACACCGTCCCAGGCTTGTGACATGGCTTCACGCCCCACCACGGCCAGACAAGGACCAACGTCAGACCCCTCTGCTTCCAAACCTGGTCCCGCTGGCAGGGCCGGGCAGAACAGGGGAGGATGCCCAGGGTGAGCAGAGTGTTACTGACCTGGTCTCAGCAGGGTGATGCCGCAGCCGCCCCCGCCAGCCCCCGTCAGCTTGCTGTGCAGGCCATGGGACGCTGTCACCCGGCACAGCCTGTCCAGGGAGGGATGGCCGACTCCGATCACGTTTAGGTGGTGTTGGTTTATATCAAAGAGTTCCTAAAAGCAATCGCACATAGATGACATGAGCAGGTGTGGTGAGAGAGGCTCTGCAGAGCCGTGGCTCCCTCCCCAGTGAGGCGCAGAGGATCTGCACTTCCTCCCCAGCCTCCCCTCCATGGCCACCTCATTTCTGCAAGGATTTGGGCCACCAGCACGTCCTGGGGCCCAGCAGCAAGGTCAATACCAGGAGATGAGCCCCAGGCTCCTCACCTGTCCCTGTCCCCCTCATGACTTGTGCTGCAGCTGCTCACCACAGTGACCACGGTACAACAGCCTCTGGACCTCCTGAGCAAATCCTGGTCATTGCAAGCTGCCAGCAGGTATTTATCTCCGTCACCAAATCAGAGGTCCCCAGTGGCTCCTGACTGCTCCACCTCTCCCTGTCACCCGAGCACTGAGCAGAACACGGCACAAGCCCCTGGCTGGCTGTGAGACAGGCGCTGAGCCAGCACCGCTCCTTCCTGGCTGTCACCCTGCCCTGCTCCGCAACCCAGCCAGCAGAATGACATCCAGGGGACTTGTGGCACAGCCAGGTCCCAAACGACATCGCTGGAGAGACAGCGTGGAGTTATCAGGTTGGTGCAAAAGTAGGCGTAGTTTTTGACACGGTTTAGTGCTAGATTTAGGTTACGGTTGGACTCAATGATCTTAAGGGTCTCTTCCAACCCAAATGATTCTATGACTATTGCTATGATCTTCCAGACATGTTGAGATTATCAATCTTTGGTAAATAACTCCAGCTTTTTTGCTACATGATTTATAGCACTTAACATTGTACGGCTCTGTTTAATGAACGGGGCTACCCTGAAACATCCTGAGGGCAAAGTCAATGTAAGATAGATGTATATAATTTGAGGAAAATGTAAGACAGCCACATATATTTTAAAAACACGTTTTAAAAAGGACAGCAAACTTGAGCAAGCATTTCCAATGTATGTTTAGTGGCTAAAAACCTCCCCAACTGCAGATACTCTTTTGAATCAGCTTTCCAACCCAAAACAATACAAAAAAAAAACAACGCAATGCAACGTCCGTCGGAGCCCCAGAACAGCCCGGGGGGCGGAGCCATGGCGCGTGGCAGGGGGCGTGGCCCCACACAGAGGGGCGTGGCCCCACAAAGAGGGGCGTGGCAGAAATGGAGCCCTGCGGTAAATGGGCGTGGCAGTGGGCGGAGCCGCAGAGAAGGGGGCGGGGCCCAGGGCAGCCCAAGCTTTTCTGGAGGACCCTGTGCGAGTTGGTTCTTTTTAACCTTTGTTGAGAAGATGAAAACCAGACTCCGACATGGGAGACTCTGCACCCTTTCACCCACTTCCTCCCTTTAGCCCTGGATACCATCATGTTTCCCATCAACACTGAGCATATGGGAAGAGAAATCAAGCCCCAAAAGAGAACTTTTTGGAATCTGGACCACATTGAGGGAATCATGGTGGCAGCAGGAGTGAGAACACCAGTCAGTAACAGGCTTTAGTCAAGGTATTTCAGGAGCAACAGGAACACTCTTGCAATTCAAGGCCTTGGGCCAGATCACGTTCTTCCCTCTCTCAGCTGCAGGTGTAAGATGGATCCCTGCGGAACCCGCTAGCGACAGGTCACCAGCCTCACATAACCACACTTACTAGAACCCTTTGAGCACTTGCTCGCCCACTGCACTGTGTGTTTATCCAGCTGTGTGCTGGCAATCTTGTCCAGGAGGATACTGTGAGAGACACAACCAAAGGCTTTACTGAAATCCAGAAATATCTCATCAACAGGTCCAAATGGCCCAAGTGATGGACATCACCCCACAGAGGTGGGAGTTACAGCTTCTCCCAGCACTAGAGGTGAGGAGTCAAGGAGCAAAGGGAAAGGTTTGACCGGCACTCAGAGCAACCCCAGGGGAGGGTCAGGAACTGACACCCACTCCCCAAACACCCCAGTGCCCTTTCAGCTCGTCAGCACCATCGGTGGAGGAAGCTCCTGCTCAACAACACTGGTCTGACACCCTGACACAATTATCTCCCTGGTGTGTGACGGCTTTTCCCATCGCTGTCCCACTCCCAGAGCGGGCCTCCAACAGGAGCCCTGCGTTCCCTCCTTCAGCCGGTGCCACCACGTCCCTGCCCGCAGCTCCTGGGGAGCCAGGAGGGATGCTGGGCACGGGAGTGGCAGGAGCTGCGCTGCAGCGCGGCAGGAATCGGTCGCATCACCCTCCTGCAGCTCCACATGGGTCTTCTCCCAACTCCACACAGGAGTAGACAACGTAGAAATAATCCCTCTCCCCCCTCCAGAGCATTTCTGTATCACATTTAAACAAATGTGGGGAGACGAATTAGCCAGTTGCATGCAGAGCGCGTGTATCACGAGTTCTGTGCTGGGTTGGACAGACGTCCGTCTCGAGGCCTCTTTATATGCCTGAGCGAGGGCACGGCCCCATCTACAATGATCCAAGACACCTGTCATCTCCTGATCCAAAATCTGCCAGGAATCAGATGACAGCTTATGACACACTAGACTAGTTCAATGGTTCAAATACAACGCTGTCCAGAACTGCACATTTCAGAAACAGCCAAATATATATATATGCTGCATATAATCAGCTGTGCCTCTATGGGCTCTTCAAGCACAAGACAAACCAACAGATTGGAGACAGAAACCCGCTCACAGCAGTGCTGCTTCCTGGGCATTCTGTACAAGGTTGCGTTGGCATCTTTCACGTGAGGATCTCAAAGCACACTTCAAATTAGCTGTCCTCTGCTGGGTTTGCTTCAGCTGGGCCACTGCCACACACCCTTACCCCACGGCTGTACGAGTCAGTATCACAGTGCTCTCGGCACTGCAAGAAACCTCTTCCACTTGGATGCGTATTTCCCCCCACCACAGCAGCCTCTCTGACGCTGAGCAAAGCCAAGACAAACACAGATCCTTGTGCGCACCTCATGCATCAACGTCAGGTCAGCTCTGGGCACAGCTCTGTTTGCTATTCTCGGGAGCCAGGATGAGCGCAGAGCAAAGGGAGCTGGCTCGGAACCAGCCCGTCACAAACCAGTGGCTGCTGGGCGCTCTGCTCCTCGCTCCAGCCCTGGCAGTGACAAAGCAGCTGCTTCACAGGCAGTGACTGCCAGGACGAGCGCGGCTGGCCCGCGGTGCGGGGAGGCAGCATCTCAGCCTGAGTTCACACATTTCTTCGCAAAGTGAAACAAAACCTCCAGAGCTACAGGTCCACAAAGCACCAAGCCTACTCCCTCCCTCCTCCCACACCGCTGCAGAGAGCCACCAGCATCATTTTCTGTCCCTTGGCTCCAGGAAGGGCATTAAAAGCAGCTCACGAAGACCACAGTTTTGCTCGGAACTGAACATTTCCTGCTATCAAATTTTTTCTTAGACCTAATGTTCTTTAAATGACATTTTGATGTTCAACAGTAACAGTGTCTAAAAATACTGGCGAACGAGCCCGTTACCTCCAGCACAGGGTAATGCTCTGGTGATGGATTTGCAGACATCACTTCCAAAACACTTTGGCACTCCTGAGAAATTGCGTCGATGGAGTCCAGCACCGGGTTCATTATAGCAGGGAACTGAGGATGAGGAAGGCAAGATGTGAGAAGTCTGCTCGCTGGTCTTCTAATACCACTGTGATAAAACCAACCCCAATCCCTTCGAGCTGGATGATTCCTCCCCCATTTGGAGCTACTCCTTGACAGACAAACCCCCTACAGAGCACCACAGCCGCAAGTTGCTCCCACCTGTAGAAACTGGCGGAAGAGGTGAAACAGGCCAGAGGAAGGAACTATTATTTTCATGGTTGCAAACTGGTAATTTTTGCAGAAAGCTTTGTCAGCACTGGAGAGAGGGAGGAAGCGAACTGAACCCCGGTTCCCAGGGCAGCTGGGTGTTGGCCAGCAGCAGGTGTGGATGCAGCAACCACAGGAGGGATCTCCCAAGAGATCCCCAAGAAACCTGCAGTCCCACAAGAGATCTGAGCTTGTGCAGGTTATCTCCCCACCCCAGCACACTTCTCTACCCCGCAACTGCCCAAGTGCTGCACCTTCAGGATCTTCTCTTTGACACCAGCCACCAGGACCTTGGTGCTTCGAGGGACTTTGGTGTTGGTCAGCAAAATCCTCAGCATTGGCACCCTAGAAGCAACAAGACATCTCCTCACCTCTGCCCTTCACAGCCCCCAGCAGCTCCCAAGGCTCAGACACCTGTAGCTCCTTCTGCCTCAAAAGTCCGATTTGAGCAAGACACCCAAGATAAGGAGTCCCACGAGTTTTAAAAAAGTTAAGCAGATGCTTAAGTGCCGGCTGGGTTCAGGCTTGTTCCTCTTGGGTACAAAGAACAACTGTACTCACGCTATAAATAGGACTATAATGTATTTACTGAAATCCATGTTTTTCAAGCAAAATTTTTCCTTTGAAATGCTATCTGCGACACTAGCCAGGAGTAGCCATTAACTGCTAATAGAGCAATTTCATGCACTGTGAAAGATTTTAATGGAGTCAGATTATCCTTCATTGGCAGGAGGCAGAGGGAACACGGTTTGTCTTCGCAGCCTGGTTTTCACACACTCCTACCACCAGGTACACAAAAAGTTCCCCCTCCCCACAATGTCATTTGCTGCCAGGAGCAGATCCGCTCCTGCTGCCCATAATGCCATGAAATTAATATTGATCCTCTGCACTGTGTTCATCTAATGTCAGATAATGACCAAACATTTCATTGTTCCCGTCCACCTCAAACCAAGTTAACACTCAAGCTACCCACACCCATGGCAAAACCTGGCTACAAAGCCCCTCCACCACGCTTTTAGTGATCTCCTGTCAGTCCCGTACCCTCTGAGACCCACCCGACACCTCTTTGACATATTCCACCCACCGTATGCAAGTGTTATTTTTAAAACTTGAACATTACCTCTTTAGTGGTGTGATTTTTCCTGATTGGTATCTCAGGGCTCCACCTAAAGTAAAACACACGCATTGTCTCAGTGCACAGCGAGCTGAGAGATAACACGGTGTCGTAAGAGACAGGAGGTCTTTCATCTTTCGAACCGCACCCAGAGCATATGACAGTAATTGCAAGAAACACCAGCTAAATGAACCATGTTTTCAGACAGCATGAATCTGCCTAACCCTGCTGACTTAATGAGGGTCTGGCCGGACGTAGTTAACCCAGCGCCTTTCCCTTTGCTCTCCTCAACTTCAGGATCACATTAAATATTTTTTTAAATGCAAAGAGTTTGGCCAGCGTTAAATCTTCACCGAAAAAAAAATTTTCAAAAAAAAAAAATCAAGCAGCAACTCCCTGGGGCAGAGCCAAGCACACAGGTTTCAAACGTGTGCGCTCATGTCAGCAGCCGTCCTTCGGCATGGAATTTCATTGTCCAGAAGGAATGTCTCACTTGGCTCCTACTTTTACAGAGGCATTGCGATTAGGTCTCATTAGAAAGATTATTAATAGTCTCCAAGGACACTTCCAAACCACTTGGAAATCTCCGCTAATTGAAACTAAACGACAGCTGTCCAATTGCATTTTCTAGTGCGTTATCCTTAGGACAGGATTAGGTTTCTTTGTTCACGCCAGAACGTTTAAATATCAGTTATTTGCAAGAGGGTCTCTGCCCCATGGCACTTGCCTGTGGAATGCAGATCTCTGGTGCTACTGCAGCCAGTCCCAGCATACAGACAGGACAAAACACGACAGGGAAGAATTCCCTCTACTTAAAAAGGGACCTGAATTTGGGAGTTTCTGGCCCCTTTGCTGCACCTCAGTGCAGTAAGACAACCTGCTCCACCCACAGTCCTGCAGCAACCCCAACCAAGCCTTATCGTTTGCAGAAATGTGAACATGTGGCATGTGCTCAGCGCCTTCCCACAGCTGATGCACACTTTGTGGTGGAGAACGGAAACCTGGCTGCTGGCCTGCTACCCCACCAGCCCCTCCTCAGCACCCACATTCAGTGCTGGGAAGCAAACACTTACGTACCCCAGGTTCCAACAGCGTTATCCACTCCTGAGGGGTTGCCGTGGATCACTCGCTCCCCCTGGAAGGCCCAGCTGTTAATCAACGTCAGCTCTTCTTCTGTCCACCTGAAAAGCAAGAAAATGACTCCAGCACACAAGCAAAACCAGCACCCACCAAGCAACAGAGCAAAACACCAGAGGCCGCAAGAGATAGAAGAGCAGAGGGAGCTACAGAAGACACCCAGCTGCTGCGGGATGCCCAGCACCCTGAATTCCCTCTCTGCGCTGCATTCTTGGCAGCAGAGCAGGCACCAAACTGGCGCTTGGCACTTTTCTGCACAGCAGCACGTAGAAACACATCCAGACAGTGAAGAGAACTAGTGCTGCCCCACAGAGACAGCCCCAAGGGCACAACTGGTACCCAGAGCTCCTGCTGCAGGACAGTGGGGAGGGAGGGAGCGAGCGAATTTGGGGAGAAGATCCTCACCCTGACCTAGTGGAGACCCAATTTAACTGAATGCAAGTCCACATCTACCCCCACCTCCCCGACACTGCATGTTACCACACATTGCGGCCTCAGATCCTGCTCACCAACAGGCAGGATGGTGTATTTATAGACACAGAAGGTACAATGCGAGAAGAGAATAGTAAAAGTTGCATTTCACACATGCAACTTCAGCCTCTAATTGCCAGCTGCTCAAACTGGGTCAAACGGTGTAGTTAGAGCTGATTTACTATCTCCAGCAAGACTTTGATTTTTATGGATTTACTAACACTTGAGGCAGCACTGGGTGCTGGCACTCAGAGCACAGAAGGGAACCAAATGCAGATCCAGAAGGTGCTATGCTAAAAACACAACAGGTCTTTCTGTTGTCTTAGAAGCAGTCCCACAAATTGGCAAGTGCTTTGAGAGTTTAAATTTTGGCACGAAGAGCTCGGTGCCAGGTCAGACCCAGCAAGGATTGAGGCCCCTGACTGAACATACTAAGTAATGGGCTGTAGCAACACAAAAAGCAAACGCAGAGCTGCCAGTCACAAGGCAACCGCTGGCTGCACCTTCACTGCAACCACATCACAGTGATTTCTCTCCCAGCGCCTCTCAAAACCCCACTGCTCTGCGACTGCCTCTGCGAGTCACATACCCACACAGCCACCCCCAGACCCGCCAGCCCATTTCAAACCCGCCCACTCCCTCCACACTGGAGGATTGTCTCAAATTTGGGCACACTATGAGAAGCTGGACACCCACAGGGAGCCAGCTGGCCCTCCTGCACCCTGCTGTGACACCAATACATCTCCAACCCCTTCCCTGGAACACTGTCTGCAGTCCAGACACACAGCACGTGTCCTGAGCCACCATTCAAACAGCCGAATGCACAGCAGTGTCAGATATCCCAGCACCAGTGATGTTCTGCAGCAAGACGGCACATTTGACAGGTTTTTAAAATATGGGGCCCAGAACTGGCATTACGTGATAGAGCAGAGGAACGTACAAGGATTTTTGATAAGCATCACACGATCTTATATGAAATAATGAGGATGGTCACTGACCACTACTAAGGCATGGCAGAAATGCCGAGAGCCACCTGCGAGCTGGAAAGCGCTTCCTTTAACTCCCTTCTTCCCCAGGGCTCAGCTGAACGTCTTTATCCATCTCCACACACCTTTCATTTCACTTGCCAGTATTTAATCTGTGAAGCATTCAGAAAAACAGCTCACACCACCGCTACTCAAAATAGAAGCGCAGTTTGCTGTAAACCACTTGTTTTTAATCCTCTTTGAGAGGCTGCGATTCTTCTCTACACAGGAGTCATTATATCACGCTGCTCTTTTCTTGCAACGTTAAGCAAAAACCTTCTGAAGTCTGACACCCCCATCTCTCACTTACCCCTCTGCATGCCAGCTGGAAGAAAAAAAAATTACGCTGTATTCAAGCTGAAGCTAAGACATGCGAGCAGGGAATGAAGACATCCTCACTGCCTGGTTTGGAAACGGCCTTTCATTTCTCCTGCCGCGTGAATATTTGGGAGATTTGCCTGAGCACGGCGTACAAACTGCTCCCCTCCAAGAACCTGTTTCTGGGTCAGGCTGCAAACTCTGGTTTTGAAGAAGAACCAGGGCACCCCCTCTTGCTGCCTCATTTGCAGTCCCACACAAAATCCAGCCATAAAAGGTTGCACCTGGCACTGAGCACACAATAGAGGGTTCTGCCACTCCAGCTGTGACACACGGCTTTAAACAGAGCCTCCTCAGACACACCGCAGAGAAGTTTTTCAAGACTGAACACCAAGGGAAAGCAACCCAAGGGCAAAAGGAAAGAAACTCCCTTTCACCAGCCACTGATAAAGGGGAAACTCAGGCAGGAGATCAGAAAGAAAGGTACCACACGCAGAAAAAAAATCAAGTGAAAATGCAGAAAAAACAGAAAAGATCCTCAATTCCTTGAGGACTCAAAGCAAAACCTGGAAGATGCTCAAAGACAGAAAGGAAACTGAGGTTAAAAAAATGCACCATGTTGAAGTGTGGGGGGGATTTTTTTATTGTGTTTTAATTGTTTTTTAAGAATGTGTATCTTACGCTAGACAGAGAAAATGGTGAAAGTTTCACCAAGTCTCTGCACTCAGTTGCTTTTATCAGGAGAAGCGAATTGTAAATGCACACAAGCTCACAAGTGAGCGCCCTGGGACGGGGTGCACTTCTGGTGCTGGCAGTGCAGGGTGGCAAGAGGAGAGGAACGGAGCTGGTAAAAGGAGAGATGGGGCACAGAGAGTAGCCAAAGCAGTTACCTGGCTGTGGACTCTCCCTCCTTCAATGGGCAGGAGACAGCTCCGCATGCTGAGAGCAGCGCGGCCGCCAGGCAAACGGCGTAGGCGGCACTTGAACCCAGCCCAGCTCCTGTGGGGAGCTCCGACCACACCAGAATGTCCACACTTGGAACATCTCTGAAAGACAAAACACACAGGATGTAACGCAACCACCTTGAATTCCACCTTGAGACAACATTTGACAGGCAAAAGATGCCAGTTAGGACTGGTCACAGGACAAGCTGGTTGAAAACGGGCACCATCAACAGAGGCACAGGCATCCACAGGCAGGGGCTTCAGGAGTGCTCGTTAGCACAGCTGAGGAGCCTTGCTAAGCCATTGTGCTAGAACAAAGCCTTGCTCAATTGGATCTGTGATTAGCACAGCTTGTGAGGCTGCTCGCAGGGGCACTTAGTAGCTAAATACTTGAGCAGCACCATAAAGAGACCCTTCAAAGGTTGTTGTAAACATTATTTTAAATGTATTTCTAAATAAAGCCTAAATATCCCAAATCCATAGCTGTGTAGTTACATCCCACTGGAGCGACAAGCTGATGGGGAAGATGATCTCTGCACCTATCCGTGCCCACAGGCCCCTTTTCTCCACCAAATGCATCCAGGTTGTGTTACAGACCCCAATAGCAAACCCAGGAGCTTTTCACTAGCTGATGAGTGACAAAAACTATGAACCGATGGCTTCAGAGCAGGCTGGTGACAGCTCCAGCACTATCGCCAAGCTACTCAGGGACTGCTACACATCACAACTCTTTAACCTTTGGATCCTTTGCTATGAACATTGAAGCCAAGCTCTGACTTGGTTTAAAACAGCAAGTGGTGCTGCCTCAAGCAGTGCCCTGAGCACCTGGCCAGTCACACTGATATAATCAACAGTGTTGGGTGAGTTCAGAAACTGGAACAGCCTTGAGCTGCAGTTACACCAAGTTCTCATACTTTTAGGGAGATTCAGCCCACAAGAGGGGTCAGACTTAGCTCAGACCATGAATTCACAGCTCATTTCTGTAGCAGTTTGATTTCTGCAGCATCTAAGCCGGGATGAAGTGAGCTGCATGCTGCAGGGAGGGGTGTCTGTGTCTGCGGCTGTCAGCTTGGCAGGAAGGGTGGGATGAGCTGCTCTGACTTCAGTACCTCAAAACTAGATGTCTGAACAAGAGCAGATGATTCCCAGCCCATCTGCCAAACAGCCCAGCTTTATAGAGTGTTTCTTGAGGTGCTCCGAACCTAAGCAAAGTGAAATTCCTTGTAATTTCATATTTTCACTCGCTGATTTGGTTTCTTCCTCTGACCTTGTAGAAGCAGCTAATGGCTACGACTACTCAAGACAGAACATTTATTTTAGGGTGGGGAGACAGCCTTACCCATACTTAGCCGAAATAGCCAGGCACATATACAGAAAGGCAAGAGTAGCAAGGCTCTCGGGAGCTGAGGCTCCGGCAGCGATTCCAGCAAACTCTCTCAGTGTATCCAGCTGTTCTACGCTGGGGGGCTTAGATTCATCAAAGTCAGCTACGGAAGCAAGCAGGGGAGAATTTAAACACTTAGAAACCAGGGAATTGTTAAACTTGAAAGCAGTATTTACATGAATATCTCCTGTTGCAGTAGGTAGAAACAGACTGTGCCAACTTCAGATTTCACCTACAAACTTTCTGTCTGCAGACTCATGATAAAATAAAAGCAAAATCTCCACCAGCCACTCTGAAAAGCCCATGTTTCCACACTCCACACCCGCATGGTATTTCAGTAACTGTCTCCTTGCCTGCACTTTCCAGTGCACCAAGCCATCATTATGTAGAACTTGCAAAGTCACAAACTATTGATGAGGAATGTGGATATTCTGATGCCCTTCACGTGAGTCCGGACTCCAAATGCCCAGCAGCAGGCATCAGCACAAGAGAACTTCTGGTCAGTGCTGACAGAGGTTACCAATGCTCTGACTTGGCAGACTTTCTGCTAAGCAAACAGTGTTGTGAGGGTCACAGGAGTTACCGCCAGGTACTCCTGGCGTGAGGCAGGAGAAGAGGCCCTGCATCCCTGCCTTTTCCAAGAGCTCCAAACTCAGACCAGCTTCAGAGACACTCTCTGTTTTGGGCCTCCATCTAGTGTCGAGGTCCCTGGCTGGCTTCTGTACATATTACAACATGGCCTGAGCAGGCACAGCAATAGAACAAGGTCCTGAGAACCTGAACCAGGAGGACATGGCTGCAGGAAGGGGCGCTCGCAGGTACCGCAGCATCAGGCAGCGTCTCACAGGGAGCACAGTGCCTGGGCTGGGGTGTGCAGGGACACGTTAGTTCAGCACACACAGAGCATGGTGACACAATGGACCGCAGCAGGAACAAACACCCCCCGGGGGCCCCACAGGGTCACCGGGCACGGCCAAGACCCCACAGGGGCAGTGGGCTCCTCCTGCCAGCGCTTGCCTGCAAACCCGCTCTGAAGGGCCCGCAGAGAGGGGATGTCCCAGCTCCTCAGGACGCCGACCCCGGGCAGGCGGACACAGACCCGGCCCTCAGCGCTGGGCCGCAGCCGGAGGAACGTCCTCAGGTCCAGCGCCACGGCCAAGGCCACCTGTGGGCGAGAAGCAGCGTGAGGGCGGTGGAGGGAGGCGAGGGGAGCCCCGGCGGCGGCTGGCTCCTTACCTTGCCGTGCACCACGGCGTGCTCCCCGTGCAGGATCGCCTTGCCCGGCGCGGACAGCACAAGGCCCCGCTCCCACATCGCTCCCGGGGTCTCACACCGCCGCCTCAGCTGCCCGACTCCAACCAGGCGGACTGACAGCTCCGCCCACCAATAGGAGCCGCGCGCTGCCCCACCCTCCTTGCTCTTTAGCCAATAGCTGAGATTCTGCTAGAGGCGGGACTTGAGAAACACCAATCGGAAGGCGGCAGTGCCACGTGGTGCGGCGCTGGGGTGACAGCGCGCGTGGGCGAAGGGAAGGACGGTGGCCGCGGAGGGTCAAGGCCCGGCGGCTTGGAGCGATGTTACCGGGAGCAGTGCTGCGGCGGGCGGCGGCGGCGGGCCAGGCCCTGCGGGGCCCGCTGGGCCGGCGGCAGCGGAGCGGGACGGGCAGGTGAGCGCGGGGCAGGGCAGGGCAGGGCCGGGCGGGGCAGGGCCCGGCGGCTCCTCTGACAGCCTGTGCTCCCGCAGCCCCGACGGCGGCTCCTCCACCCGCAGCGACCGTGCCCCGAGGATCTACACGAGGACGGGAGACGCAGGTGGTGACCGGGAGCGGCGGGGGGGACCCCGGGGGAGCGCGGGGCAGGGCCCAGCCCGACCCTCGGTGCTCGGCCTGGCCGGGCCCGGCCCTGAGCGCCTCCCGGGCCTTTCCCAAAGGCTTCTCCAGCACCTTCACCGGGGAGCGGCGGCCCAAGGGCGACCGGATCTTCGAGGCCCTGGGAGCCACAGACGAACTGAGCTCGGCCATCGGGTAACCCAGGGTCCCAGGGCCCCGTCCCGGGTGAGGGGCTGTGGAGGCCCAGCTGTGCCCCACCAGGGCGACCCGAACCCCGGGCAACCCGAACCCCGGCCCTCCCCATGCACCGGGGCCGGTAACACCGCCCCAGCCCCTTCTGCGGGGTCTTCTGGGCGTCCTGGTCCGTTAACACCCGCTCCCCCGGCCCCACCGCCCGCGGGAGGGAACGGGATGCCCTGTGCCCTGGGTTCTCTGGAGACTTGTCCTGACAAACAGCCACAGCATCCAAACTCTGTGTCTTTCATGTGGAAAAACATGCACACTTGTGGTAACTTTCCTTTTCTAACTAATATTACTTTTTTTAAACCTAGGCTTGCTGGTGAATTTAGCAGTGAAAAGGGCCACACATTTGTTGAGCAGCTTCACAAAGTGAGTATTAGCGATAATCCTCACCCAGTGCAGCCAATTCATCAGTGCTACTGAAATGTGTTCTTAAACTCTTTAATTTTGGACACAGTGCTCTCATTGACACACAGGAATTTAATAAATTTAGTATTTAAAGAAATACTTTAGACTCTGACCCTTGACTACTCTCTAAGAAATAGTTAATGAGAGACTTTAGAAAGCTTTACCAGACTGCCTGTCAGGTGTCCCGGGCCGCGGAGAGATGTCCCTCTTGGAAGCAGATGTGACATGGAGCCAGCGCTGTCTGCAGCTGTTTGTCACCGCTTTTCTTCCAGGGGTTACTGGTTCCGTGTCCCACCAGCAAAGGGATTATGTGAGCACTCCCCAGTCTGCTTTCTGCAGAGTCAGCCAGGGTGGTTTGACGTGCCAGTGAAAACAAGTACATGCGCTAATCTGGCTTCTCATAAAGCAATTAGGGAGTACTTATCTGATCCCCCCTGCCAGCAGGCCAGGGGATGATGAACAACAAGGGTAGGATCTTCTTTAATCAGCACAACCAGCTGTCGCCTCCCGGAGCTCGCTGCAGTTGTACTGGAGCATCAAAGGCTGGTTAATGAAAGCGCTTCTAATTTTTGTCCCGATTGCCACGTCTAGGTCCAGTGCATGCTGCAGGATGTGGGCTCCAACATCGCGACGCCTCTCTCCTCAGCCAGGGAGGCTCACCTGAGTAAGTCCCACCACACCTTTCCTGGGATAACGGGTGGTGAATCCAGGCTGTCCCCCCGCACTGGCGCTGGACTGCTGGGTGGTGTTAATAGTTTGAACTGCCCAAGGCTGCTCCGCAGCATCTGTCTGCTGCTGAGTGAAGTCACACGCGAATGAAGTCACACGCAGTCCCACAAGCTGCTACGTGTGTGACTCGAGTGGCGTAAACTGGCCTGAGGCACTGCTGAGCGGGGAGCCAGCCCTGCTCTAGCAGGATTTCTTTGGGATGCTTTCTTAGGATTTACTGATCCAAGAAATACGAAACTAGAGCTTTGTCTGTAGAGGGAATCACTTCTGTATTTCTTTTAGCTGATTCTTCTTTTCCCTCTATAGAACGAACATCTTTTAGTGAGAAGCCAGTTCTGGAGCTGGAGCAGTGGATTGACAGTTATTCGGAGCAGCTTCCTCCGCTCCGAGCCTTCATCCTGCCTGTAAGTTCTGGTTGTGCCTCTCACTGACTGAGGAGGCCTCGCTTTGTTTGGGTAAATCTGCTCCACCACTTGGCATGGGAAAACAGGTTGTGAGGCCGTTATTTGCACAAATACCAAAAGAAAAGCAGAGAGAAGAGGTTGAGTTAAATTTCCACATCCTACCACATTCAGATATCTCTTCCCTGCTGCCCAGCTGTAACACAGGGATCAGTTGTGCATGTGTGAGATGTGATAAGCTTTGCGGCGGTTGGACAATGAGGCGGATGGCTGTATCTGTTGTTAGCAGACACTGATGCGCTGTTCCATTGTTGTTGCAGTCAGGAGGTAAAAGCAGTGCTGCTCTCCATTTTTCCCGAGCTGTCTGCCGCAGAGCTGAAAGGTGGTGAGTGTTGGCTGTAGCATAACAGAAAGAAATTGATAAAAGGTGATGAGAATGCTATGAGAGCAAATTGTTGCAGTCAGAGCAATCAGCCATGGCTGTATTGTGCTGGCTGGAGCTTGAGTCAGGCTTTGTGTGTTTGTATTAGTCAAATTCCAGGAGTGTAGTCAGCAAAAAGCAAATCTCTTCTGTGCCCTGAACTGGGTCATCCAATCTAAGAACTTCAGAAAGACCAGACAGGTTTATGTTGAGACACATCTACGTGTTCAGCTTGTAGCTGATTTGGAAGCTGCGCACTGGCGGGTGGGAGATCCAGGGAAGCTTTTAGCGGCTGAAGATGTGCCAGCTCACACCCACCCTGTCCCACTGCTCTGTTGGAGACGAAAACTCCCCCGGGAAAGTCTGTAGGAGAAAACTCCGTCTGCTCGTTACTAAATCACTGCAAAGGCTCTTGCATTAGCCTGAATCTGCTCATCCGCGGTTCTGAGTTGCTGGGGTTTTTTGCTCAACAAAAGAAGGGTCCATAAGGGCGTTAATCACCTGCGAACTGCTCCCATTACTCAGTGACACCCACTGATGGGTGGAGCTGCAGCCCCCAGAACAGGGACAAACATTAGCGGCATCATATGGCTACCACAGGTTCCTCCTGGGGAAGGAAACAGTAATGGGTCTGGATGTGAAGGTTGGTGCTCCCACAAATCGCAGTCCTTTGTGCATTCGGAGCCAGAAAGATAAATACGTTAAAATTGTCGTTTTCTTTTTCTAGTGTGGTGCCTTTAGTACAAGCAGGAGAAGCAGATCCAAACGTGGCCAAATATTTAAACAGGTAAAAAAACAAAATCCCAAACCCTTACTCTATACTACTGAAGTGTGCCTGGTGTTGTTCCCTTGGTCTTGGGATAAAACCACGGGGTTTCAACTCTCAAAATGTTTCCCTTCTAGAATAAGATCTTTGACGGATCAATAAGCAGCTTGTTAAAAAGTCATCTTGCGAGGCCTGTGTGTGTGCGGACAGTGCTGTGGTGCGAAGGGAGCAGTCTTCTTAGGGAAAAGCCACTTTGGTCTCTTTCTTCCCTTGCCCGCTGTTCTTGCACTGCGATCCCGCGTGCTTTGCTGTGTAGTTGCACATCACTGTGTACAAACACACCTGGTGGGAGAAGGAGTTTCACTGTTTTTCCTTTGCTTTTCAGACTGAGCGACTATCTCTTCGTTTTGGCACGTTATGCTGCAATGAAGGAAGGGAAGGAAGAGAAAATATATATAAAGCCTGAAGTGTAACTGGGAGTGGGAATGTTTGTTTCCTTGGTCATGGGAAGCGAAATCCAGCAGACTGCTTTCCCCATCAAGGAAGGGAAAGAGAACAAGCCCAGACTGGAAATGTGAGCTGCCAAGAACTTCCAGCTTCAATAACTAGACCTTGTTCATAAATGCTGTGAGGAACAGAGCTGGGCCTTGTCCACGTGTCAGAGTTATGTTGGCCCTGGGTTGGGGCTCAGGCAGGAAACTCCAGAGACCCACAGCTGATCTCTAGAGATGTCTTCACTTCCCAGGGCAGCGGCAGGTGCAGTGGAAAGGCATTGGCAGAACTCTGAGGAGTGAAGAGGAGAAAACCATCAGCTTCTCTTTGTAAGTCATAATAATGCTCGTACAGAACAGCAACTGTGTGGAGATGCAGGAAATCTGTCTGCAAGCTTTGAAATAATAAATGTGATTTACTTGTACCGAAGGGCCCTTAACTGTCATACTTTAATACTGAGCCCAGCGTGCTTTTCTTTTTTGAGTGGCTTTCAATCCATCAGCCCTGGCTGGAGCTGAGCTCGGTAGATTTACAGGAATGCACCAAGAATTCCTTGGCTCTGGTTGCTCCTCTTTATGCATGTGAAGAATGTCTCTGTGCTGACAGCCCTGTGCGGCCTCTGCCAGGAACGGGGCTTGCACAGGACAGAGTATTAAAGCAGGAAGGGCCGAATCCTGCAGGTCATGTGCAGGCGATTCTGTGACTCGAATCACTAAATTTGCAGATAAAGAGGTTGTGATGAGCAGCAGGGACCTGGCACCTCCTCAACTAGAGCTGCAAGAGAGGCTGACACCCAAATGGGTCTGTATGTCACACGTACTGTCCGCTGTGACCTCAGCCCTCAGCAGGATGGATGAGCATGTCCTAGAACTTGGAGAATCTGGCCACAAATATCACGATAGCAGAGTGCAGCACTTCAACAGAGACAATATCCTTCCTGTCAGCTTCCCCATGGACTGAAAACTGCCCAAAATCACACTCGGCATGTAAACAAGTGCATTACAGCCAATGGAATGAGTTAACACCCGCGGTGTCTAGAGAATACAGAGAATTACAGTTCCACAGTGAAGTTCAAAGCAGTTCCAGCTTGGAAATGTAACTGGGAAGAACCCATGTCAGGGTGGTTTAAGGCTTCCCCTCCCTGCGTGGAGGGTAGTTGCATACTGAGGGTGTTCGTCCTATGCCAAGGCTGCCACCTTTAGTGCTGAGCTTTTCAGCCAGTTGTGCAGCTTCCTCTTTTCTATTATTTAAGTAGAAACAAGCTTAAACTTGCTCCCAAAAGAGTCTCTGGCTTTGGTGTTAACTTTTTAATCAGAGTGGGGTCGGAGTGAAGAATGCCCAGTGCTAATAGATAGCACTGTCTCATTATTCACCTTTTTTTTTTTTTTTAAACAGATATTTCATGGCTATTGTTAATGCACATTTTTAACAGAGTAATTTTCCAAGCCTTAGCCTGTAACACATCCCCCTGACAAATGCTCCTGATTTGGACTGGACCGTCAGCTGCAATGTCACATCAGACATTTTCTCAATGCCTGCTCCAGACAGGCCATCCAGTTTTATGATAGCTCTGTCTCAGTGATCACTATTGAACCTTAAGAATCTAGAGGCTTTTCAAGTTTAATTGAATAAAATTCCTTGCAATATAAATTCTTCGTGAATGCTATATAAATCAGTTCCAGGATGGATTTATAGTATTTTCTTTTTCCAGCTGGGGGGAAGAAATCTCACTCTTGTTTTGGGACCAAAGCTGGTATTGTTTTGATTGCAAAGAGAAATAAATTTAGCTACTACACTTTTTAACATGATGTAGAGATTAAATTTATTAGGGTGCACTCAGCTCCCTCTTTCTACCCAAAGACGTCTGTGCAATTGTTTCGCAGGGCTGAAGCGGAGGGAGGCTGATGTCTGGTGTGACCCTGTGGTTTCAGTTAAGCCGGGCACAGAGGGCCAGGGCTTAAATTTAGGCCTGAGCAGAGACTGGGCTGAGCACGTTCCCAGCCCCAGGGGCTGCTTCAGCTCCACAGGGGCCACACTTGGGCCCTTGAGACTTCACAGTGAGTAGACTTTGTCCTTTGCTTCCCCACCTCATCGTACAGCACTCGGCTGTACAAAAGGGACCTTTCCTGAGTGCTGTCCCTAATGTCCCTGGGTCATGGAGCAGCACAAGAGCCTGGCAAGACAGCAGGCGGGAGAAAAGCATCACCGAAATAAAATACAGGCTTTAAAACAAATAAAGCTCCATCGCTCTGGGTCAGCATTTGTTTCCCCAAGTCCTTTGTCCCCACCCAGCAAATCCAGCCGTACAGTGCAGGGATTCCAGCGCCTGTGCCTCATTAATATCCCGGGAGGAAGGCAGATGCTTTGTCCGTCCTGGCCGTCTGCAGAGCCCAGATCCAGTCCTGCCTAGCAGGGCTCCTTATTTATGATGACGCTGGAGCTGCCAGCACAGACATATGTTGCTAAGGGTCGTTTATTCTTGTTTGTAAAATGTATGGCTGCTCCTAGCTTACACGCTGTCAAAACTGGAAGAACTGGCCCCAAAATCTCTTGCTGCATGATTGGATCAGACGCCTGTACATCTGTTAACGCTGTAGGAGCTGTAAAATGAAATAAGTTTCACTATAACTCAAGCACCTCTATTACCGCCACAACGTGCAAGCAGCAGAGCCGGCTGCTGCTCCTGCAGAAATGACACAAACATACATTTTGCCAAGTCATATGTAAATTTATCCAAGGCAGCGTTCCCTCTGCTGATGCACAGAAGGAAGGACTCGGACGTGTGTCCCCAGGCCAGGGCTTGGCGTGGTGCTGCACCTCCAGGGCAGTTTTGGGGCGCACGGCAGCAGGAGCCAGCAGCAGCCCCGCACTCCTCCTCTCCAGCTGGAGGAGCAGAAGGGACCACATCTGCCATGGGGTCAAGTCTTCTGCAGACGCAGGCCCCTGAAAATCCCATTTTGCCTGGAAGTGGTCAAAGAAAATCCGTCCCCACCCAAACAGCTTGCTCTACAGCTTGGTAAGACCTGGCTAGAAAAGGTCAGTGATGGCACCTTGGGGTAAAAGCCACCGTCCCTGCATTAGACAGAAGCAGATGCAGCCCGTTTGCGTAGAGGAAAGGGCTGTCTTGGTCCCTCAGCTCCAGCTCTGCTCCAACCCAGCACAAAGTGCCCGTCTCTGTGCCCCATCCCCGCTGTGGCTGCTCTGCAGGGCGAGCGCGGAGGGGCAGAGCAAGAGCTGGTGCTCCAGCCACCCCAGGGGAAGCTGCAGAGGGGCAGTAGCGAGGAACTCAACCTTAGAAACAGCCACAAAAGCACATTTCTGACCAGCCCCTGGACAAGGCGGCGGTGCCAAGCCAGTGCCACAGAGGTCTGACCACCCCACCCCCAATCAGGTCACCGACGCACTGCAGGAGCTGCTGTGTGTCTCAGTGAACGTGAGCAAACACAAAAATAAGCTGCAGAAATACCTGATCTCGTTGTGCTCAGGGGTGTGGAGACCAGAGCTTGGGACATCTCCTCTTTCTCCATCCAAACCCGCAGCCGCTCTGGGAAGGAGCACGGGCCGAGAGGTTGCACAAAGCAGAGGGAACACCGGTCTGTGCTGCGGGTCAGGGCCTGGGCCAGGCTGGAGGAGCAGCGGGGGAAGCCGTGAGCTCCCCAGCACACCTGTGCCTGCACGGCAGCCACCGCGCTTGGGACGCCCCAGCACCGCCGCTGAGGCAGCACCAGCCTCTGGCAGCCGCTCCAGCCCCATGCCCAGCCCGTGCGTGCTCCGAGCGCCCCGGCCGCGGTCAGACGTCACCTTCGGCCAGTCCCGAGGTGCAGCGGTGTGCGCGGAGCCATCCCCGGCAAGGCCGTGCCGTGCTGGCGTGCCACGCGGCGACAGGGAAGCAGGCACTTTGCAGGCCTGGCTGTTCGCTGCCAGCTCTCTGCCTTGGCAGCATCTGCTGTGGGGTTTCTTTTTGCTGTTTCTGACGGCGCCATATGCCTCTGTGTCAAAACAATGGCGCTTGCACACTGACTGCGAGCCCGCTCCCTCGCTCCCGCCGAGCTCTCTCTCCCCAGCGAAGCCCCGGCGCCCACGGGGCTGGTCCCGAGCGCATGGTCCCAGGGCAAACGCACAGGACGGGCACGGTGAGAGCGGGCAGGGAGCCAGGGGAGCTCCACACACCAACTCTGAACTCTGGGGGAAGCAGGAGCAGCAGGCACAGCTCCTCGCTCCTACCAGGATGCTCCCAGAGCCAGGCAAGGGGTTCAACGCAGTGCCTGTATTATTATTATTTCTAGCAACAAACCCCACGTTGGCTTGAGTTGCGGGTCCTTAGGGCAGTTTCTAAACCACAAAGCGCAGCCTTGCTCCACA
Source organism: Pampusana beccarii (assembly GCA_013399365.1). Taxonomy (NCBI): domain Eukaryota; kingdom Metazoa; phylum Chordata; class Aves; order Columbiformes; family Columbidae; genus Pampusana; species Pampusana beccarii. Next base: position 1,038,827 of record VWYH01002951.1, on the reverse strand, counting down.
AAGCCACGTCTCCCTACGCCTCTTCTCCCTCCCCAAACCAAGAAGTGTAAAATTCCTCGGTGCAAAGACGCAGAGTTGGCCCCGCTGGCCACCCAAACCCAGCCCCGGCTCTTCTGAAGGCAGCTTTGCCACCAAGCTGCAGCTCCTGGCAAAGAGCACTCGCCCCACGGGGCAGCTGAGCGCTCTGGGACACGCGCTGCCCCGCGCTCCTGCGCTGGGGGATCTGCCGTGGCCTTCCCATCTGGTTTTCCTTCCACCTTTCCCAGCTGAGCAGAGACGTGCACAGAGCACCGCGAACTCCTGCCCGTGGCTCACCCCCCAACACACCCCCGGAGCACCTGCACTCTCAGGAGGGTACGAAGGACCCAAATGTCAGCACCCTGCAGAATCAAATAGGATTTTTCCATCATACTCCAAGACACAAGAAAAAATCCCGCTTCAGACAACACTGCCAGGTCTCATATCGCTCATCAGAGCCCATCTCTCAGGGGCACCCAAGCACACGCAGGAACCAGCCCAGCAAAAGGGATTTCCAAGGGAGCAGCATCCTCCAGCCCATCTCACAGCCTCCTGCGGTACCAGCACCCCAAAACTCTGCTCCCTGCTCTGAGCAGCAGCATTGCTCCACAGAAAGGAAGAGGAGACATCCAGTCATCTCATCATACCAGGTTTATTTTTCTCTTCCCTGCATTTCTGATACAAGGGATGTAACCAAGGCCTCCCCAGCAGTGAGTCTTCTATAGGAAAAACAGTCATTAATCTCCCATGCAAAAGCGTCCCTGCCCTACAAAGAACACCCGTGCACAACATCGCGGCGCAGGCGGGGACCGACACACGTTTGCAGCCTTCTGCTCAGGTAAAAACGTATTAAAGCCTCCCAGTTGTACAGAAATCAGCTACTCAAGAGCAATATTTTTGTTGCACACACAGCCACCCAGGGCGGGCACTAGACAATCACGTTTTCTACACTAGCTACAAAATTGGATGTAGTGTCTGGTAGTGCAATATTTCCCGGTTTGGAGGGACCTCGCTCTAAGTCTGCATTAAGATCTTTTCTAGGAATGGTACTCCTGAGGAAAGAAGTAAAAAAGAGAAACAAAGATTTTATTTTGCTGTGTTCAACAGTCCACTCAATTGAACAACCATTGCGCTCTATTTAGACACTGCTTTTCCCTAGAAGAAAAAAAGAGCTCGTGTGATATTTTAAACTATGACTGGTACAAGTCAGTGCCTAAAATCTCCAAACTACACATTAACAACTGGTTAATGCTGAAATGTTCTATGTAGAAAAAAGAAATCCAATTTTTAAAAAGCAGCTTATTATAATTTTTAATTTCTCAGTCCAGTATCTTGAGTCCTCGGAATGCAGACATTCCTGTCCTCACTAATGCTTCCGATCACTCCTGCTTAATATTACTGAGCTGACATAGAAAAAGCATCCTGATGTGGTTTTCCAGATGCATTTCCAGGCATTGGTTCTAAAAAAAGGGGTTACTTCTCTGAGAACCAGCTGAAGCAAGACAAGAGAAAAATGAAGCAAAGGCCACCTCTGTTCTCTTGGTTGAACAGCGCCAAGTATTTTCTGCTCTGTTTGAAATGTGCAACATATCGTGGTTCAGAGGGTCTTCCAAAGAGCCCAGGGAGATTCCTCTGTGCAGAGAAATGTGCACACCTGGGGACGGGAATCCTTGCGGGACAGAATCACAGAATTATTTGGGTTGGAAGAGACCTTCAAGATCATCGAGTCAACAGTTAAGCCACCCCTGGCACTACCCCATGTCCCTGAGAACCTCATCTCCACATCTGTCCAACCCCTCCAGGGATGGTGACTCCACCACTGCCCTGGGCAGCCTGTTCTAATGCCCTACAGCCCTTTCCAGGAAGAAATATTCCCTAATGTCCAATGTAAACCTCCCCTGGTGCAACTTGAGGGATGGACCAAGGCTGAGGTAGGGTCTGGCTGCTGCCAGCTGCCTTGTGCAGCGAAGCTCCAAGCTGTGCAGAACGGCCAGAGCACAGGGTGAGGGGCATCGGTGCCACAGGACAGTCCGGAGGGAAAGGGAAGTCCAGGGGAGAGACCAGCAGCCTCTGCTTTATCAGTGAGCTTGTTTTACTAGTGAGCAGAATCGGGGGAGAGGGTGACTGGTTTTTAATCCTGTCCCAAACAGGGGAACGTACATGGCTTTCCTTTGTGCCAGAAACCCCGCAAGAACTGAGCAGCCCAGGAGATCACAGTCCCTCCTCTCACCTGGTCCAGGCCCAGGCAGGAATTGCAGCAGCACGAGGGACCAAGGCTGGGAAGTTGCAGAGACGCTTTACAAATCAGGCTCTGAACTTCATTAGAAATGGTAGGAAAGGTCCAAACCTCCCCAAAACACACACACATGCACACTCCCCACTCACACCCTGCCTTTCAGAGCAACCTGAAAAAGCTGCCTGCTGCAGGCAAACATCAACCGTTAAAAATAAGGCCAGAATGAGACAAAGCGACCAAAATAAATAGTTTGGCAACAAAGCAAATGTGGCTGTTACGCAGAGGCCAAGTCCTGGTTCAAAACAGCACGTCTCCCTCACAAAAGAGCCTGCAAACAAAGTGAAAACTCTACCCGAGCAAGAGGAGTTTTGCCAGTGGAGGATTCCAGAGGGCTCTCGGCAACTCAACACATTCTCCTTCCAGAGCGCGCAGGGGGCAAGGGCTGCCCAAGCTGCGTGCCACCGCCTCCCCTCTGCAAACTAAATAAAATTAAACCTTTTCTGCTCCTGAGCAAATTCAGACAACAAACCCTCCCGTCCAAAGCACAGGCTCTGGCAAGAGCTTGGCAGCGGTGCAGCTGGCTCAGCACGCTGACCCCCACGCCTGCCGCTTGAGCTCTTAACCTCCCGCACTCGGAAACCTTCCTGAGAGTGGCAGAGTCCATCTGCTTGTGTTTAACCTGCTGCTTCTCAAGTCTGGGCGAGCGGTTCATTCTCCGAGACAAACGCAAGGGCCTTGCACAGAGCGAGGGCATCGGGCAGCCCCCACGCACACCTGACCTGAGAGAACAGTGCCCGTTAGTGGCACATCCAACGCTGCAGCCTCCTGCTCGTCTCCTCGTGGGCTCTGTCACGTTTCTGCCTTTGTGCAGCTTCCCACAGACCGACTTCCACCCAGTAAGAAACTGGACCATCTCCTGGGAAAGGAAAAAGAAACGTTCCCCCAGCAGCAGCTGCCCAGACTGCAGAGCCTGCTGGGGGTATCACTGTCACTAATCTGACTGGCACTTTTAATGTTCCTTTTGTGCTCCCCTGGGGTTTGCTTTTAAAGACGATTTACGTGGGTGTCAAGTGAAGTGCATTGGGTCAGGCCCATCACCTCCTTCATCCTGGAGCAGTGCCCAAGAAGAGCCAGCCCTATCTGGCCCAGCAGCTCTTCCCTGGAAACCTTTATTATCAGCTGCATCTCTCCAGCCCTCACATGAGCCAGCAGCTCTGTGCACAAAGGCCTCCACCTCCAGCAGCAGCCAGCAGCTCCAAGAGCCCCCAGCGCCGAGTCCAGGGCCACTAGGACAGCTCAAAGCCAGTGTTCATGCTGATGGCGTAGCGCAACTTCTCCCGCAGGATGCTCTTCTTGCTGTAGTTGGGGAGCTTGAGGAGGTTGAAACACGTAGAGGAGGTCGGGAGACGCCCGCCTGGCTCTTTCTTGCGGATTGTGAAGAAGCCTCGTAGCACACTGCCCAGCGTGTCACCGGTGTCCTGGAACGGGGCAGAAATACAGCAGCTTGCACTTCTCTGCTGTGCTCCTGCCAAGCAGGGTGCCTGCGCACAGGGCAGAGGTGCCAGCACTAAACCCATCTGCTGGGAACAGGGAAAGCCAAACCTCGGAGCCCTGTCCCCCACAGTGGGTAGAAAGGAGCTTCTCCTGTAACTGCAACTGCTGCCACAAACGCAGGGTCCCTGCGCAGGGTGCACAGGGGGCAGGATCAGTGGCACAGGGAGGTCCCAAGGGGAAAACACAACCCTGGAGACAGGCAGTAAGAGCCTGAGTGCTGCTGTGTGTGGGAGCAGGTAGGTGCAGCTGCATACACCCTATTAGGGTGAGCTTGTTTCACCTTGCCCTATGGAGCACGTATCTTTATGCCTTAAGAGTTTCCTGGTCCGAGATGAGGAGGCTGGGAGGGGCCTGGCAGGGAACACACGAGATAGGAGCAAGCAGGGTCCCTACCTGGTCATCAGAGACTTCCACGCAGCGGATGGAAAACGGAGGCTTGAGGTAGGCGAAGCCCAGAAGCGGAGGCCTGGAGCAGCTGGTAACAAACTGAAAAAGTGACAGACAGTGAAAGATGGCAGCGGTGAGAGCAGCCTGGCTGTGCCAGACCTGTGGGTAGCGCAGTCACAGCTGCTCGGGCTGGCGTTTGAGCACCCCCTGTACATGCTGCTGAGCTTTAGTGCGCAGCTCTGCTGGTCTTTGAAAACAGCTGTCTAGGCAAGACGAGTCAGGGTGAAAAAGAGCATTTATAGAAACTCTGCTTCCAGGGCTACCCCTTTGAGGAGCAGGATGTTGATTTTAAGGTGTCAAGCATTTCCGGAGAAAGCACCTAGCTAACTGGAGGAGAACAGCACTGGCCCAACCAACCCGAAAGGCAGGCTGGGCTGAAACACCAGCGATTACCTTGAGAAACATGGCTCTCTCCTCGGGGCTGAAGTCGTTGGCCAGGATGTCCCACAGCCAGATAATGACCCGGTGACTCCCGTGGAAGCCTCCGTAATACACTGTGTGTTTTCTGGGGAGAGAAAGGTTGTGACAGGCAGAGAGAATTTCTGCTCTCAGGAGCCAGTGGAGGAAGAGACCCTTCCTGTTCATTGGTACTTTGTCCAAATTAGCTTTAAGGAACATGTTCTACTGCTCAATTTCTGTCTGCTCCTCAAATTTCAGTTAGGAGGAGCAGAAAGTTGTGAAAGAGCCAGTCTCCTGCAAACCCCCAAACCAGCTCGGTTTGCTGAGCAAAGAGACCAGCACACCAAGTTGCTCACTTACTTTAAGTCCTCGAGGTCAATCTCAGCATTGTCACCAGAGATCAGCCGCTGCAATTCTGGTGCAGAAAACATACGAATCCACTCAGGCTTAATGATCGACCTGAATCCACTGATGAGCGCTGCTGTCTGACTCTTGATTTGCGTGTGCATCCGAAAGTGAGCCATGAGATGGATGTAGCTGATCCTGCGTGTGACAGGGAGGGTGGCAGTGAGGGAGCTGCAGCAGCAAGGGACAACCACCTCGCTGGTGCAGGAACCAGGCTGCTGGCCTGTCTCTCCAGCCCAAAAGAGACTAGCAGTGCATTATACTTTCCCCTTCAGGGCCCTGCTCTTTGTTTAAGCAGAAAAAGCTGTTCTTCTGCCCAGACTTTGCCCCCCACCTCTGGGACTGTCTGTTTGTTTCTCAGAGCTTCTTCCCAACCCAGGGACTGGCTGGCTTTAATAATAACCACTTGACGAACCTTGGCCGCACAGCAGCTCACAGAGCGGAGCATGTGCCCAGCTCCTCTTTAAAGGATCGGATCCCAGTCACGGTCACTTCTCTAGGTTTGAAAAACAAATGTCTGGGCTCTGACGCTGCACTGGAACCCATGGCCAGAGAATCAACACACCAAAAACCACTGAGGAGATTTCCACCTTCATCCCAGCAGTACGAAGAAGTGCACTGTTTATCAAAGGGAAGCACCATCAGGCTTCCTCTTCCCACCAACAGTCAGAACAACCAAGCTGGTGGATTCTTCTTCACCAGCTCCTAGGCAGACAGCACCACAATCCCCTGCCCTGGGTTTTCAGCCAGGTGACCTCACTCCGCATTAGCAGACAGAACTGTTTCAAGATTGCTTCCACATCTAATGCTTCTTCTGCTCCCTCCCAACTACCAATCTGTGTGCACAGCTGCACAAAAGCTTCAAAGTTTCCGCTGTAAGCGATCACAGCAACATAGAGGACTTTCAACTTTCTCCCTGAGCTGACTTCTGACAAGCCAGAGAATGATCTTTTCAAATGCAAACTCCCTGGTCAGAGCTTGAGAAGGGAAGAGACTTCTGGGAACATCAGGTTGCGAAGCACGACTAACAAAGACAAATCCTCAGGTAGGATCCAGCTTTCACTTGCCATTAAAGAGAACAACCCCCAGATTACCAGCTCAAACACACATCTGCTTAATAGATATTTTATCCTGCTTTTATGATCACTGAAGGGTACAGAGAAAGAAAAAAAATGAAGGGAACAAAAAGGTGGGTTTGGTTTTCAGGCTCTGGAGTTGACATTTATGATAACTATCTAAAAGCCGGTTATCTGTGAAAATAGCTACAGGGCTCCGTGTCTCCTCCGATTTCCTGTGTCTAAAGTACGACTGTCGACTACATTTGAATTCACCACTGTCTCCTCTGAAGAACAGCGCTTTATACAACTGCCACATGTTATCATTCTGAGAAGATCTGTCTGCTCCAAGGTGTCTTTGAGCATCTGTGCCCTCTATGTTCACGACTGTGTGCCTGAATTGCTTTGAATCCATCTGTCTGTATCTATCACCGTCATTAAATTCTGCAGAATCTCACAGACTGTGTGCCTTTGACCTCAGAAGCGCTGTTTCAAGAAGCAAATTGTCAATTTTTATTTTGCAAATCGAATTTAATACAATTTCTGCCGATGAACTGTAACCAGTAAATTCTATTAAGATATTTATGTGCTCCTTCTACTCCAATCTATCTCAATTCATTCCAGATGCAAGCCCAAGGAACTAGAATAAAGTATTTTGCAGTGGTGACCTTAAAAATCTAATTGCTGTACTTACTTATTTTCATTGGTAACGGGAATGGTCTTCCCTCCAGGAACAAGTTCATGGCAAACAAGCTGAGGAAGAAATGATTGTATTGCTAATTACTGCCTGGAACCACAATGGAAAGAAATGCCATGCTAAGCTATTACCTCCCCATAAAACATTTATTTTTACAATAAAACAGTAGGATTTAAAATTTAAGTAATAATCCTGCTTCTGCCTTGAACCAGTTTCACTTAACTATTAACATAGTAATTGAACAGTGGGGAACTCCACTGCTCCCACCAGTGGAGCCAGCGCTTCTTCAAGGAAACCTCCTCTCTCGTCCGATCCATCACTGCTGAACCGCACACAAATCAACTCAAAGAGCCCCGGGGGACTGTCACAATCCCCGAATCCAGAGGCTGAACGAGCTCAGAGCCTTTGCATAGCTCAGTCTGCCAGCACAATCCCCGGCTGTCTGCTCCACAGGTCTGTCTGGGGCCACCCCAGTGACATAGCTCCCTGCAGTTCCCTGTCCCTCAACCTGGGCACTCCGGAAAGTCATTATTCACATGTTACAGCGGCCTCTAGGCTTCAGTTCCAGGTGACTTCCAAGGTCAGAAGGGAGTCCAGCACGGAGAGAAGCTCAGGTCCCCTGTGCCCAACACAAAGCTGAACCCAGCGGAGACACACGAGTTCAACCAGGAACCACAAGGTTACCCCAGCTGGATGCTTTGGTGTGGCCAAAGCACAAGGAAAACGGAGTGCCCTGCTCGATTTAGGAGCTTTGCGTGCTGTAATGCAAGCTAGGTCCAAACTAGGCAGCTTAGGAATAAAAAAAACACAGCATGGAAAACTCTCAAGGACAAGCTGCCCCAGATAAATGCTCCATGACTCTGGTCTCCGAGCCCTGTGCCACTGGATCTGCACTGCTAACTGTTCAGGCTTCACGCTAGCTGGGCTCTCCCCACAGAATCTGCAGCAACAACAGCATCCGCTGACGTCTTATCTATCTGTATTTTCCAGCTGTGCACACACAGCAGCACAGAACCCAAGGCACAAGTACAACCAAGAACCTTGAAGCCTTTATAAGGGACTGACAAACAGACTTTGCTTCTCAAGGCCACAAGACCTCCTGACAGACATTAAGTTTCTCTGATGGAAATGGCTACGTTGAAAGAAAAGGAATTCCTCCCTGCTCACACGGATTCTTCTTTTTAAAAGACAGGAAAACCAGTTATGCAGGGAAAGCACAAAACAATGTTTTTCAACTAGAAAATACAAAATCCTGGCACTAGAAAAATGAAGGGTCAGAGGGCAAACTTTTTTGTGGAAAAAGCTATTCTCTGCCCACAGCTAAATACTCAACGAAGCCACAGAGTCCTATGGGACAGTTCAGAGACCCTCTGATGCTGAGCCAACCTGTCAGCACAGGTGATTTTTATGAAAAGAGAGCAGAGCTCAGCCCTAACCACAATCAAACACAAGGTCATTTACAGTTAGTCCCCTCAGGATCCTTGTTCAGATGGGCCACGCGGAGCATCCAACCGAAATGCTCGGAACTGCAAGTACCAGAGTAAAAAGCACTTTGTAGCATGAGTGCGGACAGTACCTGACTTTGAGGTGCTCAGGACCAGCTCTCAGAAAGCCCAGCAGAGAATAATAGCTGTCTTCTGCTGGCAAGTCAGGCTGCAGGTGTTTTTCTCTGCTCCGAGGACACTAATAAAAGCTGGGAGTCAAACCCAGTTCTGCTGCCAAATGCCCCAATCTGCCACTTCTGGCACCACAGGCTGTGGGATCCCTCAAGATCCCTCTCAGTCCTTCAAAGGCTCTTCCTGGTGGCATCAGCCAGACGAGCAAGGGAGATGTATGGAGCAGCTGGGAGCCAACCAGGGGAACAGGGACTGCCTGAGCCAGGGCTGTGGACTTGGACTACCAGTCATTAAATAAAAACCCACCTGACCCATCACATCTTCATCATAGGACAGCGTTAAGCCCAGGTCACTGATATCGCCATCATAGCGCTAGAGAACAACAGAGAAAGGGAAAGACAGTCAGTGTTCAGCAGCAGGAACAGCAGCTCCACGTTTTTCTATTACTCTCCCACTAAGTGATCCCCAGCAGGTACGAGGCACCAAAGCATAACAAATACATAGAACCATAGAATTATAGAATCAACATGAGTTGCTCTAGGTTATAGGGACACTGCACAAGAACTGAGGCTAAAACTTGGGATTTCCTGACTGCCAGTTCCAGGTTTACACCTTCAGACTCCTTTCTCAGCCCTGCCTGCCCCAGTAGAAACACAGGACAGCCACCTGCCAACCTGCCTCAGCACCACCAAGTACTTCCAGTGTGTTTTTAAAGATGATCAGTACCCCAAAAGAATTTACAATCCTAGTATTTCTAGCAGCAGCCAGCAATAAGGGAGCTAAACAACAGGAAAATGAATGCTCAAACCTTAATTGAAGTGAGATTTTTATAGAACTCCGAGTCCAAGGAGGGAAGCTCATCTACAGAGCTGTAGAAAACGCTGTGGTGGTGCCCAAGCAGCTGGCTCAAGAAGAAGGAAGCAAATGGTACGTCCACAACTATTCCCTGCAGACAAGGAGAATGCACAGGTAAGGTCCTGCTGCACACTTGTCCTGCACAACATCTTTGGCTCTGAGGCCTGTAGGCAGATCACGTGTTGTGGAAAAAGTGCAAAGATGTAAAACACTGAAATCAGCTAAGAAACCCACTTCCTCCTAAACTCCACTAATTAGCCGAGCAGCTACAAAAAGGCAACAGGGCACCTTCATGTTTTTTTTTAAATAACTATCTTACATGGAGAGGGTCATTCTGTCATCCCATCCTCCTTTTCACCACCTGTCCATCTAAGTAAGTTATCAACGAATGGATGCTTGTAAGGTGTAACACCAAAATAACAGATTATTCCAGTGTCCCCAGCACCAGGAAGAATAATCAAGATATGTCCCAGGTTTTACCTCCAAAACTATTTTTAATACCTGCCTGAAGAAGTGCCAGACTGCTCCACCATCAGTATCTTTATCCAAGTCATTTTTTCAAACTCACCTCTTCAATAACACCTCCCCAAGCCATGTGACAGATGCCAACGGTGACAATATCCTAACGTACTACTTGTGGCTCACCTCATAGACAGCCTTCCCAAGCATCTTCCCCACAAACTCAAAGAGCTGGAGGTAGTTCTCATGAATGTAGGATGTTGGGGATGGATACAGCCTCTCGTCACCGCTGGTTGTCTGCACACAAACAGGTAACAGCGCAGTGAGCCAGGCTGTTTCTCTCTGTAATGGGTCGTCACGGTCGGCATCTGCAGCTCTGCATCCTACCTTGAACAAGTTGAGTGCAGGGTCAAACACCTTCTTTATTATCTCTTCCAGAAACTCTTTGAAGACACCATCCTGGTCAATACCAGCCTCATCGACACCCAGATCATTCACAAACTTCACTCTGATCACTCCCTTCATGGCATTCTGGGAAAGCTGCCGTAGCTGTTCATACCCATCCTACACAGAGCAGAAGAGGCAGAGGACAATCACGCAGGGAGACACATGAAACACCCGTGCACATACACCCCAGAAATCGGCATTTGTCATTGAATCTCGTGTTCAAAAAGACCAGCATTTTTCCTAGTCAAAACTCCAGGTTTGTAGCAGTCTGAGGTGAACTAAGGTCCAGCATTTTCCTGTAACATCACTTCACACAAAAGCGACAGAACTGGCACTGGGTGCCTCAGTGCCCACAGAGAAGGTAAAAGCACATTCACACCCCATGTTCTCATCAGACCAAGTCACTGGCTTCTTGGTTGGCTTCTGCAAGCCAAGCTGGGTCCCTCACCTCCAGCATCCGTGAGCGGCGGATCGTGATATGTGTGACATGAGGTGATGCAGAGCTGGTTTCAACCAGGCCAAGCTTCTCCTTCTCCTTCGTAACCATGTTTCGGAAAAGCAGCACTCTCTTAAAAAGAAAAGAAATGTAAGTTTTCATCAGGCACTGTGGGCTGACTCTGTGCAGCTGCCCGCACACATTAGCTCTCTCTCAATAAAGACAGTTTAGAGGAAATATGTTGGGAAGAGTTTGGGGGAAGGAGAAGACTTTTGTTTAGTTGGCATTTCAGTCACAAGCTCCACATCACAAAATGCTCAGGACACATGTCCCTTCCATCCCAGGCCACCCAGGTCACTGGCTTTTCAGCCAGCACCCTCTGTCCCTGTCCTACTCACGTTCTTGTGGGGAATGACGTGCGGGATGTACTGCAGGAGCAGCTGGGCTCGTTTCTTGTCCTTGTCCAGCTCCTGGAAGAGCACGCTGGGTTTGAGGTCCCTTACAAAGAAAGGCACAGATTCAGAGATGCCTGAGAAATGCCCAGGTGTGGGGAATAGCCAGGGGTAGGAGAGAGAGGAAACCTGTAATGATTTCAAAGACAACGTAAGTGCTCAGGTGTACAAAGCTAAGATGGCCAGAGACAGCCGAGCTGTTAGGTGCTGAGGCAGTTTGCAAAGCCTCACCCTCCATGAGCAGCAGCTAATCCTTACACCGCAGAAGAGGAGCGCAACAGGAGGGGTAGCCTCAAATGCAAACCCGGGGAGCAGTTCTGACCTGGATCTCACAGGTAGGACAAGGGGCACTCACTTTAAAGTAAGGGACCCCAAACTGGTCACCCACAGGGAAGCTGGTGCACTGGCACAAGCACATGGCTCCACACGATCCCTGCCCTGCGCTGCACACTTACTTGCGTAACCAGTGATCCTCCGGAGCAAAGCGCCTGCGGCAGTCCCGTTCATACAAGACCATGAGCCAGCCATGGACAGAATGAAACAGCTCCAGGGTCTCCCCTCGGGCATTCTCTGAATAAAAGGAACAAAGCAGCAATGTCCAGGCACCCCAGGGAACTGGAGTGTCCAAGAGCAACATGTTGATCCTCTGCCCCACACTAAGGACAGATGTATTCCTCCTAAACCCCACTGCTTGCAGAGGGGAGAGATCTCATGCCTTCCAGAAGACACAGTCTCCTCTCCGATCCAAGTGAAAAAACTCTTAGGCACATCAACGCCATCTCAGGCAGTTCCAGTTGAGCCATTAGAGCAGAAATGGACTATGTCTTCTAATTGCCGGAATTGAGCTCTACCCAAATTATACCCAGCATACAGATCAACACTAGATATCTACAGAGACCCCAGCAAGCCTGCTCTGCTTTGTCAAAGCACCACATTACATTCTTGTCCAATGCATGGCCCAGTCACGCTACACCCTGGCAAAAAGCAACATGCACATCAAGTCTGTTACACAAATTCTTGTTGGAAATAGAAAGTGCACTCTATTCGGTGCCAAGCACAACAGTGGCATCTGTACAGCAAAAGACTGGGACATATTCTTATGCCACACAATGTGATATGTTTTTTTGTGCAAAGTAATAATTTGCAAAAGCTTCAGATTCCAAAATTCATGGCAATTGTTGTTCTAACAGTAACCTCAACACATGCTAATAAACGCACTTACCTACAATTCCATCCCAGATCATCTTAAATACAAAGGAATTCAGAAAAGATGAGATAGTAACAAGCTCTTCCAGTTTGAATGAAATCTGCTCTTCATAGACTTCTATGTCATCAAGAATCCTATCGGAGAAAACAAATGCAAATGCACAAGTGCCAATTTAATTCCCTTTTGAAATTTTCATAAAGGCACATCATCCTTTAGGAGCAGCTCTTATTTCTATGACAACTGACACCCACGAGAACTTAAAGCCATAAACACCTAAACCTTATTTATTGATTTTGATCGATATCTGATCCTAACAGAAGACAGCATGAACGGTCCGAGACACAGTGAAGCCAGTATTTCATAGACCTATACATTAGTCCCCAAGAGAACTTTTTCATTATTTATGCTATGAAAGCTCTCTCTACTGACCAGCAACACCTTTTTTTTTTTTTTTTTTTTCACTCTGCCTAGTTACTGTTATGCGAAGGCAGAAATACCTTAACTGTTCCTCTTGAAACCTAAGAAATACAACGGCTTTGCATTACAAATCTAGAGAGCACCCTCTGCTTGCTACCTACGTGATAAGGTGGCGGGAGCAGTCACAGAAGAGCATCAACATGGCCAGGAGCCTCTTGGATTCCTCCGTATCATTATTCAAGCACTCCAAGAAGAGCTTTAACCCGCCCTGTGGTCCCAGCTCACAGATAAAAGCCCATAATTTGGGCAACAGATCGTCCAGGTAAGTGAGGCCTAGCAAAAGAAAAATAAAGCACACTCAGTAAAGCTTGATCTGCCTTCTTGTTCATGCAGGCTCAAATAGGACTCGGAGCCAAAAAAACCTTTTTCAAAGCAACACATTATTTGAAGGGAACATAAACATCACATTTGGCTCCCAAGCCTGTCTGCATTAATGGGAGATACACAATCACCAGGAAAGCAGAAAAAACGCCTTTTAACAAGGCATTAATTGTATGCACATCTGAAGCCTTCTCTCACTAATTATTTTGCAACTTTAGAAAATAATTAATTCCTGTGACCCAATCACCATTACAGCCATCTTAGAGATGAGAACACAAAGAACAGGGTTGTATCTGTGAGCACCACTACAGCCACAAACAAAGGCTCTGGAGTTATTCCTCTGCTCCAAACCAGCCTTATCTCCTCCTCCATCCATTGCCAAGACAGGTAATTTGTTCTAAAGATGTATGAAAGCATTCAGCTTTTCCACCACATAAAGATTAATATTGCCAGGTTCTCAAAAACACTGAGTCAGTCTTAAGTTTGATATGGAGTAAGCAAGGTTTCATCATAGGAAAACTTGCTTCCATTTGTATTCTGGAGAGTTAATGCTTGATAAAGAAGTGATGAATGTTATTGATCAGATGTATGATTCAGGATGGAACAAGCCTTCCACCCAGCCAGTCAATAAACTGTTGTCAGTAATAAAACTACCAACAAGTCAACAGAATTTAATAAGAAAAATCTATTTTTTCTCCATATTTTTAAGCGATTTGAAAAGCACAGAAGCACCCTGACCTGTGAGTATCTGCAGACGGATCTGTGTCAGTGTTGTAAGCGTGGTTTGGTACAGGACACAGATGCTGCACACCTTCTGCACTTCTGCCGAGTCCACTCGCTTGCCACCAACAGGCTTGAGAATGTTGCGGACAGATGCAGATTTCTGGAAAGCTCTCTTGAAAAGATCTGTGCACAGAGAAACACGTGAGACCTTGGCTCAGGAGACAGAAGTGCTGTTCTGAACTGTTTCTTAGTCACTTGGCAGCCATGCGATAAAGAGGATTTTAAGCAGACTAAGTCATTCCACAGACAGGAGGTTTAGGTGGATTTTTCTGGCAGGCACTGTACAGAATATTTCAGTGGGCACTACTCTACAGAACCACAGTAACTAATAACCACGGGATCTAGTGCTACGGGCAGCAGCTAGAAAATAGTTAGGATACAACTGTTTTATTCCGAATACGCTGCAGAGTGACCGCACGTTGCAGGTCCACAAGCCAGCTTCCCCTTGCTTTCCACCTGGGAAGCTGCCCTCTCATCTTGCCTTTGGAAGTACTAAGTTATGCAGTAAGCACTTCAACTACTTGAGAAATAATCACAAATTCTGCTAAAATAAGCGAATATTTTTCACAGCACCAAAGTAAGAGGTTTGCCCCAGGTCACAGAGGCATTCTGAGCAGGAATTACAAGTAGGAGAGATCATATCCCCACCTAAGCTGCAGCAGCAAGTAATTACTCAAACCTTTTAGGATAAGTGGCAAAGTCAAAGCCCTGCATGTCTGGGAGAGACAAAGACACGTGTACACACACACACGCACAAAACCAAAGCAACCCTCCCAAACTGACTCTTCATCGGAAGGCTGTTCTGAGGGGAAATGGGCTGTGTTGGTAGCTGAGCTGTTTCCTGATTCTCCAGCAATTTCTTGCTGAGCACGTCACTGAAGAGGATGCGGATCAGGTGGACTCCCCAGAGATGCTGCAGTTGCTTCGTCAGCAGAGGCATGGACTCATTCAGGCTGAAAGACAAGTCAGAAGAGACACGTTAGAAGGCAGGCTGGAATAAAACACCAGACAGTGAGACTGTGATACGTTCAACTCATCATCAAAACGGAGTTTGCACCCACCCTACAGACGGTTCCCATAGGAAGAGTTGACATACAGGTCCCGTGCTGAGTGTACCAGTATGGCCACTGTTTACCAGTCTGACTATACTAAACAAATTTCCTCATGTAATAGTCTGTATATGAATGCACCAGTTTATATTGTGCAGATATAACCTGAAATATCTGAGAAGTCATTCTGAATAGGGTCACACTGCTCATTTCAAAACATAAAACACATTGCAGCATTAAAAACAAAACAAAAAAAAAAAGAGAGGCTTAATCATCTATCATCATAAGGTTCTCCTCACTCACCCATAATCCACAGTCTGTGAAAACCAGCCCAGAACAGGATGCCAGTGGGTGAGGTTGGATTTCTTCTGTGAAACGTACTTCTGGCAGTAGGAGAGCATGTGAACGAGCACACCCACAAAGTGAGCCGTCTCCTCCTCGAGAACTCTGTCATTCAAGGAGCCCAGGTACACGAGATTACCTGGTGGAATGACCAGCACAGCAAGATTTAAAAGAGCAACAGATGCTGCGGGACAGTGGCTACAGACATAATAGACGGAACGAACTCACAACCTTTTTCAAGCCCCAGTGAGGATTTCTGTGAAGAATAAGAGGCCACCCTGCAGCGAGCCATGTCCAGCACATATCAGCCCCTGCGGTGGCATCTCCCTTTGGCCACCTTCTCACCTGAATCCCACCAACACCTGCTACCAAGTACTGTAACCTACAGATGATCCATGGTTATTCCCAAGTTCCAACTGTTCCTCTTGTTACTTTTACAGAAATGTGAATTTAAAATATTTCAGTAGCACACCCCTTAAGGGAAGTTAGATTCAAGTCTGCTACACTGTGAAGCTTTCTCAGAGTCCAAGTGAAAAGCTAGCAGAGATACTACTTCATGGTTTAGGTGTGATGACATGTATACAAGAATCTTCTGACCTTTCCTCCATTTGCAAGGGCCTTAAACCATGTTTGCAATACCACTAGATAAATCTCAATTATTATTTAAAATCATATAACTAAGGATAAAAAAACCATAAGCTGGATGCAGCTCTGACCCATGGAGAATGACAATTTGACTCAAAATTCTTTTCCAAGCACAATGGAAAAAAAAAGAAAAAGTCTTACAGGTGCTTACCCAACAAACAAAGAGTGTGACTTCCTTCCAGGCACACACAGACATCTCGGCATTGTGCTTCACGACTTAAAAATAGGATGAACTTGCGGAAAAGATCATGAGATTCTATCACCGCCAGACGCTGAAAGACAGAATTTAACAGCCAGTGAGGCTACGAAGTTACCACACCTGATCTGCCGTCAGCAATTCGGATTGTCTTTCCTTTCCAAAGAAAGCAGCAAGCTGAGACTTGCGCTGAAGAGAGTGTGACAGGAAGCTGGTCTAGGAAATAAAAAACCTTGCAGGTGAATAGGCCACGTTCTAGGTGTAGACAGACCTCTGCAAGTGTCTGTCTGCGAGAGCACAGAATGCCCATTTGGCACAAAACATGCCTGTCCACACCGAGCCATACAGAGAAGTAGCCACATTAAATTAAATTAGTAGACAACCTACTAATCACCATCAGAGATTCTCTGCCACGCAAACAGACTGATTCTTTCTATGGCTCTGCCTGTCGTTACAGAAACGGAAGAATAAGGACATGCAAAAAAAATTCAAGCAGTTTCTCATGTATGCCTTTAGTTTTATTCTTATTTGTTTATTTTAGGGCAGTTCAGCCCATCATCCCGCTTCTGCGGCGTTACAAACCCAGAGTATCTGTAGGGTGTAAGGAACAAACGCTTCAGTAACAGAAAGCTGAAACTGGCAGACAGAGAAATGACAGTGCTCTGTTCCAAGAGTTGATAAAACAGAATAACAAGCGGGCTTACGTGATATTCAGTGGATTTTTGGCACTATTACATCACCCGCTTACCTCAGGTGTTAGAGTAGCAAGATGAGTCATTATAGCAGGCACAGACATGATATGGATCAGAAACGACCTCAACAGATTGTCTGAAAACTGTGCAGCAACCACAGGGCTATAGGGAGAAAAATACTTCAGTGCAAGAAGCCTAACCTAGCAAAGTCAGACACAGTCTGTAACCAAGCCTTTCAGAACCGGCTGCTGGTTCTACCCCCACCAAGAGGCATCACTGGAAAAAACCATTCACTTACACTCCTGTTATCAAAGCAAGTTCACAAAATTGCTTATGACTCAAAGGAATATCAGCCAAACAGTTCACAGCATAACGTATTTTTACCCAGCACATCAACACCACCCAGAGCACTGTAAGTGTTTTGTGGTTCATTTCCTAAATTCCTCTTCTCCCCACTACCATGAAGTCAGTAATTAAACAGTTGTTTTCCTTCGGAAGATGTTAAGTGACATATTCAAGGACACCCACTACTACCCTACTGAACATCATAACCTCATCATCCCAGCAGTGACAGCTACAGAAGGGAAGTGGCACACAATTAACCACTGAAGTCATTAAAAGAATGCTCATTAGTGGCTGCAGATTTCCAAAGTGAAGTGACATGAGGTCAGGCTAACAGCATACTTTTCTTTTTTTAAAGAAAACAGACTGAATCATTAGACAGACCTGCAAAGAGCTCTTGTTTCAGGGACAAATTTTGCCCCTGCAAACTGAGTAACAGGTAGATCTGCATCAGCACCTCATTGTTCTTTGTGAACCACCATACTTATTTAGAGACCTTCCGCCCCTTCTGATGGTTCAACAGAAAGACATAGAGATGCTGTGCTCTAAACTGGAATTGCACTCCAAAGTCCAGGCTCAGACTAACACTAATTACTGACTTCAGAGCATTCTGATCTGAAAAAGGATGACAGGAAAGTGAGCTATTTGCCTAAAGCAGCTTCTTTCATCAGGACGGTATTCTCAGTGGCACAAAGAGACTGGTAGAATGAGAAGTCTTCAAAAACGCAATAAAGACGACTTTAACTGCCTGTCACCCCAAGCAGCTCTGACTGTCTTACCGCAATGCCAGGGAGAAGACGGCAGTTAAAGAGCCTTTGGACAAGGAAGGTCTGGATCTTGCCAAGCCATTAGTTAGCAAAATCTGGAATAAAAACAAACAAACTGCAGTATTCAGAGATGATGACTACTCCTGAAAGACATTATGTTTATTTTCAGAGCAGAGAAAAAGAACACCACCAGAGAAACCTAAACACCTGTTACCACAAGTCATTTGGCAGAACTAGAAGGGCTTCAGGTTAATAAAGGAATAACAGAAAAACTGCAATCAAATCAGACACTCTACAGACTTATTTCTCTAGCACCTGTACTCAGAGGTTTCCCAGGCCTTTTACAATTGCCAGGCAAGGCTCACAGTTGCCTGGTAATATAATTCTCATTTAAAAGATTAATAAAAACTACCCCAGTTCCTTTCCCCAGCAGAACAGTAAACCAAACCAAACCCATACAACATGGCAGCAGCAAAGTTTGGAAAAATATTCAAGACTCCTCCTTGTCCATCTCATTACAAGAGGATTAAGTATGATTTAGATTCAGTGACAAAAAGGAGATGGTGTATTTAGTCTCAAGTGGGGAGACTTTGCTTTACTGCTTTGAAGAAAAATACAATCACACACAAATCATTGGTGTTCCACAACTAGCTTTTCCCTGACACACAGAGAGCATAAAAGTTTCCTCAGAACAAGGAGCCAGCACAGGACTGGGGCTTGTTTAGAAAAAAGAGAAGACAGAACTGTATTAGCTGGAGACTGACCTGCAGCACAGAATAAAATCCCTTCTGATTCAGGTGTCCCATGATGTTTGCACAGATGTGGTTCATGGCCGGTCTCAGGGTTTCACCTGCCGAGTTAAACACGGGTGTTACTCAAACAGCATCATGGCTCCACTCTTTACCTCCTCACACACTATAAACGTTTGTCAATTCATGAACTCTTTTTGCACAAAGTCCTTGCCCTTCTATGCAAAAACAGTTTCAGCAGCATTTCACATCAAGTCTTGTTGAAGGTATGAGTCTCATTTCCTCCAAATACTTGTTTAACTTTTCTATGTGAATTTCCTACAAAAACACAGAGCTAAAACCACATTCCATTATCCCCTGAACACTTCTTCTGCATGAGATTTTGGAGCATTATAAAAACATTGTAACTGTTGCTGTTCTAAGGGAAATAGCCTGTCTAATCTCAAGGGAACCCTTGCTGCCTGTTCAGGTACCTCTGTGCAGGTACAGCAGCATAATGAAGCTTTGTGGTAAGCACGGGGAGAATAAAATGTGCAGAAAAAACACTCAGTAGATTTTAATAGCAAATCCCAGATGAGTGGCTTAAAATACTGAATCAGATGCACCAACCTTTTCCCCGAAGGATTTTCCACGTAGAAGTGTCCGTGAAGGTGACGAGCATTGTGAGGTGCAAGTTGACCAGCCTGGAGTCTTGCAAGATGTCAGGCTGCGATAGCAAACACCAATGTCAACACATCAAATTAGCTTTGTGCCAAACGACAGAACTGTTAAATGCAGGGAGACAAAACACAAAGAAAACGTTTCTCACCTTAAGCTGCTTGAGGAATTCACAGCAAAACCACAAAATGTCTTTGATCTGTTTGATCCATAAGAGCGTAAGATCCTTGGAGAGCGCCAGCGACACGTACCACACCTGAGACAGGCGGGATACAAAACGAACGGGAGCAGCAGTTGGTATTTGTGGTGCTGATCGCCAGAATGTATTACCAGGGAGCTTTGTAACAACACAACCTCCCCAGTGCCCTGCTCAACCCAGCGGTGGAACGAAGATATTTCTCTCCTCACAATTCACTGGTCAAAACACACCACCCACCACAGAAAGAAAATGCTCTTAAGTCCTGTTGCTGTATACAGAGTAAAAATATCAAAGGAATACTACAGAATTTGTCCAACATTTCACCACAGAATCTCAGCAGTGTTTGGGGTTTTTCAAAGCTAAAAATTAAAGTATCACCAACCTAAATCCCCCCGCACAGAATTAAAAACAAACAAAAAAAAAACACAAAACACAAACAACCCTCCCAGCCTTAAACTAAAAAAAACATGCTGCTGACCTTGGGCTCATTCTCAACATCCATACTATTAAGAATACACCGGCAGAGCTTTTCAAATCTCTGGGAGGAAAAAAAAAAGGGTGGCATTAGTTCCAACAACAGGAAGGGCTATTGCGGAAAAGCACTAGGAACAGCTCAGCAGAGGGAGCAAGACACCTCCATAACAAACCAAATGTTCCAAACACATTCTCCACAGCCAGTGCTGATGGCTCCTTATGTACAGCCTTTCATTTTCCAATTATTTTCCTCATAATTAGCTCTCACAGTTTCCTGGGGCAAATATCATCATTTCATAGACACTACAGCAAAGGGCTTCACTCTGAAACCACAAATGCACGGTAGGGTGAGAAAAGCAGTTGCAACACAAACCGCCTGCACACCAGGACACTGTGGGAGCTCGTCACAACGGAGCTGCCTGGGGAGCTGATGCAGCCGACAAAATCCGAGGGCACCGCTCAGTTACTGAACCTGGTGTGGTCATTGGGAGCAACAGTCGTTAAACTACGCCCCGAATATGGAACCACTACTAAAAAATTCAAGGGTTCTTCTATTTCATTCCTACAGGCAGATCTCTCCAGGAAGGATGAGGAGACAGAGATCAAATTTCTGAGCCCAAAATATAACAATGGAACCTACATGATCACCAGATAACTAATTAAACATATTTAATGTGTTTAAAACATCCTCAAAAGAAGAAAAGTGTGTCAGAGTAGCCACCTTACCTCTTTGTCCTCTTTAGGATTAAATACAAACAGCAGTTTCCTAGCAATTCTGAAGACAGAAAGAGCACTTCTTTTATTTGAGCCAGATTCACTTGCCGCAAAGAAATCCTCCACTTCTCTCCTACCAAAGTGGGAAAAATGAGCTAAAAATCAAGCACACCTCTCCAGACAAGAGCAAAGTGTGGAAGATAGAATTTCACACACCTTATCTCCCTCTGCAGACGACATCGACAGAGAAATCTCCTGATCAAAGCCTGGATCTGGATGGTGGCTCGTTCCCTCTCCTTCAGCTCCCGCCGCTCCTCCCGAGCCTGCCGCGCTTTGTCCAGGAACTGGGCTTTGGAGGATTGGCTCGCACTGAACATTTTTGTAACCTACCAAATGTAAATTTAAGGAAATATAAGAATCATTGCAGAAAACACCTGGGGAACTAGAGGCAGAGTGGACACAACGCACAGACAAGGGTAATTCTTTACATCACTTCTGAACTGACTCCCTGCATCCGACATTTCAGTAGGGGAAGGAGAGCACCCAACAGCATAAAAAGTAATTAGTGTAAAAAGCAGCCTAAGAAAGCCAAAGTTACTTGTCAGTGGGGCTGTAATAAGGCAACACATTGATATACAAATCATTCCAAAAAAGCCCGCAATCTAACGCAGGCAAGTAGATTTTAAGAGCAAAAAACCCCAACTATTGTGTTGTCATTGTGTTCCATGCCCTGTACTCCAACTTCTCTTCTGGGTCTTTGTTGTTTTCCATTTTCTTGTTCACAGATAACATACAAGAACATTTCTATAGGCACAGACACAACAGAAAGAGCACAAGCGACACTTGAAAGCTAACTGACTGCTGCTCAACAACACAAAATGCACAGAGTCAACAACAGCTTTATAAATACTTAACAATGAACCCACCTGAGGGCTTACTTCTCCAAAAGATGTGTATGATAATCATTTATACGCAAACATCCACTGGGTTCGGGCAGCTCCTGCACAGAAAAGCACATTCCCTAGAGATGATTTGGGGATTTCCTCTCTACCTTTGCAGTTCTAAGTCCTTTTGACCAGACTGACCTCTCACTACATCCTCGAGAACAAGTGAAGTCAGAAAAGCTTCAAGAAAGGAGAAGCAGCACCTCTGCTCAGTTGCGATTGCTGGCACACATAGCTGCTGTGGGGAAAACATAACCTGATGTGTGACAAAAGCAAAGACCGGCCTCAGGCGTGCTGGGGTCCCGAGCAGCAGCCGCCCCACAGCGAGTGTTTCCTGGTCCACTGGGGCAGGACCCACCTGGGGACTTGCCCACGCCGCTATCAGCAGCCAGCAGAGACCCCATGTCCCCCACACCCACCGCTTCACCACAGAACCCCAGCCTGGTTGGGGTTGAAGGGACCTCTGCAGATCCCCCAGCCCAACCGCTGCTCACGCAGGGCCACCAGAGCAGATCACACAGGGTCACATCCAGGTTGGTTTGAATGTCTCCAGAGAAGGAGACTCCACACCCGCTCTGGGCAGCCTGGTCCAGGGCTCTGGCACCTCAAAGGAAAGAAGTTTCTCCTCATATTCAGATGTAACCTCCTGTGTTTTAGTCTGTGCCCGTTGCCCCTCATCCCATCGTTGGGCACCACTGAATGAGTCTGGTTCATCCTCTGACACCCACCCTGGAAACATTTATCACATTGATAAGAACCCTCTCAGCTTCTCTTCTGCAGCTGAACAGCCCCAGCGCTCTCAGCCTTTCCCCATCAGAAACTCCAGACCCCTCAGCACCTCCACA
>VWYH01002951.1:825016-1016310 GCA_013399365.1 Pampusana beccarii | reverse complement strand
CGACAACCCGCACCGCCGCTACCGTTCCGCCCGCTCGCCCGCCCGGCGGCTCCGCTGGGCTCGGCGCACCGAGGGCAGCCGGCGCTGGTCCCGCTGCTGCCGGTAGGTCGGGCCGGGCCGGTCCCGGGAGGCGGCACCGCCTGGGGGGGTCGCGGGACATCGGAAGGGTTTGGCGGAGCACCCGGGCCGTGGCGGAAGTGACGGCGAGGGGCGGAAGTTCCCCCCGCCCCGGCGCTCCCGCTCGCTCGGTCTGTGGGGCCGCGCTGCGCCGTTCATGGTGAGGCGGCCCGGGGATCCGCGGGGGGTCCGGCCCTGGCCTGAGGGGTTGGGGTGAGGCGGGATTTGGGGATCCGGCCCCCGGCGCGGGTGGTTTCATTCCCCGGGGGTGTGGGGCTGCTCCAGCCCCCGAAGGAGCAGGTCCAGGGGCCGGGGGTGGGATCCGGCTCCCAGAAGCCGGGGTGTTCCCCGGCTGATTTCCCGGTGCGGTTTGGGGCGGGCAACCGGGGGGATTCTGGGCCTGGGGGTGGCCGGGCCGTGCTGTGGTGAATGGTCGCGCTCCGGGAGCCCCGGCACGGTGTGCGCGGGGCTGAGGCCGGTGCCTCCGCACGCAGAGAGCCCCGGGCAGGATCTGTGACAGGGAACGGTTCCCTGTGCCCGTCTCTGCACATCCCGCTTCCTCACCTCATGAAAAGCAACGCGGACACATAACTATAGTTCCGTTCAGATTCGCCGTCTGATGGTTCTGGTTTTGGTGACAGCGGAGCAAAAATCATTCAGCACAGTAGGAATCCAGCACGCTTGGGAAGTTGTAGGACCTGAGTCTGTCCGAGGTGGCGGGACGATAATGGGAGAATAATCGTCCCCTCCTGTCACCTTGTGAGGCAAAACAGTGACCAACAGAGATGTAGCTTGATTAAGAATTTATTGTTAGCGGCTCTCAGATCATTTGCAGCGCTAAGCTAACGTGTTGCTGTTACAACATATGACCTCGTTAGCTGATTGGAGTCTGCTGTGTCCAGGGACCGCGGGCAGAGGTACTGGGGAGCTGGACATTGGGTTTTGCTGTGCTGAGACATGGGAACGCAGGGAGGAGAGCGGGAGGCTTGTGTGCGCTCTCTGTACAGCCACAAGTGCTTTAAAGAAAAAAAAGTGTCCAGCAAATGTGGATAATCTGCATTTTAACACACAGGAATCATCTGCTCAGGCTCTGTGTATTGGGAATTATCCAGTTACATACCAGATTATTCATGAAGTAAGAGCTTAAGCTTTAGAAGTTGTGAAAGAAATGAAGGTAGTTTTTGTGGGGAGGCACTGGCTTTCGCAGTGTAAAATGCTGCTCAGCTTTCCCAGCGTTTGTCACTGGCTGAGTTGATTTACTTTGTTTTGCTGGTTTATGTCACTGCCAGAAAGGTGAGATTAAATGTCTAGAACATTTGAAAACTTTACAAAGAGGTGGAGAGGAGCCAAGGCCAATGGTGCCCAGCATGCCTGTGACTACTTCTGTGTAAAATAACACAAAGTTGGGAGTCACGCAGCGGAGCTGCAGGTCTAACGGGTAACCCCTTGCTTGCAGGAAGAGATGTCAGGAGAAAGCGTGGTGAGCTCAGCAGTGCCGGCGGCTGCCACTCGCACCACCTCCTTCAAAGGGACAAGTCCCAGCTCCAAGTACGTCAAGCTGAACATCGGCGGAGCGCTCTACTACACCACCATGCAGACCCTGACCAAGCAGGACACCATGCTCAAGGCCATGTTCAGCGGGCGGATGGAAGTCCTGACGGACAGTGAAGGTAAGGTGCTGCCTCTGGAAACAGAGAGGAGCATTGAGTCATAGCCTCAGATATTTCTATGTTTTATTAGTGTTAAAACTTGTAGTTTATATGACTGAGAAAAGATATGGTACGGAACACATGTAAGAATTGAATAGTGGCCTAAAGAACAAAGGGGCAGGAAGAAGTCCTGAGGCTCCTGTCAGGCCCAGATAGCATGGGATGTCTTTTTCTTTCGAAATACTAACTCTAAAGCTCTTACACATGTGGAAAATGGGGGAGAGAGAGTCATTAAGACACTGTGAGTCAGGACTTGTGTGTTTACTTTGCAGCTCAGAAGGCAGTTCCTTCATCTTGTACCCTTCCCTCAAATACAAGTATAAAATTTGCTCTGAAGACTGAGGGAGTGTTATGAGCTGAGAGCTGATTTTTTTTTAATGAAACTGTTTTCTTCTGAGAGTGCTGTTAAAACCAGTTGTGAAATTTTTAGGAAAATTTGCTGTATCATTACTGATGATAAAAAGAGAGAGCTGGCAAATGGTTCTCCGTGTTAAATGTCTGGAAAGAAGGAATGTGCAGTATGTCAAACTACAGTCTTCTGAGGGAGCAGTGCTCAAATACTTCACTTCCTTGCCAGAGACATTGATTTTATCTTCTGCCGAGTTTTCATAAAACATTTACGTTTAAATGAATACTACAGTTAAAATGTGTTCGTGATGCCTGCAACTGTTGGCATAGTTTTATATGAGCATTCTCACATTGTGGGAGTGTCACGGAGTTTAATTGCAAGCACAGCTTTCTGTTTGTGCGCTGACCTTTGCCCAGAACTGTTGATGGACTTGGATACCTTGTCTTTAACAATAACTACCACATTGCTGAGCCTAGAGGTTCAAAACACCTTTTTGTGGCAAGTTAATTATTTGAAAATTTTGTTTGAACTTGCTGAAAGTATAGAAAATGTAGTACGTGGTTAGATGAATGGGACTGAGTTTTGAGCGCTTCAGTCCGTGTTTAGAGGTCATGTGGAACAAGAAGTGGATTCAGTAGGGCTCTTGCGATAAGCTTTCTTGAGACAGGAGGAAGTGGATTTGGAGGATAAAAATATAAAAAATACAACCTAATTATCTGAACATTCCTGTTTTAGCTAGAAGTCCTTATATTTAAGTTGGGGAAAAATAAAAACCTGCATTGTTCTGGGTGTTACACCATGGATTTTGCAAGTAAAGCAGCAACACTGGTGCTGTGGTTTGTGGGCTTCAGATCAAAAGGTCTCTCAGCTGCTTCTCATGGGTCTGTGCAGGTTGCATAAAAACCCCAGTCTGTGGGTGACATTAAAAAAAGTCCACACGTCAAATGAGAAGCAGCACCCTGGGAAGCCTGGAGGGGCGTTCTGGTGGAAGAGTGGTGAACCAGTTCATTGAAGACCTCCCCCCTCGCTGGGAGACTTCAGGCAACTCCAGAAGTATCCTCCTGTCCCTCCCTAAAGTTGCTCTGTGTTTCACAACATTTGGTAATTCAAGATTTCTCCAGTCTTTCAGTTTGGAAATGGATTGGAAATTCCAGGTTAGTTTTGGGAGCCGACTGTGGCGCGGTCTCAGTGCTTCCTTGGGGCAGGTACCGCTGCGTGCCCACACGTTGCGTTCCCGAGGCTCTGCGCAAGTGTGGGTACATTTTGCTGGAGAGCAGCTGATGGTATTACCGCTGATACTGAGGGTAACTGGAGTTTAATCTGATTAAAATATCACGCTTGAGACATAGAATCACAGGTTTATTTTGCTGTGGATCCCACAGTCTCTATGTGGGATTGTTCCCTTTAGATGGTTTGTGTTTTAATAGGAATTTGATACTTCCTGTGTGTTGTAACCGAGACACTCCAGTCACAGAGCTTCTTGCTTTATCTCCCCTTGCCTGGCGTGCTCCTGGAAACTGGGACAATAGCATTAGAGCTGCTGGAGGAAACTCTTTTTATCTGAAATTCTTTAAAATAGTGCTGATTGGTCACACCCGAGACCTGGCACAAAACAAAGTGTTTCCTAGGAAGAGCAGCCAGACTTGCGGAGAAACTGGATGGAGTGAAGTTTT
The DNA here is from genome assembly GCA_013399365.1 of Pampusana beccarii. Classification (NCBI taxonomy): domain Eukaryota; kingdom Metazoa; phylum Chordata; class Aves; order Columbiformes; family Columbidae; genus Pampusana; species Pampusana beccarii. Next base: position 1,012,462 of record VWYH01002951.1, on the reverse strand, counting down.
TAAACAGTCCGTGGAATGTGCCACTTGGGTCCTCCTCTTTGTTCAGACACATTTTTCTGACCCCAGCACCATCTCCCCAGCTCCTTCTCAAAGCTGAACAATTACAACACGCTGCGAGTTGGGCCGTAGGAGAAGAGTCTGGAGTTCTCTGGCAATGGGTGGCAGATGATTATTTTCAGCTTAGAAATTGTTCATGAACTGTAGCAAATTGGCATATTTTGAAAATTTTATTTTTATGGTAACGAGCAGATAGGAGGACGTGAATTTTCCAGGTGCATCCATCCATTTCCCATTGTCTTTTCTGCAGTGAGGCTTTTTATTTCTCCTCACTCCTCACTGCTGTTCACCAGTTAGTCGAGATACTTGAACTTCCTTCAGCTGCCAGCAAGGCTGTTGAGCGTCCGGCAGTCTGCAGGCTCAGGCTGCTGTTTCATCGGTCAAAGCTTGGTCAGAAAATGGAATTTGGTTTAGTTTGAGTGTTTGGATGCTGTCCCTGAGACATCTTGTAAAACAGAAGATTAATTTCCTACAAGTCTAATGTGTGTACATACAGTTCATGGATTATATATTTCTACCTCAGTGAAGGGATCACGGGACATTTTTGTAACACTGCAATTAAAAATGACTTTAAATGACTGGAGCTGAACCCCCGTCTTGGGGCTGTGCACAGTGCGACTGGGTGGCAGCAGGGTCCTTTTCCTGTGAGTCATCTCGCCTTGGCTGCACACGGGCTGTTTGGCTGAAACAGAAGGTTTTTTGAAAGCTGTTTTAGCTGCCGTCACTTGTATTTTGCAATGCTGCTTGAAATATTTTCTCAGCCCCCCTCCATGTCAAAGTGAGTAATTCTGCTTTGCTTTCGCCATCTGTAAACATAAAGTTGGAGCAGATTTTTACAGCCTACGGAGGGAATCACAGCAGAGCTGATAACAAAAAATTTGGGGGATCCCGATTCTGCCCTCAACCTGCCCTTCACCTCCCTCTAGTAAACTTTCAACAGCTGCATTTGTGGAATATGAATGTTCTTGGTTATTACCATGTCTTGTGCTCCCTCTTCTTTTTAAAATGGGAGGTGTTGCTTTCCATACCCCTGCATTGACAAATGAGCTTTTGTGTGCTCCACTTGCTTTGGTGTATATTGTATTCATTAGCCTGGATCAGTCTTCTGTCCTTTGATTCTCTGTCTTTAGTTCTCCTGCCTCCAGCTTTCTCGTTTGTTATCACAGTCTGTAAAATTACAACTGTGAGCACACGTCATGTTTTATGCAGACACCAGGGCAAGGAGGGAGGTGAACACCTGTAATAAACTGCTAGAGAGCGTCTCCGTTTGCCACAGAACAGCACAAAAGGGCTGCGCTCACTTTCCAAAGTAAACCAAATGTTCAGACTTTACTAGTAATTCCATTCATGCAGAACATACAGGGTCTGCTTTAACCTACTTTCCTTATTTGTCCAAAATATGACTCCTTCCCCACAAGCGTTTCCTCGCTGCATTCCTGAGCTGCAGCCCGTGCGAGCGGCCATCTGTTCATTTATGGAAACTCCAGCCTCAACATTGCCTGACGATTCTCAGGGTCCAGCTTGATTCAGGCATCAGATGTGCAACCGGGGGTGACGTGCAGACCCTTCCATCGCCAGATCACTGCAAAGCGTTTGGGTTGTAGCTCTGTTTTCTCTTCTTCGCACCACTGTCAGTACGTAGCGGTGCTGGTGAGCTCCAGGACATTCTGCTTACGCATGCTGTTGCATGAGATCTTCCAGCAGTTTAAGACGTGCTAATAGCACTTTGTTCTAACAAATTAATGCACTTTGGGAATATAGAGACTGAAACAGTGTTTGCTGTGATGCTGCCAAGTCTGTGCTGCCTTTCTCATGCTGAGCTTTTTGCACATCTCCTGGAGACGGTGGATCACGGCGGGTCCCTGTGTTGTGTTCAGGTGCAGCAGCCTTCAGACAGTCACATCTGCTTGGCTCTAGTAAGCTGTCTGCAAGAAACAGCCACATGTAGGTGTAACAGGGCCCTAAGATAGAAGGTGAGAAAATAATAATGTGTCAGGTGTAGAGGAAGAACAGAGCTGGTTAGTTTGAAAATGAGAAGGGCTCATTCCTCTGCGGAAATAACTGGAGAACTGTGAGAAACAAGCGATCTTCCTCCCTTACTCCCACATTCTCTGCACTTGAAACACAGGAGGAGATGATAAATTCCCTGTGGTTTCTGCTCCAGCAAGGCCCTGGAGTTAATCCCTCTTGGCAGGAACCTGCTTGGCCCAGCACTCCCAGGCCACTGTCAAGGCCTTTTGCCACGTTTGCTTCTGCTGTACTGTGGTCTTTTTGTGTCCCTAGGTTGGATCCTGATCGACCGCTGTGGAAAACATTTTGGGACAATACTGAACTACCTGCGCGATGGGGCTGTGCCGCTCCCCGAGAGCCGCAGGGAGATAGAAGAGTTGTTGGCTGAAGCAAAGTACTACCTGGTGCAGGGGCTGGTGGACGAGTGCCAGGCAGCCTTGCAGGTAGGTCGCAGAGCCGTGGAGAAGTCAGTTCCTCTGGCTGCAGGGATGAGGAGGCTGTGCTAGGTGGGAAGCAGCATTTGGGCAGAACAAGATTTTTGGCTGGTCTCCACTTGGTGCCTTTTTGAGGCTGGGATGAAATCGAAACGCTTCATGTCATTGATCTGCTGGAGTCTGGTCACATCCAGAAAAACAAACTGAGTTGTTCTCAATTTGTGCTACTACCCCGTGACAGTGGGGCATAAATAATGCCTCGGTTTCCCCTGCTGACTCCTGGGAGCGTGCAGGGAGCAGCCTGGCTCCTCTGCCATGTTCTCCGTTGCTGTCAGGGTCTTACACGGTGAGATGATTGTGATCAGAGCCTGGATTGTGACTGGCCATGCAGTGCAGGGCAGGGACCAGTCAGACCCTGAACTCTTCAACACAGCAAATGCAGGACCTGCCCAGTTACCACGAGTGTGCCATATTTACATTCAGCTGCTGTTTGGTTCTTGTTTCAGCAGAACAAAGATGCGTATGAACCGTTCTGCAAGGTACCAGTCATCACATCTTCCAAAGAAGAGCAAAAGCTTATAGCCACTTCTAACAAGGTAAGAGGACCGGGCTGTGCCGTGGCTCGGGGGGCTGGCCTCCCGCCCTGGCCTTGCGTGGGGCCTTCAGGTTCTTTAGGATGTGTTGTTAGTTTTCAACAACAGCTTACCCTAAAATACATGCACTTCAACTGTTGGGCTGCAAAGCTCTGAAAATCTGGAGCAGACTAAACATTTCTTCTGAATTAAAAGTCAAATGTTGCTCAGGCTGAGCCTGGCCACTTATTTCTCCACGTAAGGTGTTAAAACAGAGGATGTAGGCAGTAGCAGGCTGATGGAGCAGATCCACAGGCAATTAGATGTTCCATTTATCTGTCCACGCTGATTATTAACAACACTTTCTTCAGCTAAAGTGAGTCCATGACTCCTGTTTTGGGAAGCTGGCTCACTGCGGCAGTGGAGGGGAGGATGCTGGTGACAATGATTAGTCCTGGTAATAAGGCAGAGGGCAGGTGGGAGGGGGTGATGATCTCGCAGAGAGGTCAGAAGGGGTCGCAGCCCCCTTGCCAACCTGTGTGTGACGGTTTTGCAGCAACGTCAACCAAATCCCGCTGGGCTGGGGCCAGATGGTGTCACGTCATGTTGCAGCTTCTCTGCTGGGGGGTATTGGACTGAGCTGAGATTCCAGCTCTTGCTGCGCCTCCTGTAACTGATCTGTGGTTTGTGTTTTACAGCCAGCGGTGAAGTTGCTCTATAACAGAAGCAACAACAAGTATTCCTACACCAGGTAATTGACGTCAGTGGGACTTTTTTGAAGTCTTTCATAGACTAAAATCCATTATAAGCATTTGCTTTTTGTTCACTTCAAGTCTGGGACCTTATTGCCTTTCCCTTCTGTCTGTATATGTTCTGTGAAATAGCACTGTTTCCATCCAGCTGAGCTTGAGCTTAGGAGTGGTTTCAGTTGGGTGACAGAATTTTGTACACAAATGGGGTGGCCTGGGATGGTATTATTCATGGTACTGTTGATGTTGTACAGCTTCTTCAGCAGCAGGTTTTCTTGCTTGTGCTAGTCAAATGCGTTACCCACTGCAGTCTGTAAATGCTGCCCTGGTAGAGAGACAGTAAGTCAAAGGAAGCTGGATGTACAGGCCTGTAAATACTCACTGCCCGAACCCCCTTCTGTGTGCTCTTAATTACCCCAACGTGACGCTGCCTTCCTTCATCTCTCACAGCAACTCTGACGACAACATGCTGAAGAACATCGAGCTGTTTGATAAGCTGTCCTTGAGGTTTAACGGGAGAGTGCTCTTTATAAAAGATGTGATTGGAGACGAGATCTGCTGCTGGTCCTTTTACGGGCAGGGGCGGAAGATTGCCGAAGTCTGTTGCACTTCCATTGTTTATGCTACTGAGAAAAAACAGACCAAGGTAGGAGTAAACCCCGAATGCTTCCAGCCAGGGGCTGCGCTGCTGTCAGACTGGCATCCTGACATCTAGTCTGTTTTGAACACTCCTTTCATTGTGTAGCATCTCTGTAGAATAATCGATGCCATTCAAAGTGGGGGCAGCACAGTGGATCTCGTCCTGCGGGTTCCTTGGGGGTGCTGCTTGGCTGTGCTGCTTAACACAGGGCAGTTATGATATTCCAGATATTCCCTAATGTGGATTCAGTCCAGTTCTTCATCATTCTCGCTTAGACAAGTTGGTTTACATCCCTGTATAAAGACAGGTCCTGTGTACAGATTTCTCCTTTCCCAGGAGAAATCTGTCAGTCTGGGGGCAAGCCAGTTCTGGAAAAAAAAAACATGGGTGCCGGGTCTCAGAAGCTGAAAGGAAATGATAGAACAGAAACTATTGTGTTAGAGAGGATTTCTGTGGCCAGAGTGCCATTAAGAAATTTTAAAACCAGAAAGGTATGAGGAATTAACACTGAGGTAACCTGGTGCCTGCAGTGCCAGGCAGTAGCTGAGAGTGACCTGGTTGCTCTGGCTGGCAGGTGGAGTTCCCAGAAGCCCGCATATACGAGGAGACGCTGAACATTCTGCTGTACGAGTCCCAGGACGGGAGGGGACCTGACAACGCGCTCTTGGAAGCCACAGGAGGGGCAGCTGGCCGGTCCCACCACTTAGAGGAAGATGAGGAGCGAGAGCGCATTGAACGCGTGCGGAGAATTCACATCAAGCGTCCGGACGACAGGGCCCATCTCCATCAGTGAGCCGACCGACGGCCGCAGACTGCGCAGCGGTGCTGCCCTGCGTCTGACCGGTGATCTGCAGCAGAGGACCAGGCGGTTTAACTTCAGTCAAGTCTGTAAATTACGTTTTGTAACAAACTAGATTATTTGGGGTATTTAAATGCAGTAGTTCTAGGACAGGAATAAATAAGGTTGCTGGGCATTCGATAGACACTGTAAGATGGAGCATCTGGAGAAATGCCCTGAGTTTTTAGCACTCTTGTCTTTGCTGTTTTGTGGCTAGAGGGGAGGAAGGCTGGCTTCCTTGGGCTTTAGGAGTTATCCTGCACTTTAAAAACAAAACAAAAAACACAAGAAGGTCCGTCAGCCATCTGCCTTCCCTCTGGGCACTCGCTCACCCTATCTCTTCTTGGGTGTCCCAGCATGGGAGCGACGCAGCGATGGGGACACAACAGAGCTGCTGCAGAGCTCCCTTTCTCCCAGGTCGTAGGCAATGGGGCTGGTGCCTCACTGGGACTCCCAGGGGGGCAAACGCCACGTGCTGACTCGGTGTCTGTAGCACTGGGGACGAGGGGACCCGGTGGGGCTGCGTGGACTCAGCTGGTGGTACCTGGTCCCAGCTCCCCACAGCTCTCGGGACCTGTTCCACAAAGGGTTCAGTGGAGCTTCTACAGCACTGAGCTGTGGAGCCCCCTCTGCTTCATCCATACAGTCCAGGGGTGAAAGGTGTTAAAATTCCTCCCCAAGGAAGATCAGGAGCAAATAGTCTGTGATTTTGTTTCCATAGGGCAGTATTGCTACCAGTTGCTACCAGTTAGCGCCTAGAACTGCCTGCTGCTGGGTCTCAGTGGGAGTTTGTTTCCTTCAGACGACCGGTCAGAAGTTGCGGGTTTGTCACCAGGTAGAGCAGTTGTCACCGCAGGTTGAACCGCTCCGTGCCAGCCCAGCGCAGGCGGGAGGTCAGCCGCTCTCGTTCGGTTCCGTAACTGATACAGGAGCTTTGTCTTGCTTTGAGGGCAGCGCCAGCACTGTGGGGAAGAGGAGCAGAGCGTGGCCCCGAGGCAGCTACTCCTTGTTTGACTTTATCCGGAGCATATTCCAAGTCTTTTCAGAAATGGCAGCTGTGTGTGAAAGGGCAGAGCTACAGTGTTGTGTGGAGAAGGCCTGTGTAGTCTGGTTTTCTGAGAGTACTTTGCTATTATAAATGAATATTTTGTCTACCTCCTCGTCTCTTATTGCCTATCGTGGAGTCAAGTAACAATTCTAGCGGCAAATAGTGTGTTATTCGATAGGACTGTGCGCTGAAGGATAATGAGCAGAGCCACAGCTCTAATATCTAGTGTAACAAAACTTGAGTGGGAGAGAAACCCCATGTAGGAAGTCTTAAACGTGCAGTCAGGCTGGCAGCTTGGCGGCGCCTGAGTACTTTGGCCTATTCTCGAGTTTTTTTGACCCATCTTCTGGAATATCAAGCCCTGGCCTTGATGGCCAGACCTCTCTCTCCTTCAGAGCAGCAGCTCCATATTCTTGTTAGCCAGGTGGGTGGTTGGTTTTGGATTCCTGCTCCCGGCTCAGGGCTGTTAATGGCACGTTAACGTTTTAAAAACCAAAGGTGTTGTCAGCATCACCAGCGACGTTACTCCAGTGGTTCTATTTCAAATAGCGGTTAAGTCTCAAACTACGTCCTGCTTGTCTGTAGAGGCTGAAGTAAAGCATTAAGTGTTTACTCAGTGGTACAATTTTGGATCATCAAGTAAAGCTAAAGTGATTTCAAAGTTAGGCTGAGGTCATCTTTTTAGTAACTAAAGACTTTTCTAAGTTACAGACAACTGCTGTCTGTTGCAGATGTGGTTCTTGTTCCTGTCTCTACTCTTTTGTCTTCAGCTACTGATTTATAAGAGCTCACTGGTAAGCAGCTGCATCAGTTATATTGTAGTTTGGCAGCTTCAGCTGTGTCCTGACAGTTACAGGCTTCTGTTTTAAGCTGTACTTACATGTTTGCAACATGCTTTGGGTCTGCAGAAGTCCATAGTGCAGGTTGTTGTGAAGGACCCAGTGCCTCTCCCTTCCTACCTTCCATGTGCGATAAGCATGGGAGCGTGGGAGGAAACTCCTCGCATTGCTCTGTTTCTCCAGCACTCTGTACTTTGACACTTGGCGTTACTGGGCTGTTTGTGGGTTTCTGAGTGTCTGTGACAGCCCTTGGGATCTGGGCTCTGCGCTGCCACTGCGGCTGTGGTCACGCTGTGCTCCAGAAACACCGGCCCACGGCTGTAGGACACGCCAACAGTCCTGAGCAAACCCTGCTCGCTGCACTGGGCGGTGAGCGAGGAGGGACGGACCCTCCTCATCCTCAGCTGTGCTGAACCACCCGCTTTCCTCACTCCAGCACTGGCTGTTCAGCCAAAAACCCGTCACAAGAGGTTCAGCTCCAGGAGGTGACATGTGGTGACACCAGTGCTAAGCACCTGACAGATCACATCTATGTGATTAACTCCTCTGTAAATAGATTCTTAACTGGCTTCAGGATTTCCTCTTTCGGGTTTTGCAAACTAAGTTCTTAAAAACCAGGGGCCGATTCTTTTTACTCTTTGTACAGCGGTTTATGTAGCTACTGGTTTAGTGAGTCACTCGGAGAGTTTGAGTTTCCGTTTTGTTGTTGCATTTCTGGGCAGACTCTGACTTTTCCCGTCCATGCGCACTCGCTGCGCAGTGACAACGTCCTGCAGTCGTGTCAGTCCGTCCGTCACCTACCAGCCGCTCGTCCTCAGGCTGTGCAGAGACTTTGTTAACCCCCTTGCACAAATGCTCTCAGCTCCTGAGCCTTTTTACTGTTAATGGTTTTGCCTCTGCAGCTGTCGGGTGTCAATGGGATGATCCAGGGTGCCTGGGGTGAGCAGGGGGCACAGACCTGGCAGCTGGGGTGCCCCAGCACCCCCCAGCAGTGACAGCAGCAGAGCTGACTCAGAGCTCGCTTGTCAAAGTGATTTTGGCCATCAGGATAATGCAAAAGAGTTGGAATAAAATCTGCAGCACCAAAGCAGCTGCTCCTGCATTTCCATCAGGCAGGTTCTGGGTCCCAGCCTGAGCCCCACTTGGCTCCAGCCCGACCCTGGAGCAAAGCTGAGGCAAAACCTTTTTTACTTAATGGAGATGTTCCCCTTCATTGACAACAGCAGCACAGTCAGCTGTTCTGTACAATCATTCCCTCCCACTTTATACTTATGCACAAAAAAAAGCTTAAGCTGGATTTCAGTGTATGGTTGATGTTTGCAATATGTATTTTCTTTTTAAATGTAACACAATAAATTAGAAGATATTTCATATTTACATGCGAGTTGCTTTATTAGTTGTTTGAAGCATGCTGTCCTCGTGGTCCAGGAAGAAATACCAGACGTCAGGTTCCTGCCATTGTTAGCTTTGCCTCCTGGCACTGCTCCTGGCAGAGTCACCAGCGACTCTGCCAGGCCCAAGATTTCAAAGCAGGACATTCAGGATCTTCAGGCTCCAGGTTCAGCCCAGCCCAAGCAACCTGGAGCTGCACAAGTTTGCCTCAATGTGAAGCAGCAGGGTGAGCAGGATTAACACAGAGGGAATTCCTGCTTTCCCCCACTCCAGGAGCAGCGTCCAGCTCCAGGGACCCCAGGAAGGTTCCTTGGCAGCAGGAGACTCATTTCTTCTGCCCTGGATTGCCCCAAACCAGCACAGCCCTCTTAAAGAGGAGGTGTTCGGGTGACCTTTATGGTTTTGATTGTGCTGCCTCAGTCTCCTGGGCTGTGCAGGGAGACCAGGGCTACTCTGAGAGGAAAGATCTTCCCCCATCAGAGTGGATAAGAAAGCAGCTTCCTGGGATTTCCAGGTGAGCAGCTTCAGATGCTGGTGCACCAGCAAAGAGCTCAGCACCAGCCCTGCTGCTGCATTTCACCAGCTCCACGTGTTCCCACAGATGAGCTGCTGGGTGTCACGGCTGAGAAAAGGAGTTTTCGGACCAGAGTGAACCTCATTGATCTGCTCTTGCTGCTGCTTTCCGGGTGAGTAGTTACTCCACATACACCTGAAAGTCCTTTTGCTTCTGAATCCTTCCTGACTGGTCAGAGCTCTCAGCTCTGAATGCACAGAGATGGACATTTTCTGTCTGGAACCGCAACTTTTGGTTTAAAAAGTGTCCTTGTGATGGTGTGTAATGAGCATTTATGTTCACTAGAATGTTACAGCAATGTAATGGAATTCATTTAGCTATAGTTGAGTGGTTTAAAGCTATAACAAAAGAGCCTAAAAGATGCAAGCAAACTCTCAAACCACAGCAACCCTATGGCAGCAGAGATTCAGGGAGGCGTGAGCGCTGGTTTCATCCTGCAGGCTCCATTCTGGTCCTGGCCAGGACTGTGACCAGGAACAGTTTCTCATCAAGACTTTGCTTGTGTTGACACCTGGGATGAGAAAAGGAAGGAGTCATTAAATGGAGCACAAACGTTCTGTCCTCGAGCTGTCCTGTCTGTGGGAAGAGAGGTGGTGGTGTCACTGGGCAGTTACATCCCGCACCTCTCTGGTCTGTAAGAAAAACCAGGAATGTTGGGCCCTTGCTGGAACGCGGCTGTGCTCTCCACAGGGGCTGAGCACGAGGAGAAAGCACAAGCCACGTTCCTGGGGCTGAGCTGAGGCCTTACCACTGTCAGTTGTCCGTTTTTGGCTTTAAAGACCTGAGGCTCCTGCCCGACGGCAAACACCATTGTCCCTTCCTTTCCAGAGCCAATGCGAAACTGAAGGCTGCAAATACAGACACAATTACTCATTCGGTGCTTTCCTCGCAATAGGCTTTACTCTAAGCCCCCTTTATTTCTGTTCCCTTGGCAAATCTTGTTAGATTAGAAGGTCAGAGCCCTCCAGCTTAGGTAAATTTCCTAAACAATTGCATTATAGCACCCAGCCCAGAAGGTTTGACGAATGGAGCAGGCCTGCCTCATCCAGGCATTTGAATTTTCCTGGTGCAATTAAGTGTTAGAAGATAAGCAGATCTGACCTGGAGAAAACCACTGAACACGCAGAATCTAATTACAACTGAAACGCAAAGGCCAGAGAGAAAAGCTGGAGCAGAAGCACAGGTTTCATGTGCCAGTTTCAATTCACGCAGAGATTTGAGAGACTGACTGCATCCACCTGCCATTAGCTTGGTGGCGTGACTGGGAAGGTTCCTCTGCTCAGCAATCACATTTCAGGGCCTGCTCAGTCTTTCAGGGAGAGGAATGTTTATCCTGAAGTGACCCCAGGCTCAGCCCAGCTTTCCTCAGAGCTGGTGCTAACGAGATCTGCTGTGAAACCACTAAACCCACAACCTCACACCCAGGTCACATCGGCAGAAGCCTAGAAAAAGTGTTTTTAAAAGTACAGTCACCTATAATTTAGTCTGGGTTTTAGGCAGCTGGCAGCCCTTAGAGCCGAGCAGCACACCCAGCAAGGTGCAAGCACAGGGAAGCAGGTCTCATTAGCCTGGGAAATAGGCTGGAATGATTTTTGATATATTTTCTTGTTTCATCGTGTTTCCCCTGTGCTGATGAAGCCATGAAAACTGCGCTGCTCCACCAGACCTAAGCAGCTTAGGGCACTGTCTGCTGGGGTGATGTTAATAATGTTGACCTAGGTAGTCCAGGCCTAAAAGGTTTTGAAGCGGGTTCTTCCCTGAAACGCAGCCTGCACGATCCCACCCATCCGGCTTCCTTCCTCACCTTCCCTGCACAACCTTCACGAGGTTTTGCTTGTTGGCCAGCATGCAGAGCTTAGTGACTGTCTCAAAGACGTGCTCACACTGAAGTATCACATCTCCCTGGAAATAAAAAAGAGGAATAGTCACCTGGCATCGCCCCAGCACATAAACCGCGCAGCAGTTGTGCATTCAGAGTAGCGACTGCTGTGCAGAAGGGACCGAGAACTACACAGCAGTTACAACAGTCATGTACAAGTTTGGTTTGTTAAGCATCCTTTCCAGGGACTATTTACAATTTATAGCAACTTTGTCCCTAAAAAAAGGAAAGTGAAAGCTTTCATGGTGAGACAGGAAGAGGTCTAGCAGATCACAGAATTAGTAAACATCAGTACTTGGGTAATCCCAGTATTTTATAGAAAAATATTAGAATTGTCAGCTACCTTCTAACCACCAGCTCACAGTAGCTACATTACTATTTTCTACCTTCTGTTTGTTGTCCTCAGGAACATGAATGACAACAATCCCATCACTCAAGTTACTGGTGGAAATACCTTCAAAAGAAATCCAAGAATTAGAGGAGAAACTCCCACAGACAGTTCCACAGCACCATCATCACCTTCCCAGCACTCGGGTGCTGTTCTCCGACCCTGACTTGTTTTACAGAAAAGTCTCATTTCTGCAGGGGGGCTCTGCACCTCACACGTGTGAGGAAAGGATATTTTCCCGCTTAGAGCAAAATGAATCAAAGCTACCACTTCAAAGAATTAATCTAAGCTTTCAAAATACCCTCTGAAGATCACTTTATCTGCATCCACTTCTCCATAACGCATTTCCAAAGTGGTTATTTAAACACTGTGCATTAGTTGTTTGCTCCATACCTTTCCACACTACCTTACTTTTGGTAAGGGAGGAGGAAGAAGGTCTATATCCCACCCCCAGACTGTGGTTCAGACAACGACAGGAATAAAAAAATACCTAAAAAATGGGGTAGGAAAGTTATTTGGGTTTGTTTTCTCCCCTCTATTTCAGCAGTGTGTGATGTCCTCCTGCATTTAAGTATTGCAAACAACTGTGTCCTCTCACTCATAATTTGTACTTCAACATACAGACCCTTTATCCATCTCCGAGGAAAAAGGGTTCTCAGGCAGATCATTGCTTCAAATAGCTTGTAAAGACCAAGTTTCAGAAGTTCATCTTCCCACCTCCAGGGTCACTGGCAGAAAGGGAAGTCCCACCATTACCTTTCAGTGTGGCGTAGTCTATTTTCTGCTTGATCTTGGCCGTTTCCACCACATACGCTGAGGACTGGGTCAGAACGAGCAGCCGGTCCCGTGCTTTGAACCCGTTCCTGTCATATTTTATCACGGGGGTCACATACTGAAAACAACGAGTTGGTATCAGCATTTCTCACTCACGCAGGGTCCTGTGCTGGGACCAGTTCAGCAGGAGCAGCAGATCCCAGCTCACAACACCTGCTGCAACCTCTGCTTATCATCATCTGCATTTTTCTTTTTTATACTTGCAAGTTCAGCTGGCAGAATCAAGCTTTGAGAAAGGCATTTTACCTGTGCCCTCTGTGCCATAATCAGGGGAAGGGCAGCGCACATACCTACACTTCCACCCATTACAGCCCAAATAGGGTTAGTGATGCTTTTTAAGCTTTTATTAAAAGGATTCTTAAATAATTTTGCCTAGGTATGTTTTGAAACTTATCACCAATTTAAAAGCAAGGAAATACTCACTATGCTGCTATTCAGCAGCCTGCCCTTTGTGACTGACCAGCCCCAGGACTCCAGTGGAACTGGTCTGAGAGCCACTGAGCTCCCACCGTCCTTCCCTTACCTTGATCTTCTCACCATGGATGAGCTGCAGCACTTTGGGGTTTATATCGTTCTCTTCTGAGGAGCAAACCAGAAAGATAAACTGAGTGTAAGTGACAGACAGCCACCACTCCCACCAGTAAGCTGCATGAATTATCTCCATTCCATTAGTCCTCATCCCCTTAGTACCCCCTCTTCTAAACCGAGGCTGTTCCCAAGGTTCAAAGCTCTCCTTCCCAGCAGCTCCAGTCCCCACAGCCAGCGATGCTGTGCTGCAACAACCCCACTCCCAGCACGGCCGGGGGGTCCTGACCTCCCCAGCCCACAGGGAACTTTGCTCGGGTTTACAGCTCTCTGTCCCAAAAGGGATTCCCAGTACTCCCAGTTCGAGAGCAAAGTCTGGCAGATCGGTCACCACGTTCAGTGTCACTAGATACGACAGGGTGAGAACTCAAACGGTGGGGCCCAAATGCAGCAGGTGATGCTGCCCCTGTCAGATGGGAATATCTTAGAAACTGAGTCTGTTTTGTCAGTTTTCCTGAGCGAGGAGTACGTGGTTGGGTCTGTCAGGGGTTTGTTGTGTACTCACTCAGCCGCGTGTCCAGAAAAGGCTGGTTTATGCTCTGCGCGTAGCCCTCCTTCTTCCCTCGGAAAACGGCACTTGCTACCACTTTTTGCTCTAACTGTTTGGAGAAGGAACAGTCTTTACTGTCTTACAGTTTCTCCATCAGTCACATCAGTAGATAAAACATTGGCCCTGCACAACATCATCCTTTCCCTCATGCAGGATCTACCTGACTCACGCTGCATTTCTTCCAACATCTTTAGGTTATTCCTGTATTACACCAAATGAAGGGGTAGTAGGGACTAAAAAGTCCTGCAGATTTTTCTTATTTATGGATATTTTCAAATTATACGAAGTGCAGTTTTAATACCATAAGATGAAGACCTGCATGTCTGCAGAACCGCACTGGACATCGCAAGGGCCAAACAAACACTGGACTCCGGGTTCAGGAGTGTTTGCTCTGCGGGGGGAGCGCTGGCCCCTCAGTGCAGCCTGTGTTTTGGGCACTTCAGAGAGCAGATACTGCACGTGCACAGCGTGTTTTAACTCGCACATTCGCCTTGCACATATTAGTTACCTGCACTCTCCTCTCAGCAGTAACACCTCGGCAGTATTTCCTTACTAGGTTCCTAATGCAGATTTTCTGTAGCATCTCAGACGTCTGCATAAAAGAAAAAAAATAAAAGATGTGCAAACAGCTCTTGCTGCAGTCCTAACAAATACGCTGTTTTTAACATCACAGCTCCATTTGTGTTCAAAGTGTCAAGGGATTAACTTCCTTTTTAATAGAGCTCATTAGTTTATTTTTTTTCCTTGTCAGTGCATCTTCCTTTCTATTAAAACAAAAAGCACAGAGCTCCTTGATTTCCCTTGGAAACTTCAGCAACAGTGCCATTCCTCCCACTCCCACCCTTGCCCAAATACACAGAAACCAGGTTCCAGGATCAGAACAGACTATTTCAGCGGGAAGGACCTAAAACGACCATCCAGTCCAACTGCCTGACCGATTCCAGGCTGGCCAAAAGTCAAAGCACATTGTTAAGGGCATTGCAGAGGATCTCAGGGTCTCCCGAAGGCTCTGCCATCGCAGCCAAACACAAGACAAGCTGGCAGATCACCGTGCTTTTCCTGCACAAAGCGTGCACACAAGTGGCACAGGACAGAAGCCACCGTCACCGCGCCCCAAGGCCGCGGGCACCCTCACCTCTTCCAGGATGGAAGGAGGCTGGAGCCAGCTCTTGTCCAAGACGTTTTTTGGAACGTGGTCTCTGAGCTTCATGAGGTAGTTGTACTGCACAAGCCGCACAAATTCAATGTTCTCAGCGCAAAGGGGTCTCTTCCGATTGATGAAGCCTTTTATAAATCTACAGGACATGTTCAAACCAGAACTTGCATGTTATATGTTCAGAAATCAATAGAAACAAAATGTAAGTCGTGGAAAGCACGCAACAGGCTGATAGATCACTGATGTCAACTCAGGTATATTGTCACCTGTGTTACAGCAACGGAAATCTTAAGCCTTATAAAATTCCAAACATTAACACTTTTTTCCCAAGTTCTTTTGACCAAAATACAGTGCTTTGGAGTTAAAAAGGAAGACCAGCTCTACTTCTGAAGCAGCATCCAGGAGCTGCATTTAAGGGTGTGGAGAAGGATCATGTATGAAGAGAACAGACAGGCTCACAAAGAATTCATTTGGAGATCCCTTGCACTGATATAAA
This sequence comes from Pampusana beccarii, assembly GCA_013399365.1. NCBI lineage: Eukaryota > Metazoa > Chordata > Aves > Columbiformes > Columbidae > Pampusana > Pampusana beccarii. Next base: position 997,421 of record VWYH01002951.1, on the reverse strand, counting down.
CCAGCAGAGCAACAGAAACCAGGGCAACTCAGAGAACTCCTAAAGAGGTGACAGACATTTCTGATCAACCTCATCCAGCAACTGTCCTCCTCACTACAGTGACAGCTTTGAAATGGGTGTGAAGGTGATGGTTTTGACTCGCTGTACTGTCAACCCTTCTGACTTGTCCAGGGGCCACCACTGGGCTGGACCTACCCCGTCCCCAGGACCACCACCCAGCCATAGTTACTTCCTGATGATCTGAACCGCCCACGTCCTCTTCTTGGCCTCCTTCCGCGCCAGCGCTCCTCGCCAACACGCCTCCAGCTTGATAGCTGCAAGAGTTCATCAGGTCCTTGTGTTAGTATCGGAGGTGCTGAGCCACACTGTCCTTTAAATTCACATCACAGAGGTTAGAACTGCCTCTTTTGCAGCTCTTCCCACCAGCTGATCTTCACAGTAAGAAGTTTAGAACATTTTCTTCTCTGTCACAGCTGGTTGAGATCTGGCACCACCCGTGCTGCTCAATATCAAGGCAGCGCCAGCCCTTGTCACCATTCAGCCTCCCGCTGTCCCCTGCACGCCACGAGCAGCACATCTCAGGCGCCGGCCTTCGAGCACACAGCATTATTAATCAGCCTGTCCACCGTGATAAGAAGAGGGCTCGTTTTCCCAGCGGTTAACGAGCGATTCCTCAGCAGCACAGGCCCACACGCACAGCAGAGGGTGCTGCCGCCGCGCAGAGTGGCTGGCACGGCGCACGCCTGAGCCAGGCCGAGAGCAGCACAAGCTGTGAGGAGCTAAACAGAACCAAAGGCACCTCTACGAATGCCCTTCATGCCACTGTCACCTGCATCTGAGCCCAACACCCACAGCCCCACGGGGAAGCTGCCAGTGCTACCTGCAGCAGCATGGATTCCTGACCTCCCCAAAGCTAGAAAGTGCAGCCCTTAGAAAAGAATCCTTGATGCCGGAGCCCATACCTGCCTCTCTCTTCTTCTGGTACTCTCTCTTTCCAAGGCATCCTTTATATTTGGCCTGTAGTCTTGAAACTGGCAAAAAAAGCAGAGATATTGCTCATATCTACAGGATGGCAGCATTCAGGAGCTTTGCTCCCAGTGATCAGACACACTACGACAAGACAGAGGAATCCCAGTCCCAAGGGAAAGGTACATAGTGCATCTAGACACGGACTAACAGTTTGGCAGGACTGGGGAGCTCTGAAGGAGATGCTCATCCAGAACTCAAACAATATAGCTAGTGATTTCTCCTCACCCTAGAAAAAGATTCCCAGGCTTTCCTTGGACTCTGCAGAGCTGTGCAGACCAGGGGTCTCAGCTCTCACCATGGTGCATCTGCTACATGAACCTGGAGCCCAGAAACACCATTCACCCAGTTTACATACAGTGAAAGGGAACTGGATCCATACCCAACAGGTGCTTTCTGTATTCAAATGCATCTTCAGTAGCAAACAGAGTCTTTGGGAACCGAATGAATATTTTGGTTCTGAAAAAGAGACCACAAACAGCTTATTCACAGCGAGCCATTGCTTCAGCTGCACTAACCAGGCTCAGAGTCCTCCAGAGACCACCCAGTTCACGTGGCCACGCAAGAGCCAAGCTAAAGGGATCTGTTCACACCACCACGTCTTGCAGCTCTGCTGGAAGGGCCACACGGCGGCTTGCAGTCACAGACAGGACAGAGGATCAAACACAGCAAGCACCGTCCAGCTGAGATCACAGTCAGAGAAAGGAAATTTACCTTCCCAATTTGTATTCCTCAGGCTTGTAACCAATATGCTTGATGAGTCGCTCCACACCTTCAGCTGCTGGCCCATGCCAGTGTGGCCAGGTAGCTGGACAGAGGGATTTGTACCTGAAACATCAATAAGACATCAACGCAAATCACTGGATGCTTGAGGAACCCCTTCTGAAACTCCTCCCCTCTGATTCCTACTGCTTTATTCAAGGCAAAAGATGCCACAGCAGATCAAAATGGATACAGATAAGACACACAACGGTTATCTGTGAGGCAGAAGAGTGTCTGCTGACGCCTCCACATCTGTCGCTGGGACCTGACATTTACACAAACCTTGTTCTCAAGCCCTCATGGGAGGGCAGATTTACCTGGCTAAAGGGCAAAACAGTTCCACCTACCTCTGCAAGAAGAGTTCGTATTTCCGCCTGTACGCAAAGCCAGCTCGTCTCACCCGCAAGTGCTCCATCAGGCCCAGGTATTTCACCTGATGTCGGATCAGATAATCATCAAACTTCCCTGTAGCAAGCACACACATTCACTGGTAAATAGCGTCCATATAAGCTCCCTCACTTGTCCATGTACTGGGACAAATAAGGAAGGAATAAAATCCAGTTATCCAAGGTGACAACTGCTGCTAGCTTAACTAAGGTTTATATATATAAATATATATACACAGCATATATATATGCTGTACGTAGCTACAAGCTGAAGTCTCTTGAACTTCCTTTATCTCAACTGTGTTTTCAGCCCCGTGCCTTACCAGGCTCCTTGTTCTCGTTCGGTTTAATGCACCGGACATACGAAGGCTCCTTGGACATCAGGATTTCTATCAGGCTCGTCAGGCTGTTTTTGAACTGCGTTGCAACCTAAGATGACATTGAAAGAACTTTCTTAGCTTTGCAACTCACCACTGCAGCAACTGAAACCAACTCATTCCCTGCACCCATCTGAAGCGAAAGGCTGACATCTGTATTAGTACCACTAAGCTTTTGAAGCACAGTCAGTGACCAGTTACCTGGACAGAGAACTCAACTGGAATATTTGAACCCCTGCCATGCAGCTGGACGCACAAGGCAGCCCTTCAGAAACTAATCACTGCTGGATGCCTGGCACAGGGCTCATTTTAGTAGGACACATTAATTACAACATTAAGGTCTGTCACTGCTAGCTGCGGTCTCAGCAACATCACTGTTCAACTACCAGGAACCTTGCAAGGGTGTCACACCAGCAAAAAAATCCACTGAATTCAGGACTAAGGACAGGAGCGGTGGTTAAATCAAGACGTGGGAAGCTGAGTTTATATTCAAAGTTAAGACTAAAGATGAAACTCACAGTCTCTGGTCTCCTCCTGTTGTCTAGTTCTGATAGTAAAAAGCAGTCTCTAATGATGCCATTTTTAGAGTTGCACAGCACCTGAAACAGAAGAAGTGAAAAGCTGCCATATTTAGCAGCCAGGCCATTCCTACTGTGGTGCTTCTAAGCTTGAGCAGCACAGCTATAAGGACACACATATAGGTGCCTAAAGAACATTGCTAAGGAGAAATATTTGTTCTTGTTTGCTAGAGATTAAATATATCTTCTGCAAAACATTTCTGCTTCAAGCAAGGTATCTTAAGAGAATAGCATCCTTTTTTTGCTCTTACCTCTTTCAGGTTTCTGTACAGTAGATCATTATTCTTTTCTAGAAATCCTGGATTTAAAAAAAAAAAAGGCTTAATTCTTTTGGAATCTACACACTTTAGCACAAAATCTGGACACTTAAACCCCAGACATTCTCACTGCATTCACGTTTAAGACTTCCAAGTAACATGACCTTCAGAGGGCAGGTATTTTGTAATTATCTTCACATTAAGTTATTATCTACCACATTGGCTTAAAAGCTCAGGTAACTTCCAGACGCACTCACCAACAGCACAGTAAGTGACTTCTCCTGCGTAGTGAAGGAGGCGGAAATCCACCCAGTCGATGGATTTCCGTGTTTTCTGGTCTGCAAGCTTGCGACTGGAGGGAAAAAAAAACAACAACAAAACACAACATACCAAGAGAAAAAGCAGCAAACAGACTTCCTCACCTTGTAGAAAGTCACCTGCACAAAAAGCAGCTGTAGGACAACTGGAAATCTAACGTTTGTTCCTATTGACGTGGCATTAATCATACAGTTATGGCCCATAATCAAGTCATCATCTCTGCCCATTCTGAACAGCTGGCAGCAGAGAATGGGAGTCAGCGGCCGGTAACTCCTCAGAATATCCATGACCTATCTGTTGCCACTTGGCAATGATCACCCTTCCCAGAATTATCAAGATTTCCTCCTGTAACATCCATTTAAATACATTCTCACTGCCTACATGAGAAGAAGATCACCAGCTTCCTCAATTTCAAAGCGAAACCCGGGGGGGAGGATTTTTGAAATATTTTGCCCTAGAACAAGAGCCTAAATACAAAGGAGAAACCAAAATCTTCAAGAATAGGAGGTAAATTTAGAAAGCAAGGACTCCTGGGGGCTGGGGGTGGGAAGAGCAACTTAACAGTTTAACTTTCAGCTTTATAAGCAGTCACTAACAGCAGAGTTGTGTGTCACAACAGCACATTAGTACATCAAAGTTTCCTTCCAAGAGTATTGCCAAGTACAGAACCCATTTAAGCAGCTCTAGCACTTCTATTTAAAGCTTTTAATCAGGCAGAACATTAAGGCGCATTGTGGTGACAAGGAACTTGGCTACAAATCTTCCACTTGGCTGTGACGAACTTCAGAGATGTAGAAACGGTGACAATTCAGCAGCGCGACTCTGAATTGATGTCAAAGCCCTTCAGTAGCTCCTGCAGGGAGCTGCCAGAACAGCCCCATGCCAACGCACTCATCTGCCACCAAAACCGAACCCGAAAAGACTAGAGACTACTGACCAAAATGCCACTCGTCTGAGCAGGAGCATGTTTCTTCCCTATTCATACCCAAAGCTCACACATATCAAGATGGACTCTTGAAAAATAACCATGTACCCCTTCTAGCCTGGGGCATCAGGCTCCTCTTCACAGTATTTTCAGCTTTACCCGGAGTTAATGCGGGACCACCAACGGCCAAAGCCATTGAACCTTCATAAACCAAACTCATGAGCCAAAGCCACCTAATCTTTAGTCCCCAATTGTAGTGTGGAATGAAACCAGACTCAAAGAACAGCACCACACTAGTAAAGAGACAGAAATCTCCCCCTCCCCAGTACTCCAGGTCATACCCTACCAGCATAGCACATCATAGCGTTAGACAGTGGATGGGCTGCTTGATTTTCTTTGGTACAAAGTAAAAATTGCTCCCTCCCCAATATTCTGTTATGGGTAAGAGCTGGAAACAGTTTCCTCTGTGATAGGATACAGAGCGTAAATGCATACGTCACGAAGTGGGCATGATCTCCTACTTTCTCTTCCAGCTTTTCCAAGAAGCTCAAATCAGTCGCTTCACCGGGTCGTAAGCATTCTTCATCCTGGAACAGCAGACACCAGATCTAACACTGCTCTGAAAAGACAGCTCCCTCCTTGCTGATATTTAGTGCAAGAGATGTCTGGCTTTGGGTGGCTGTGGAGAAGCACTCCTGGTGTTCCGCTGTCTCCCTGCTTCTTCTCAGAATAATCCCAAGCCCCTGTTGCTGACTGTAGCCAGCTGGGTCGCTGTGTGCAGCTTCTTTCTACACTTCAGCATCTCCAGGCAAAAAGTGGAGAGAATGGCCCAGATCTGCCTTCTCAAGCTCTAGCAGCAGCACGCTGCCTTTAAAACCCACAATTCTAGCAAGCAGATATCTACCTTAATCTTCTAGGTCTTTGTTTACAAGGTCTATTTGTCTACATTCTGAATAATGCACACCCAGCACTTAATTAAAAGAAAAAAATATGATTATGGACCATCACAGTAGGGCACGGGTAGGCATTTTAATTTAAGTAGCACAAGCTCTGTTCTTACCAGAATGGAGATTATTCCTTTATGCTTCTGCTCAACCAAGTCACAGATGATCTTGTTGTTAAAATATGGAATTGGTTCCCACTGGAAGACAAAGAAAAGACAACCAAATTTTAGAAGAAGTTCTTTTCTTTGCCCATGTGAAAAATGCAAACTCAAAAAATAAAAAAGCAGGATGCCTTCATTGATGATCAAAACTGTTCAGTGTCATAGCAGTTCAAAGACAAAAGGGTGGGGGAAAAATAATAAGTTACCTCTATTCCTTCCAGTTCATATTCCTCCTGCTCTGCTTTCAAGGTCATCTCAATCAACAGCTGCTGGAGCTTCTCATTGCAGTAATTAATGCAGAACTGCTCAAAGCTTCAGAGTCATTAAATGAGCATTAGTTTTTTATTTATTTCATGGACAGTTTTACTTCTCCCACCACTACCTACCATTTTCCAGCCAACCAGCCCACTGTTGTACACACCCAGCCCATGGATTCCTCCCACACTGTTGTACCAGTGGCTCCAGAGCAAGCTAAAGCTTCCCCCAAGGGGTTCCGCTGACCCCGGGCAACCAGACTTTGCAGTCACCCAAAGCTTGCCTTGCCAGGATAAGACTACACTTGAGAAGCCACGTAGGACTCCAGCACACACCCGCACCAGCCTAAGGACAGACCACCCCACGCCTCAAGAGCTGCTGTTACCTGTTTGTGTCCAGCACTTCAAAACCGTAGATATCCAGCAGGCCAATAACTGTTTTCCGAGTTGAATCCTGTTAAAGACACAGTTGCTCTGTAACTGCTGCTTTAGCTCATGCTTTTCTTCCCTGCACGATTCATGTTGTTTCTTCCACCTATATTTGAAACTGTCTCTTTGAGAGCTTCACATCACATGCCAATGGAGTAGCCACTTTAAAACAGGTAATGAACTTGTAAAACTATTTAACGAACCACTTTCCACACCTAACTGAACAGTTTCCAGCTCAGTGTTGTGAGATTCCTCAACATCAATTATCAAGCATCCAAACTACTGGTGATGAGAGCTGTAGGGCACCACTGGAGAAACTCTGCTCAGCATGTCAGGAGCACACAGTATCTAGGAGGACACTAGACAAGAAACCAACCTTGTTGGCTAGAGAGCCGTTAATTTTGTTGACTAGCCAAGCGAAAGTTCGTCCATAAATTGCCTTTGCTACTGCATCCCGAGCACAGAATGCCAGATCCACATTCAACGGGCTCAGGACCTAGAAAATATATAAAGTATGCCAGAAATTATAAACAACACAGAAGATCAGAACAAACTTCTGCAAACTTCTTCAGCCACAAACCAGCAGGATTGTGGTACTAAGTTTCGGAAAGTGCCAATTTAGACATGGGGAGAAGTATTCTGACTTCCTTTTAGTTTTCTTTTACTAAGCTTGGTACAAAATGCTCAAACAACAGTTTTTACCAGTGCTTTTCTCTGTTTATGCAGCCCAGATACCCAAGAAGTGCTCTAGGGATTGAACAAAAGGGAATGGTTTGGCTCAAATACAGGGCCGCCTGCAAATGCCTCTTCCTGGCTTTTTAACAGCTACCACCTTGTTCAGCAGTAAAACTCTAACACTAGGAATATATTTTAGTTTAATGTCTCAGGCTGGAAGACAAAGGTGATACGGAGGAGGAGAGAGCCAGCGAGAGCTATCCGTTTTTACTGCAGCACTGCTGGGAACAGAGCTCCTCATCTGTCACCACCAGCAGCTGGGGTGGCTCTTGGCTGCCTGGGGTTACACAGGACTACTCGATACCTCTTCAGATCTGGCTTCGATCTTCCGATGGGTCAGAGCTTCCTGCAGAATGGACAAGTGCACACCCAGGAGCTGCAGAAAAAGAAATACTTGCACTCAGAGTACGGCCAGCAAGAGACTGTTTCAATAAGCAGTGTTGTGTGATCAGTAGGGCATAACCCCCCCCAGTCCATTCCCATTAATTCCAGGGGGACACTAGCCTTGGTAGATCTCAGTTATATTTATCTTTGAGCAAAAATAAGTAAGGAAGTTTCAGAGAGATGTGCTACAGAGAAAAGGGACCCCACAATTCAAGATGATTTATAACAAGAGCTGGGTGTTTATACAGCAATCCTTCTGCTTTTAGGAGCAGATGTTTTTCTCTTTAAAAGGAAAACCCAGCAAGGTTAAGGCTTCCTTCATAGCACTGGGAATACTGACACTATCTCAGAAGAGATACCTTTGAAATCCATTTGATCTGCGTGCCATCACGAATGATGGCATGGCCATTGCTGTCTTCTTCAAACTGAATGTTTCCAAGGTGCAGGACACTAGCAACAATTCCAAAGAGATGCTAATAACAAGAGATATACCATTAGAAAACAGATTCCCACGGCTCCATGGGATGGTACTAATCTTTCCTACGCAGGCCAATAAACAGAATATTTGCCACACTGAAGGAGGCAAGTCAGACAACCTGCTTCAGAGATACGCTACCACCAGTTGCCATCACGCTGTACCCAGTGACAGAGCTCTTCACCCACTCGCTCCCTCAATCCCCTCGAAATTATGTCCTACTCCATCCTTAACACCTCTCCTAAGCAAGACTGCTTCCAGCACTTCTAAGGAAAGACAGCAGCACACTCCTTAAGCACATTCCCTTTGGTAGGCTCAGTTCCTTTCAACATGCATACCTCTATATCTTTTTCAGTAAAGTCAATGATAGAAAAAGCTTTGCGGACTATTTTCCAGTCATTCTTGTCATTAATAGAAAACACTTTGGCACATCGACCCTACACAGTAAAAGAAAGATGAATTAGTACAATTTGTTGGCAAAGCACTTTTATTATCAGAAACAAACACAGCATACTACTGGGCATACTGCTTCTCATTCCCAGCTTCCTCAGCCTGTGCAGGTGCAGTCTGCAACTAGCAAGTTTATTTCACTTCTGCTAATCCTGAAAGTGGCTTGTTTGATCAGATCTTTCAGCTTATACTTAAAGATTCAGGCAACTTAAAGCTTTGAGCTTGGATAGCTATTACAATAAAATGGATAAGTTTTGTGAAGAGCTTGAGCTTGCAGCCATCTTCCATTTTTACAGTAATAATACATTCTGCCCGAGTATTCCTTCCTTAGTGCGCGAGGAAAGCTGCATTTGCAGTAACTACAGCTTGAGATATAAAATACAGAGAGAGGGACAAGCTCTCACCGACCTGGATGAGATACGCGTACTTCTGGGGGTTGCGCTCCAGTCCAAGCCAGCAAAGAAGATCCTTGTCTCCACCCTCTAATAGCTGGTAGAAAATATGGAAATTCCTTTCCCCGTGGTTTTGGTGGACAACTCTGGATTTCTCAATTAGGTAGCTGAGGATGTGCCCTCCCACTGGAGCTCCCTGGCAGAACAAAGCAAACCAAATCAATACCAGCAGGTATAAATAACATCACTGTGATGGCTGTTCCTCCGCATCTAGGAACAAGGAGCAGCGCCAGAAGCACATTTCTACTGTTACTCATCTGCCATCTTGTGTTTAAAAGTTAACATCCAACAACAGTACAAGTTGTAGCTAAAGAGTTTGTCGCCCTTCTAGCATAACTTGTGCTTTACAACAATCTATATTAGCTTTCTACTGAGTGTTGGCAGTATTGCCAGTAATACAGGAAGCTTTCAGGATGCATAATCAGTCACTTTACTCGCAAAATGCAATGCCTGTAAAAATAGGGTCAGAAATCAGCAGTGTAAGTCTTAATAAATCCTGTGCTGCCTGGTAAGTGTCCAAGAGGTTCACTGATACAGCTTGTTTTAACAGCGGTCCATTAAGTTTGTTCTCACCTTAAAATCAAATTGAATATCCATGTATTTCCCAAATCTACTTGAGTTGTCATTCCGCAGAGTTTTTGCATTTCCAAAAGCCTGTGGGTAAAGAGGTGGATTAAGTCACTTGTCATCTTACCGAGAACCAGACACCCACGACGGGGTAAAGTTCCAGTAACTAAGACTTGCTGCATCAGCTGAGTCCTCTTACTGAATTTAGTGGGATTAAAGAAAAACAAACTAATGTATTTCCCTAGTTTAATGTGGAATTCAGCTAAACAAATTATTGTTCTTTCTTATATGACCTATAACTGAAGCCACATGGAACTGTTGTCTGGTGCACGGTTACCTTGTACTGCCAGGTTTCAGCTATCCTTCACCATAAAACCCAAGTTTAGAAATTTAAACATTAAGTAAATATTGAATCGCAAGCATTCTTTCAGAGGTTGTGGTGCCAAGACACCAAATGTATGTTATTATTTATGTTGCATATGCAGGCGCAAAATCATTTAAAACAGGAGGCCATTCCTGGGTTCAGGTGTGTAGGCTTGCAGGAAAGTTTTGTGCAGGGAGGCCATCAATGCCAACTCTTCTCCATTTTGTACCATTATTAAGTTTTTACCTCCAGAACAGGATTGGAAAGTAGCAAACGATCGCGGACGATCTGCAGCTGCTCTGTAGTCGGACAGGTCACTGCATAATATTGCAAGATCTTCTTGGACGCTTCAGTCTTCCCAGCACCGCTCTCCCCAGAGATGAGGATGAAATGGTTGTTGTACTCGCTGCACATCACCCGGTAAGCATTGTCAGCTATGGCATATCTGAACAAGGATCACAAGAAGCGTTCAGAGGAGAAGCATCCATTAGAAGTAGCAATATGAGGCGGAATATCAAAGGTTTTTCAGAATTACTTACTTCTTGTCTAACTTTATAAATATTGTACATGATCATAGAATCATAGAAACGAGGAGAACACACTGAGTACTAGTCTGGACAGTTATCTTCAAGATAACTCTTCCCCTACAGTTTCCCAACATGACTTGGGCAATTGTTTTGTTCCCTTCTTCTTTTCACAGTCAACTAGAAGACAAACACATCCTTTCCTACAGGAAGATAAGAACATCAGCATTCACCAGACCTAGCGACTATGGATACATATCCTTGTTGCTGCTACACAGCATTACAGGGAAAACCCAGTTTATTTACATGAACTGTAAGGGTTCTACTCACAGATGTGGTGGCAGTTCAAAAAAGTTGACCCCTCGATAAAGCTGCATCTGTGTCACTGTGTAGATGTCCAGCTCTTTGTAAGGGTTGACAGACACAAGAAGAGTACCAATATATGTCTGCAGGGAGAAAGAATGGGAAACCTGCTCCATCACTACAACGATATACACACACATATATGCAGTACATTTGGAGACATTTCATCTGCCACAGGCTACATGAATCCACACAACAAGCACTCACATAGATGAGATTCTCTTGGTATCGCTTGCGAAGGTTGTTCAGGAAAGCAGCCTCACTGGTGTGGGAGTCCAGAAGCACGAAGTCCTGCACCCCGACCCTGTCCCGGGCTATCAGAGCCCCTTCCATGTTTGCATCAGTGTTCTCTTCCACTTCTTCTTTCTACAACACAAAGGTTTATTCAAACAGATTTAGGAGAGAGCAGATAGGGACCCTAAGGGTCAGCTAGGTCCTTCCCCACGCCCCAGGGCCAAATCAGCCTTGCACAGGTAGTGCCAGCAGATTATTTATTATCCAGCTGTTATTAACACCTTCCCCAATGATGGCAATTTCATATCATGCAAGTTTGCAGTCCAACTTTTTATTTTTTTATTTCAGTCGAGATACCCAAGACTCATTCCTGCGATTAGAAAGGAAGATCAAGGCTCACAGGCAGCCCTCACTAACATAAGAGTTGTTTGAGACAAACCTAACTCTGAAGATGTAGCTGTGATCTGGGACACTCCATTAACTCCATCTAGACAAAGCAGTTGCAAGCACGAAGTTAGGAGTTAACAGTAGAAGACACCAGACAAATTGTTAGTTCCTAACCCCACCTGCAACTACTTCATACAGATTAAACTACAAAAAACTAAGAAAAGGCTGCATTTGACTCGACCTTTAGGAAAAAAAATATTAAACCTACAGTACTACTCTGCACAAGGCTGCTTCATCATTCCGTAGCGGACCGAAGGCGGCTGTTGGGGCTGGGCAGCAGATGTCCCCACTCGGCAGTGACAGATCCGGGCACAGAGGCCACGGAGCTGATTAATCAAACAGCGATCTAGAGAAACAGTTAAACCGTTCCCAGCACACAAACCACCTCTTTCTTCAGAGGCTGAAAGATGCAAAGAGGATGCCACTGACAAAACGTAATCATTTTGCATACTCCGCTTCCCATTTTTGATAATGGAAGTTGACCTTATACTGAAAAGAAGCACTGCTGAGGATCAAGCTCTTGTTTCCCAGACTACAAGAATAAATTGTATGCTTTTTATTTCATTAAATCAACCTGATAATTTAATGCTACCAAATAGACAAACAAGATATTATTTATTCTACAGTAATAAGTGTGCCATAGTGGTGTTTTCAGGGTTTCTTTTTACACAGTTCAGATAAAAATTCCTACCCTAACGCATAAAACCCTTACGACAGAAATGAAATTAATGCATTTTGAGCAGCTTACCTTGTTAAGGCCCCAGGACTCTGCAAACGAGGGGAGAGAACCTGGCTGAGCAGCCACCAGCTGAACACACACGGCAGCTCCTCAGCCCCAGGGATGCGCACACAGCTCAGCACCTTCGCCATTCCCACACCGCCCCGCATGACAGCGGGTTTTTTACATTGTGCCGCGCCACTGCTCAAGAAGATTGTGTATAAGGTTTTGAGCAAGCATTAAAAGGACAGTGATGGCCTGTTTATGCAATGCCATGTCACTTTTTCTCTCCTTTTATTCCTTTTTTTTTTTTTTTTAAAGCAGAAGCTTTGCAAGTTGTAAGTTGGCACAATGTAAAGCGTTTCTGCTAAGCTGTGGCAAACCCTGACTCTGAAGGTAGGCTCCAGTGACAGAGAATTAAACCCAATCAAACCTATGAAGCCAGAGCTGTTCTCAAACTTGACCGTGCTTTACCACGTAAGAGATGTCTTTGAATTGAATTGCAAATCCATTTTTAAAGTGGAGGCTTTGGCCTGGCTGCAGGAACAACCATCACAATACCGACCTGGCTCACGGGGCAACTGCTCAGTCGGCAACCTCAGTACCAGAGTCTTTCTCGACTATTGTTTTCTTTCACTTGTCAATTATTTCAAGTTATTTCTGACAGTCTGAGTACCAAATCATCTGATTTTTCTCCCAGGGTAAAGCATTTTTTTTGCAGAATTACTACAATCAAAGAGAATACACGAATAGCTTCCCTTTCAAAATGTACACGCAGTATTCATCAAAATAATAATGTTCTGAAACCCACCTTCTTCTACAGATACCCTGGGCCAGGCCAACCAAAGAACTTAAACTGAAAGCTTTGATATTGACCTAAGCCAACATAGAACTCAAACCCATAACACAGCCTAAACCATTTCCCCTTATTTTTCCCTCAAACAGCTGATACTCGTTTTTCTCCACCCCAGTTTGGTCACCCCAGGGTGACCTGACAAAGCTCAAGTTTGTCATTTTATGATAAACAACTTCAGGTGGATTTGTCTTTCTGAGAAAGCACTCGGGACAAGCTGGGCAAGAGACTTTTCCTTTCTCTCTAAGCCTTGAGGCATGAAAGGATAAGCCTGAAACCACAGTGGCCATCTACCTGATCAGGTTTCCTTAACCTAATTTTCTCACTCGTATGTTAATTGGTAAGCGACACTGCTCCCTGCTAGACAAAAATCCCAAACTCTCTTCTGGGCTACTTTGTGCTCAGATTTTCTCAGTATTTTGCTCTTGCTGAGGAGAGGCAACTTTTTTTATCACAGTACCATTTATCGCCCTGTTCCTCACCCGGTTTCTGGAAGTTTAGTACAAGTTTTGTGCTTACCTGGTATCAGCACAAGTACGAGATGCCCTCCCAGCACATTACCCTAGCAAGACACTGCTCTTTTTAAAGGATTATTTTCCTTTCCTCATCATTTAAGAATCAGGAGATTTCTTTCTTGCCTACTGAGACGCAAGCTCTACCAGAAAATCTCTCCCTCGCTACAATGAGGGCTTTCTCTTTTCCCACAGGGATTTGCCTGTCAACACTGAAACTACAAGGAACTATGTCAGCTCACAACACAAATTCATGAGACATGAAAAAGGACTAACACAAGGTCAGGAGCAACAGGCAAAGTTTGTAACCAGTTTCTAACAAACAAACAAACATACATCTGGCAAGGAACAGTTAGGAAACAACTTTTTTTTTAAAAAAAAAGGAAGAATGAACATTTGCAAAATTATTACTTATCTTTGCCAGAGGCTCAGAACTTCATTTTTCACCAGGCTCCAAAGTTAATTGTCGCTGTTTCTTTGGTTTGACACCATAGAACAGAAGAGATTAACGTCCAGGGGAAGAGGAAGATCAGTTATAATGCCACCACTATTTTGGAAACACCAGAAAAACCCAAACCAAGCCATGCTAGGTGTACAAATACAGAGAGATGAGAGCCCCAGCTGGGCACAATCCCACCCAGCATATCTGTCAAGTAGCCTCTCACCCACCCGGTCAGACACCCTTATCTGTAGTAAAACACCACACAAGCCCCAGACTCCAGGTTTACTGGGGCCACCAGTTCCCACCATAACAGCAGAAAAACCTTCTCACAGATCCTCTGCACCCCCCAAACCATCCCAACCTGCCTGAGATGCTGGATTTCCTCACCACCGCCCTACCAGTTCAGAAATGTTTTTATTTCACACACGCCTCCTGCTTTACCTGCATCCCCGGCCGCCTCATGCCATGTCCCGTCACCTCCTTCTCCAACCCACGCTTCTCCAGCAAGAGTTAACGGGGCTGAAGTGAAGGCCCAGTGACACCAAGTATCATGTGTCCGGTTTGCTGCCTCCCTCCTTGGGCAGGGATGCTCACATCCTCCTGTAATGAATTATCTAACACGCTGTCAGCACTCCAGCTGCGATGAGGTTTATGCCAACAGCGCTGCTTGGTGAGATTTTAAGATCTCACCAAAAGGCTGAAGCCTGAGGACGACGCGATGGCCTCCAAGCTTTCGGATGGGGAATTTGAGCAAATCCAGGCACAAAATACAGCACCCACGAATGAGCTCCTCACCCCTTCCCACAGCTCCCAGTTTGGCTCCCCACTAGAGGTCACTGCAAAACCCATTTTAATTTATAATTTGAAGTTTCCGCGGATTATCCCTTTTTGCACATGCAACAGCCATTTTCACCCCAGGAAAATGACTTTTCAGGTTGAACTCGGGCTGCTGCCAACCCCCAGATGATGCCAAAGACAACAACGCATTTTCCCATGATTGCTGCTCTGCATAAACAATTGCCAACAGAAGAAAACCTCTCCATTCGGGTAGTCCGTGACCCACGAGCAGCAGCAAGAGCCCTCTTGGTTCTGTTCGACCATCCTCCAGATGATGCATTCAATCCTGTCAATAGCTCCATATTTAAGGAGCTTCATGCCCAAGTCAGCCTCACTGAATAACAAAGGTGTCCTCCTAAAGGGACTCATAGCGAAATCAGGGTGTACCAAAGCGAAGAGCCCTTCCTGCACCACAAAATATCTTTGCCTGGTCTTACAGCAGCATTAAGAAGTTGAGATATCCTACCTCGCAGCTCAGAGTCATCGAGGAAAACAGGCAAACAGTACGACCCAGGAAGCCAATTCGGGCAAAGGCATTTCTGACTTAGCTGATAAATACCGATTATGAACAAGAACATTCAAAAATTAAAATAACTCAATAATTTATAATTCCACAGAGAAGAGGAAAGAAACACTTGTCTAACAGACAGCTTATTTAGAACCATCCGTTTCCCAACAGCATCAGTTTTTGATAACAGAAAGATAATTCTTACCAACAAGAGCACACTTGAGTTATGATCTCTGCAAGCACCTTCTCATTCCCACCCCCTCCAAAACTCAAAGCTTTATCTAACACGGACACAGCGATCCTAAAGCACAGGTCAATTTGTTCAGCTCAGTCTTCAGCTGCCAAACTAGGAAATCTGCTGTGATAAAACATTTATGACCTTTTTGGCTGTTCTGCTGTTACACCCCTGAGATGTAAGCAAATGAAACCTGTGCCACAGGAACGCAGCGTGGTACGTGGACATCTCTGGAACGATCCGATTTAAAATAGACATGAGATTTAAAACAGACATGGGAGTCTCAGGCTTGCTCAGGACAGATGAGCTTGGAGCTACACTGCTAATATTGGTTCTTTTAGAAACATCAGAGCTCTGTTTTGGAAATACTCATTTACTGCAAGAGGCAGCGCTCCTTGACCCAGCCCTGCACCCCTTGTGCGCAACAGGAATTTGCTCATTAAGAGTCCTGGAAACTGTATGGGAGCGCTGCAAATATTAGAGCCAGGAAACCCCTCGGGCTCAGCTCCACCATCCTCCACCCAAGGCTCTCCAAGAAAGTTGCCCAAAAGGGCAGTGACAGACCTTGACCACAAAAAGCGGTAAAGAAAGATGTTCTGACAGACCTTGACCACAAAAAGCGGTAAAGAGAGATGTTCTGCAGGAGGCTGCTTGGCAAGGTCAGCAGGGGAGCGCGGCCAGGTCCCAGCAATCACGTCTCTTCCTTCAACTCGGGCAGCGACCTCAAGGTCGAGGTGACAGCGTGGACGGGGGCCACGGGCAGCTGCCGGCACGGTGTCTGCTCCAGCAGGAGCCAGGACCCCGTCCCATCCTCCCCAAAGAGAATTCGGACCATCACAGACCTGTACGCTTGGCAAGACGACGTGGAGCAATACGTCACCCCCCCAGGAATAACAGCAAGCCCAGGGTGGCAGGGAAATACTTTCCTCCTACTGTGGAAACTTTGGCTTGGCTCGTAAGAATTAATCTGTTCAGGGTAATTTTCAGATAGCCTAGAGCCACGCATAAGAGATTAAAGCAGAGCAGATCTCCACTGAGTGACCCAGTTACGGTCGTCCGATTGCAGCAAAGCCAACAAAAAGATGAGATGATTTTTAGCCATTTCAGGGAGACTGGAACCTGTACCTCTGGCAACTCCCTCCATGTTAGAATGAAACTAAAATGCTATATATCGATTGTGCTTGGAAATGCAGTGGCAGCACTGTGGAAAAGTGATGTCTTGGGTCTGCGATGAGGAACTTGGGCCATCTTGCACTACTGTATGCACTTTTGAAGGCAACGGAATTCATAAATACAATTATAATGTTGAAAAATTTACACATTGTAACCTAATTTCTTTTCAAAAGAATACAGAATTAGAGGGTTTTAAGGTTAATCAAGAGCCTAGGGAAACGCCAACACTTCTTAAGGCCTCTTGTCTGTCTCCAGGGCATAGTCTGCTATAGACTTGTTAAAGGGTGACTGTCTGTCTTGCTCAATAGAGGAGAGGTCGAGGTGAACCACTTCACTTTCATAAATCAAAAGAAAGAAAAAAAGTGAGAAAATCTCCAGAGTTCAAACATTTCTTTAAAACCCAAACTTTAAATACTAAATGGGCTTCATGGCTGCCATTTTGAAAAACATTAGTTTGCCAAAGGACCCTTTTGATTTCTATTTGAAATGCGAGCGCTCACAGATAATCCATTGAGAATCAAACCCCCACAAAAGGCTTCCTGAAACAATCGCGGCACTGGTGAAGGACAACATTTTTGTGCCCAAAATAAAACATTTTAATGCGCTACAATCCATTACACATATATTCCTCCATTTCCTTTCAGTAATTATTCATTAGAAAACATTTAACGTCACTGCAGATTTCACACTGGGCAGTCTGCACACAAAGGAGAAGAGTTGGCCCATTTATAAGGGGCTGAGGCCGCCTTTTCTCATCCGAGAAACTCCAAGGCGGTGGGGGCTGCCGGACACAACGGGCAGGCTAAATTGTGCGGTTAACGGTCAAAGCCCCCCTGCCTACTTTGACACTCATTTAAAGATGACGGGGAACAATAGAGATTTGTTCTTAGCAACTCTTTCTTGTTACGCAGGGTCTACACGGGCTGCTCCGGGCGGTTCAGGGCATGGAACCGGTGCTGATGTTGGGTTCCACCTGCCAGCGCTCGCCCTGCTCGCTCCTCTCCCCCCGCTCCCCACTTTAACACAACGAGACAGGTAAAGAATATCATTAAAAAGAGTCCCATTCAGCACGTCAGCTTTAATAAAACAATTGCCTGTCAGGTTAATATGAGCAGCTCACATTTTGGGTTCGTGCCAGTCGTTCTGCACTTCTGGGCCAGGTTAGTAAAAACAGCCCTTCCCACCCCAAAATTCCCAGTTCACGACCAGGATTCCAGTTTGCACCAGTGCTCCCAGGTTATGGTGCTGTCAGCAGGCACCAGTGCATTCAGGCTCCTGACCTAAAGCATAAAATACTCCCTTTTAACCTTATAATTGACAAAGCCATAACAACTGCTAGGAAAGACCCTTTTGCTTTATCAGTTTGTTTTGCACTCGGAGATGCTGCCTGAAACCCCGATTTAGCCCCTGCACCCCAGACACGCTGCCCCGATGAGTGAGGAAAACAACAGCAATTGCGCCTCGCTCAGGAAATTTAAGACTCTAAAATCGAGCTACAAATCCCATCAGGCCAGAACACAAACTGCTCTCGCTCTCAGTCATTACTTTTAGATATAAAAGGCAGAGGTTTTTTCAGCACTGACATGCTTAGATTAACCGCTGCTGGACCAGAGGCAGTTCCTTAATGAATCCTGAATCTTTATTAATTGCAGAGCAGGACACCTTATTAGAAAGCATAAATTGCTGATAAGCTCCGTAACATGCATTCCCTAGCTAACAGAGGGCAGGATTTCCAGCTGGAAAGCTCATGCTCAGAGTTAAAGCTTCTGGAAAGAAGAGAGAGTAGATTTATTCAACTCCTAGGAAAGAGAAAGACACCGAGTACCTGACCACCCATACATTACAGGGGGGGTAGCATTAAACAACAGTGAGTTCAAAAACAGTTAGAAGAGAATTAGAGGAAAATTGCACCTAAACATGCAGTTCTGGACACAGCAAGAAAGCCACAAATAAAATAAGTATCGGTATCACATCTCCCATAGAAATGTTCCAACACAAACCCCGATGACAAAATCCTTTGGGCACCAGAAAGCAAAGAGAAGCTGGTCTGTGCAATCACTTCCCTCGAGGGAGGCGACAAGTCAGTGTCCAAACTGAAAGCAGACAAAACGAATGACACCCGAGACGACAAACTGCTGTCCAAAACAAGATTATAACTCAAGTTCCCATAGCAAAAGTCAGTCTTTATCCCTGTATCAGAGCTCCCCAAAAATCAGGGGCTGCTTCGATAACAACTACAAACCAGTCACTTGCAGAGACTGCAACACAAGGTCTAATTCACATGAATTACAGCAAAGGTCAGCCAACACTCACTTTAATTTAGAGCGAGCACTTGCTCTGGGCCTGCTCCGTCAGGCTTGAAGCAGCATCGGCTGCCAAGGCTGCAGTTTTGCGGGCAGGTGGGAAGAACTCGGCGGGCGCATTTGAAGAGGCTGCGAGCACAGACCCATCACCTAGGAGCAAATTTACTGGCAAGCGTAATATTTCAACAGAGCCTGGAGAGGCAGCCACAATGGAGTGGGGAACATTCTTGTGAATAAGTAGCAAACCTCCTTCAAATTGATCCGGAAAACGTCTTTATCAGACCTTCCTTGTTTTAGTTGTCCTGCAGCCCTTTGCACACAAAGCACTTCACTAAAAAGCATTTAAATTCAGAAGTTGGGCACGAAGACATTGTCAACAGGTCTCATAATTGCTTCATTTTTACTCCACAACAAGTACCAAAGGTGGTGGTGGTGGGATCTCCAGCATTCTGGGTTCACCAGGACCCACCTATCAGGGTCACCAAAGCACAGTTTTCCTAGTTTGCTTTTGTTTTTAATATGTTCGAGACTCCTCAAGCAGTCCTATACATGTTACTAGGCATTCTGGGGTGCATGTTGCAACCCCCTTCTACACTGATCAGAAAAAAACACCCTTTTCCTCTCCAAGCAGGTGAAAGTCAGCTCCTCCTCCCTTGGTCCCACTGTTCTCTCCAAAACATCCTTCCTCATTTAGCCAAAAATTCTCATTTTAAAGCACACATAAATATAAAATCCTTACAAGGAGCTTCAGACTTACCCCCACTTCTTCCATATTGCTACAAAAAGGTAGCCTAAAGCAAGGCAAGCAGGAAAGAGAAAAAAAATAGCATTCCCTCCACCTTCTGAAACACAAAACCACCCACTCGCAGTATATGATTTATTGGCAGAGCAGAGAAGGCTGGAGGCAGAGGTGACTCAGCTGTTCACTCTTATGGTTAAAAGGCTGACACAGGGAAACTCATCTGAACATCAACTGAAACAGGGAAAATCTGTTAAAACAGGTGAAATAGATAAGTGAAGAGGCATGTTTTAAAGGAATAACAAAGCATTAATCACTTCTTGGCCTTAAACTTTAACAAAATGACCATGGCGGTGCAGCTGCCGTAAAACCTCTTTCTTTTTCCTCTCGTGGGAAAGAAGACAGGAACATTTGGTACTTGCAGTATTTAAGAATAAAGCATTATGTTTTATACATGAAATTATTTTATTTGTGCTTAACAAGTATAAAAGAAAAAAGAACATACAGAAATGTATATTTTGCTACAAGCAAATTTTTGTATATAATGCTTGAATTTTTCAAAAATAAACCCTCACCACAGAGTACATGGAACCGCCATCAAAAGTTAGCTGACAACATAATTGCAGGCCAACAAATGTAAGACCAATTTATCAGCAGATGCTTTTGTGTTTTCCTGTATTGCCTATTAGGAGATGATGCGAAATTCTTGGATTTAGGTGCATGTTTGAGTCAGAAAGCGCTACTAATAAAGTGTATATTCCTCATCTTGAAAATTAAGTCTATCTAAAATTAACAACTTTCTTTTAAAGTTTCATACAAGGGCATAAGTTGCTTTGTACATTATTTACCTTGTTTTTTATACTTAGAGTTGAATGTTATTTGAGGAAGTAGAAATAACTACAGCGATTTAGATGTAAATGCTTTGCATATAAAAAATAAAACACGGGGTTGGAGGAAAGGAACAGGTTGCCTTTATGAACCCTTAAGTCTTTCCTGTAAGAACTGCTCTGCTCACAGAGGACTATTTGCAGGGAATGAAAATTACCCTGGCAATCACTCTGAGTATTTCCTTTCTGCCAGGTGGGGACCAGAGAGAGGAGATGGAAGAAAAGCCGCGTACGTGGGGAGAACGAAGCCTGAACCGCTCTTGTGTTCTGCCTGCAGCCATCAGCTCGTTCGCGTTCAGGGCTCCTCAGAGGAAACATCGACAATTATCGCAGTAATGAATGTGCTCAGCCCATTCGCTGTAATTCTGCCTCATGTCACTAATACAGTAAATAACTAGATAGGGAGCCCTGTCTGAGGGTGAAAAGAAAGGCCGTGCCAAACCCAAACCATATGTAAGTTGCTGTTTGCTTCTCAGCAGCTCATGATGTAGATAATGTTTGCTTTGTTTTGCCTTTCATTATGTTTGCAAAATCTCCATTTCCACGGCAGGTGGCCATGTCCCCCCCACTGCTCCCCGAACAGCCTCACGCTTGCCGGTACCAGGCAGGGAGGAAAGAAACTTTGATTTTAAATAGGAGAAATTCCTCCGCGCCTTGCAGCTCTTTTGCAAACCCAGAATTCAGTGTTTAGCAAATAGGAAGATGTTGCTCCTGTCCCCAGCGGATTACAGCCGGTTAATAAACTGTTGTGGGACCGAGGAGCGGGTGACATGCCAAGAGGGCTGGGGACATCCGAGCACTGTCACAACACCGGGGCCCCAGCGTTGGTGAAACGCAGGGTGAGGAGACACAAAAGCTATCGCCCAAGGAATTACTCACGGATCCTATTAGGATTATCATGCTGATTTTATGGTCTTTAAAGCTGACCTTCAAAAGGACAAATTGAGAAGAAGGAGCAGGGTAATGCTGCTTTGGGTTTTGTGAAATGAGAAATGCAGGTCCCGGCTGTTTTTTCCTGGGAGGATGAGTAAAGAAGGAGCAGGTTTAACATCGGTAGGGCCAAAGAAGATGCAAAGCACTACCTGACAGGAGAAAAGGAGTTTTCCTTCAAGCATTTGTTTTGTTTTGGGTTTTTTTTGTCTGATAACTGCAATTTATGTCAAATATCAGTCATGTAGCATAACAGTGCGAAGAAAAGCTTTCACAGCAAAGTTGCAGAAGCCCCCAGCTACTAAAAGCTGTTAATAAGCCTGGATCTGTCAAAAATATAGACATTAAAAGGGAAAGATAAGATTTCTGTGTTTAAATGCACAAAATAAAATACTTTTTTTTTTTTTTCCCCTGAGGAGGAATTATTTTCATGCCTTCTACAGCTGTTATTAAAGAGAAATTCCCTCATTCTTGCATCATTTTAAAGCCTCAACAGCAAGGTACCTACCACATCCCATGCACTATTCTCACATTTATGCTTAAGTTTGGATCACTGAACAGGGGACACCACTGTCTCTGATTCAGCCAGACCAGGCACAATCGAGTATCAACACTGAAAACCGCATGCAAAGTAAAAAAATCTTCTGTGTTGCAATAAGCAAATCTCCAATAAACAGGATTATTGCACAGCCAGACACCCACATCCTCTCCTATTCAGCAGTCAGGACTTCAACTCACTAAAATACATCCCTTTATCTCCCTCTCTGGTATTATGACACATCAAAGCAAAACCACGATTACTTCCTTTCACTCTGTCTTCTCACCAGACACAAGATGTGGAAGGAATTAATTACGGCTAATTAAAAATTAAACCCTCTGTCTTGCCTTTGGTCACTGTATTTCTCTGATTCAGAATATGCAGCTCAAATGCTCTGTTACGTCCTCCCCCTGTCACCTTTTATTTGGGAATAATTTGCTTACTTCTCCTTGGCTTCAGCATCAAGCTCTGTCATCTGGTCCTGGCAGTGCCAGCGGCAGAGCTCCCGTCCCTTCTGCTCCGTGCGGCGGCCGCTGCTCGCAGCTGAGCACCTTCGCTCCAGCACCTCGAACCCCTCCAGCCCCAAAGGCCTCCCTCTGCTCGTGTGCTGAGCTGCCTCTCTCCAGCCCAATCGCTCGACGGAGCGGCTCTCTGCAAAGCTTTTCAGCTGTTCTCCTCCGAGGACACCATCTCTGCCGCACCACTGACCTTCAGGAAACGCATTGCATGAACTCTGTTGTCCCTGCCAGACACAGACAACAATTTTCTGCAGGGAAGAGGAGACAAGGAGGTTCAAAGAAACCACCTTTCCTTTGAGCAGGTCTCAACACACCGATGCTCAATAAATAAATAGATTAGCCAAGTTATTTGTGGCAAGTGGAATGTTTGCCAAGTAGATCACAGAATTTCACCATGTCATTCATTTGCCCACAGGTCAGCTCTGGAACAAGAATGTCAAGGTTACCTGGATGTCCATCCTACAAAAATCGTCACCAGGGTTTGTGATGAGACTTGATGGAGATTGCCAGAGGCAGAGTGCCACCCCAACCCTGTGACTGCTGTCCAAACAGGCCAGCTTCTGAACTTCCGAAGCATTTAGAAGGACTAAACTGGACTTTTTTAAGAAAACAGTCTGTGTTAGTGGCGCAGTGCCGCTACAGAGGTCTTACGGAATTTTCCCTGGAAGCTTTGCTACAGTCTATGGCAAGAGAAAGTCATCAGCAGACACCGAGAAACCTGCATCTTAACTGCAAGAGCTATTATAAACCTTTGAATTTTAATATCTCATTGGAAAAAAGTAGCTGGTTTGATTCTGGAGTTCCACCTGTCATCTCCTCTGTCAAAACTTTGTTAGCATGCAAGTGAGATGTCATCCCAGTCACAGCTTCCAAGGAATTTCTTTGTTGAAATCCACTAAATTAAATTAGCCAGCAGAGACAGCAAGTGAACATTTATGAAAACACAGGTATCAGGATAAAAGTGGTTCTCGCTGCTGAAAGCGTATTGTCCAAGATAAACGCAACACATGCTTTCGCGCCATGAAGTTTTTGAAATGAGTCTAGATATTTGTGACTGAGTTATATCAGTTGTGTGCTTTACAAAAATATTTTTTCAAAATCATTATACCATCATCTAGCCTATGGAAATGCACTACTCAAATATTTACTAATGCAGTTAAGAGAAATGCCATTTGGAACTACATCTCTAGCTAGCTGAAACACATCTATCACTACAGCCACTAATAATTAAAGTTACCTGGGTATCCATCTTGAATGCTCTTAAAGTCAGCTGTTAACAATTATTCCAGCTAAACCATTCAAAAGGTGCTTTGAACTTGTTTAAGGTCCTTCGTAACACTGTGCAGCTAGCGAGGAGGCTACGTTCTCACCCGAATAGAGTACCATTAATAATTTACTGGGTGAGTCAGGGACTTTGTCCTATGGCACTTGCATACACTTAGTGGCTGCTTTTCCAAGATAAGAACTAGAAACTGTATCTTCCTTGAGATTACATTGCAGGCACCAGTGATCTTTGATGAGTCGCTATTAGCATTATATGTTAATTACAAACTACCAAAATAAGTTAGCGCATCCACCTGCTGATTTAAAACTGCCCCTGGAGTCAGCCCAACGCAGGACTGCGCCAGTGTCGCAGACCCAGTGGTGGGTGCTCATCTGCTCCTTCAGAAACCGGAATGTTCGAGGCTGCAGGAGCTGATTCAAGCTGGAAGCTTTAAGGTTAATAATGTATATTCTCTTGGTTATAGTATCTCTCTTCCCAGGCTGAGGCTAAGACGTGCTTAAAAATTAAAAGTGCCGATATCCTACAAAGGAGGAACAGATGCTAAGACTACGCATTAATCTTTAATGTGATTCCAACTCGCACACTAAATTTTACCAACCTCCCTGCACTGCTGCAACCTCCGCGATCTCTTCACCCCACTGTGCAATGTGCCACTCGCTGCGATAGAGCACAGGGGTGGAGACACACTTACCCTAGAGAAAACAGCCTCAAAACTGTGTGGTAATGAAGGAGTACTCAACTCTCACACTCACGTATTGTATTCAGCCTTTTTCTTCTGCAGGGTCCTGACGTGTTGTAACCAGATCTAAGGAGAGGCAGTCCTACCTCTGCTGGCATCCTTGCTGCACCGTCCTCATGCTTGGTTCCACACACGTTAGCTGGTGAAAAATCAGACATTGAGCTTCAAGCATTTTCTACAGCTGCTTAAATAAAGACAGAGAGAACCTTTATTAAATTCTTCCAGGTTTATCTAGCAATTAATTCCCCATTACATATCGTGTGGTGCATCTAAAGTGCATGTGCGTATTTACGTAGGTGTCTATGAATGACAGCAAAGCAGCAGAGCGAACAGCTACACAGAATGAAGAGCTGTGAGTACTAACAAGAGAAAAACGAGCAGCAGCAGCAAAGGTTCAGGCCAACAGTCCCACAGACTGGTTTCTGTAGCTGCTGTGTACACTTGCATCATAGGAAATGCTGAGAAACCCTGCAGAGCCACTCAGTTTAGATCTTTAGGCACCTTCCAGGAAAGGGAGAGGAAAATAAAAAAAATCATGATATGACACAGTATAACACATAGATGCAAAGCATATGAGCCTGTATTATTGACTACAGGGCAGAAACGCTGAGGAAAATCCACTAGTTTCTGTAGGAACAGTCATCAGGGTGCAGCCAAGTGTATCACTGAGTGCTGCAAGAGATGGAAAACCAAAACATGCTCGTGCCCACTCAAACTCTCAGAAGTAAGCATTATACTGATCCCTTGCAACCAGAAGCCTTTTTGCCCATCCTCATCCCAAAGTCACTGTCTTTTTAGGCAGACAAGGCAGCATATTGCCAGGAAACTGGCCTGGACTGTTTGATGCCCTACAGTGCTGTTAACTTCACCACCACCAGAAGTTACAACTTTGAAGTTGCCACCAGATAAAACACCAAACAGATCTTTTCATGCCATCCGTTCTCAGTAGGGAATGCTGAGGAATCGTTTCGCGCAGAGCAGGAAAAAACAAGCGTGGAATTAAAAGACAGAAGGAAATAATACTCTTTGCTGATAAATGCAAAATGACAATTAATTTTGTCCTTGGAGTCAATGTGCTACGATGGGCAGATATGAACGGGGCTCTTCAAACAGTCCTTGCAACTCAGGCTTGAGAATTCAGCCCAGAATCCTGCTTTACTCCAGCGCCCACGCTGGTAAAAACACAGATGAGAATGCTGCATTGCATTCCCATCTGCACAACGGAGCAGTAAGTTCATTTCTACAGACAACTCATAGAGATGTCTCACCCAGGAAATCATTTTAATGCGTCCTGTTCTTCCCCGGACATTCTGCAAGCACAGCACCTGGGTACCTGGCCTCATTGCAGAAGGGATATTTCAGCGGTTGGAAGTGACTTCATGCTGCAGTACCTTTGTGTAGAGAGATCACCTTTAGCGATTATTTATTTCAGGAGTTCAGATTCCTGCCTTCCTGTGACATGATGAATGACTTTTAAGTAACATAATATCTGGTTTCCTCCTCTTTCACACACCCATTTCATTGTCAGTTGTCTTCAGTGACCAGACCCGAAAGGATTGTTTGCAGTCAAAAGAGAAATTCTTTACCGCATGCCCAGCCTCCTGTTGTTCATATTTAATTGAATTCTTGCTTGTGTCAAAATGGTTATCAATTATTCACTCCTGAACTCATTAATTCCAAACATCCCACGCAATAAGTAGGACTGCTCTACTGCTCTGTTAAAAATTCCAAAATACTTCTGTTTTCCTTTTTACTCTGTTCTCTGTGGAACTGCAAGCTAGCCAGTGAATTATGTGGGGCTTTGCTGTATCTATTATTTAAAGAAGCAAGCAGGCGGGCAGACAAGGTACGACAGCGGAGCTGTGTCAGAAGGTAGCACAGGACAGACTCATCAGCTTAGGACCCAAGTCTCCCCATCACTGCTGGGGCCGGTGACGGATGAACAGCACCGAGAAAACGTCCTCTCCTTTCAAACCCGCGGCTCAGACTCTTTCAGCCTCAGTTTTACCATTTGAAAAGAGTATTTTTTTTTACTAGCTAAATTAAAACCTCGACATCTTTTGTTGATAACCTACATTCTTTCTCAAGCCAGTTGAGAGGAAACAAACAAAGCAGACAAAAAAACCCCACAGAGGGAAGAGGAGATAATTTGATCCTGGTAAAATACAACAAAACCACAACCTGCTCTCTGCGAGGCTTTCCAAACCACACTGCACTTCAGTAACAGTACAGTCACACAAGACCGAATATTTCAAGATGCAAAGGCTCTTCCTCTGTCACTTTAAGATTAGAATACATTATTTTCACCTTCCATCTAAGGCCCAGACAGCAATCTCAGCACTGCTGAACAGGAGGTGTGCCACCTATACACACAAAAACATGACAGAGCCGGAGCAGTCCCTCTGACAGCCGGCACGCCTCAAGCTTTAAAACCCTGCTGAAAAGAGACTGCTACAAACAGGAGCCTTTTTTTCTCACAGTTCTTTAATATCAATGCAGTGTGGCCATGACAATCCATCAACCTTATGTAGCAACAAGGTGGTGCTGCGCAAGCCATGGAATTGTGAATGTACCCCATAAAAAAGCTCATCTTCACAAGGCAAACGAGGAATCACGCAAATGAGCTCCATTCTACTGAACAATTCATGGAACACCTAGTTTTCCTGCCTGTAAAATTGGGCTTGTTTTACATTTGAATTTTTACTGGCATCAGTCAGAATGGTATTTGGAACACGAAAATCCACCTTCCCATAGCCTGGGTCTCTTTTAATGGATTTGGCATTCCTGGAAAAAACAAAACAAAACAGAAGAAATCATGCCTGACAAAATGTTGTCTATACCATCGTGCCATGCCACACAATAAACCATTGCTCTTCTCACTTCTTTTAAAATGAACATATCTGTCTGTTTGCACTTGAAATTGTGAGGAATTTCTTACAACAAGGTTTTCAAGTTCCACCCTAAACTGGACAGCATTCAGACAAAAGTTCAAGGACCAAGCAATGTCGTGACTTGACTGAAGTACTGGAACGTACAGAAGTTAATTAGTACATCAAATATGGAAGTAATATTTTTGTTAACTTTGTTCTTCTGCCAACAATAGAGGGGGTGACACGCGAAGCATTTCAGCTCTGTAGCTGCAAGGGGTCATTGCACTCCCAGAGAAGGTGCCTTCCGTCCCTGGAAGCTTTTTGCCGCATGTCGACTCCGCTCTGACCCGCTGGGCACAAGACCCCCCCAGCATCCGCAGAGACACAGTTTGGTGATGACAGAAACAAAACCCGGTGGCTTAGACAGACCAGCAAGATTTGATTTTTTAAATATGTTTTGATAATAACTGGGAATGATAAATCCATTTATTACCATTTAATAAAGGAATCTGTAATTTACTCATCAGGGAGCTTATGTCTGTACAGAAAGGACTGATAGAGTAGGTCAGAATTTGTGGCACTTGGATGCAGCTCTTTGCTTGGTCACAAGCCTCTGGTGTGAATTTACCCAGAAAATGCTTACTGCACACAGGATAACACTGTACAAAGCAAGCATGTGTATAAAACCCCACAGAAACTAGCCTGCTTTCCAGTATCCAAGCCACATAAGTCCACCTGATCTCAATCTTTCCAGAGCATTGTACTCTGTTACAAAAATACACCCCCAGAGCCTCAGTTCCGCATCTGTAAAATACGACTAACAATCCTTCCTCACCCTTGCATGGTCGCTGTGAATATTCAGACAAGAATCGCTCTGCCGTGCCCAAACGCTAACGCACAAGAAAGCCATTAAAAATCCCAAACATAGATACATGGTATCTAGGGGCTTGGAAAGCTGTAATAAATCTATTTCAATCTCACTTCTCATGCAGCTCACTAAATCTGTGCCTATAATATTAGGAGAGTGCTGGCTAACTGGCCACAAGCTATACAAAAGCCTTTTCTCTCCAAGTTCAATCAAAAGGACAACAGCATATGACAGACCCCTTGTATCTTTTGGTATTCTAGCCTGTCACAGCAGGGACCTCCTGCAGCGCCAGGAAAAGAGGGTTTTTCTGCTGGCCAAGCTAAAGCTAACAAAAATACCTAATGAGTAGAGGAGCCGAGAAGCCCATGCATTTAGCTACATCTAAAGTAGCGTGCGTACACTGAACGTGGGCATGAAAAATTAATTGCGGATGTGCTATCAGATATACCTTCAAGTGACTGGTTGGACTAAAAAAATTACTATTTTTAGTAACTATTTTTACTTCAATTAAAAATATTTGGGGGAGAAATTATACCATTCCTCCACATGCCCATTTTCTCCCTAGAACAGAGGAATGGAAGTTCAGTCCTACAGCCTGAACGCTGCCAGTGACTTGTGTCCTGCGAGCTTCTGGTCTGGCTCTTCCCTTCTCCTCTTTAGCGCTGGTTTCTCTCCCTGCTGACCTCCAGCCCCTGCCCAAAACCACGATTTCCCACCCCTCTGAGCTGCTCCCCTTCCAGCTTCCCAGCACTGACCCCACCGAATCCATGGGGCAGGAAGATGGGTGGTTTGAGGAGCTCAGTGCACCACGGCTACGCCTCTGGAGAAGGACATAGGGAGTTAGAGAAGCCCTGTCCTGGGAGAGGAGGAACTCAACAGGCTGGAAATATGGACATTCAGACACACCATACGCCGGGGTTTGGGAATGCAGCATGTGGCACCGTAGTGAAGGAGCTCCAGATGAGAGATGTCTGTGACAGTGTGTCACATCAACATTACCTGAGATTCCTATTAGACTTTCAGCAACAAAAATATTCCCTACTGTTGCTCTAAAAATATAGAATGCATCCCTGCAAATTAATAAATTGAATGAAAACTGAAATGTCAAATGGTATCTACCAGCTGAAAGCGACAGTCATTCCCCATAGGAAGAATGAAGGTGGAACAGACCTTCCATCTGTGATGGCACCTTTGTTCAAAACAAGCAATGCAAAGAGAGAAAAACCTAGAGGTTCAGTCCAGTGTAACAGAAAACAAAGTACTCATCCTGCTGTTACTCTATGCTGCAGGTATAACACTCTTCAGAAGAAACCCTAGAGGCAGCCAGGAGGAGCTAAGGCATAACTGACTTTTGGTCTGGAAAGGATGTCAACACACAGGCCAGGGAAAGCAGTTAGAAAGGCACAAGGACTGCATCAACATCGGGTAATCCTTGTTCTTTTTCTCCAGGACAATCCTGGCCTACGGGCTTGATGACATCATTTCCATGATTAAGTATCTGTTAATTAAACATACAATATGTAACTACTAAATGCAAGTTCTTTGAGCTCTTAAGCAGGCTAGAGCTCCTGCCGGTCCAAACAGGGCACTTGTCTTGGATTTCTAAACACATTTGTGAAAAAATGTCCAGTGTGATTACGTGTGTCACATCCCATTAGAGAATTGGTGTAGTTTATTTATTTGACCTTCAGGCAAAGCTGAAGAGGGAGCTACAGCAAATGCAAATACATTAAAGGAACTGTCATTTAAAAGAAGTATCTGTTAACCTTACCTGTGTAAAGGGAAACTTGCATCTGAACATCCAATATTTAATCAAAGCCTTCTCTAATGAGGAAACTTGGTTCCATGATCTTCAATCAAAAGAGGAGTATCGATGATTGATTACCAGCTTCAATAACTCTGGCAAAGCTAAAGATTCAATAAAAATTGACTTCGTCTTGCAGCCCGCTGCTGACTCAGCACACGCTGCAAAGAAAGAGCACAGAGAATGATTTTACAAACACTTGTATGGCTGAAGACAACTAGAGCAAGGAGACGGGTTCCTTCATCACCATGTTCCTTCCCAATGAAACTTCAGTACATAAGCATTTATAATATTTAGAGCAACATGCTCTATATTAGAGCAACATCCTTCTTTATTCAGGGGTGTCTCTACAGAAAAACACCACCTGAGTGACAAAAATGTTCGCTTCATGACAGAACAAGGTCAGATGTACTGTTAGGAGGCAGTAAAAATGCCCCTGTTGAGGTATACAGAGGTATCTGTATTTTAAAATTCTGAATAAAACTTCCACTCAGGAGTTTCGGGAGAACTTTCAGGAGTTTCTTATATTTGCACGACTAATAACTGCACATGCGTTTGAAACTATCTTAACCATTGCCTATGAATCTATCAGAGACAGTCTGAGCTTATTAGAGAATAAAGAGTTGTTCATCACCACCTTCTGCCTACATCCTGATTTTCAGTATAAAAGTGTATGTAGCAAAAAGGTTCAACAGGTGCATGATCAAGTCAGATTCTAATTAATGTACATGTCATCATGCAACAGGCAAGTTTTAAATAATGCAGAGCTCAAAGCAGTAAAACTATGTAAAAGCAAAGCCTGGAAACAAAACTTGTTGTTTCATTAAACTTAAAATACAATTTGACTCTGTCATACCAATGTATATGAGCTATCTGCATTAAATTGTGTTTAATTTAACTCTAGAACTATAGGGCCCAATTAAAAATAATGAGGCCTGTCTCCAACTGTCAGGCTCAATTAGAGATAATGGGAAGTGATAGCTCCTGGAATAGATTCATTTTTGTCTGATAGACGAACTGGGGCAGGGGTCTTGGCAGGGGTCATTGGAATAGACCCGGCAACAAAACATGGGTCATTCAAGCTTAAGGAGTCTTAAGGAACCTAGTTATTAAATAAGGAAGTAGGAAGTAAATCAAATCCAAAAGCACATGAATAACCCCAACAGATTCTTTTTTCTGTTACATATCCATATATTGCAATTCACCTAACCATTAAACTGCCCATTCTAAACCAACAGAATATAATGCGTAGAGATTACACTTATTTGACAAAAGAAAAACTGAAAAAATAAGTGCCCAACTTCATATTCCAGTGCCAATTTTCAGGAGGTTAATAAGACCAATATTTTTCTTAGGTAATGCTCCAAAGATCGTAGCAAAACCACTGAGCTTTTATTTTACTTAAGTATTATAAAAGTAAATTTTAAAAAATAATTTGAATGTTTCACGAAATCTAGCTGCATGGATAGCCATTACATACAATGAACAGATTAATTCCTATTCAGCCTCAGCAATAAAAATAGGCAAAAATTGTCAGCTTTTGCTAAGCACTTTCAAAGACATAATCAGACAAATTCAGAGACGCGCTCGAGAGAAACGAAACCATTTGTCCTTGCAGAAACATGAATGGGCAATGTAGCGCCTGACAACTTTTAGGCACTAGACAGTAGCTGTCATTGTAGATGAGTAATTAATCTTGAAGGGAGAGGGAGACGTGGAGCCCTGTTGACTGTTTATTCGGCTAGAATGACAGCCAGTGTCTGTTCGCGCCGCTCGGACCCCGCCTGGAATTGGGAAGCTCTCCCAGGCACGGCTTCCCCGCGCATCTCTTGTCAACAGCAATGACTCTGAAGTTCGCGTTGGGCAATCCTGACGCGCCGTGCCTTGGCTCGCCTTTTGTTTCTCTGTGAAGACACTTTTTTTTTAATCTAATGATATCTTTCTCAATGTCTAATGACAATCGTGCAACGTGCCGCCAATGGCATTTTATCCTCTGCTCCCCCTCCCCCCGTACACGTACGGGCCTGCAAAGTCAGGCTTTGCATTTTAAATCTGTTCTCTGTGACTTGTGAGGGAAGAAAGAGCAGTTGAGCTTTTCTCCCGTGTGACTTATTCTGACAGAATGTGCAAATTTATAACTCGACCCATTGTTTTTCTTCACACTTCCCTCCTAAGAACATCACGAGGAGACTCTCCATGGCCACATTAGAACAACAAAACCACAGAATTGCTAAAATACAATGTAAGGTTACTGGCAATACAAAGGACCGACGTTATCACCTTCCTCCAGTGTCTTCTCTTGCTGGAAAGCGCTGAGGGACGGTCACCCCAGGCTCTGGGTGACAAGCTGCCTGACCTGACCCACACGGCTGGTCCCCACGCTGTGACTCCGCTCCAACGGGAATCGCCATCAGCAGGAAGATCTTTGGAGCCTGGGCCGTGATGATCTCTGCGTCTGTGTAACACTCAGAAGAACGGGGCATAGATTTCAATCACAGCCCTTAGAAATCATACAGTTTTAAAAAAACTAATATAAAAATGTCAATATTTCCTCAAGTCTGAAGCATATCTAGCTCATGTCATGCGGCACCTGGGAAAAGAGAAGCACTAAGAACCTCTGGCATCAGTTCTCAATGTTCAAAGGGAACAATGAAAAAAAGAAAAAGATTATGAGTAAAGGCGCTTGAACTAGACTTCTTTTTTTTAAATCATAACTTGAAAGGAAGGTAATGAAACCCTAGTATTACACAGCAAAAGACCATGCTATGGTCTTTTAGGTTATGCCAGGTGGGCCATGCATAATGTTCTGATGCTGAGTAACAGAAAAAAAAAATCACTTCTTCATGCAGCTTGCAAAATGGTGCTACAGTTCTGCGTTTATGTAGCACTGAAGTAAAAGCAAAGCCAAATGCTAACTGCTAGATTTCAATTTCCATGTATCAAATCCTACAGAGAAGGTTATTTTATTAATGGCTAGTTCTGCCTCCTTCGTGAAACCAGATATTCTTTTGAGGACTAGACACTTGGTTTCTTTTCAATGCACCTGACTTTCTTCAGCAGGTGCATCCCCTGAATCGATTTCTACTGCTCCACAGAATGCCCGTGATTTGGAATAAAAAGTGAGATGTTGCTACCACTTAAATCTGAAGACTGTCACCGCTAGAATAATCAGATGTTTATCTTACACTGCCATTCGAAGAGAATTCCAAATACAAAGAAACTCAGCAGGCAGTCAATGAATTCCCCCTGGCCCCATCTTAGAAAGAAAAGAGAACCTTATGGAAGGAAGAGAGACACATAATTCATCCTGAAGATACCGGAGACTTTCTTTTTTCCTGTTGAGTGGTTCTAGTTTTGAACAGGTTACGCTGGAGTGCATCATAGCACCAGGGCGCTGCCCATCAGTCAGTTGGTCACCTACGTACTGTAGCAGAAACTGCCAAACAAGTGGTTTATTCTCTTGTGATAGTAACCCAGGAAACAAATCTATGATGACACTGTTACATGCATTCGTGAACTTCGTGGCCTTGTAGGTCACTGGACAAATCTCTCTAAACTGAACTGTTGACAGGTCTTTGCAGGGTTCCCCACAGGAAACCGAAGGTTAATTGACCATTCTTTCAAACCATGAAATGCTTTTGAAAATGTTAGTTTTAAGTCTCGTAGCCTAAAATCTGATGAAACAGCGTGTCTGTACCGTGGTGTCTTCTAATTACTGAAATGAAGAATTTTGGTCAGAGAAGGTGCAGAAATCGTTTAATTAGATTTCTGTGTCACATAAAAGTGAAACAACACTCATCTAAATTGTGAGTTTGTTTAGAACAGAGATGCTGAGGTAGTAGGATACCTGCTAGAGAAGCTGTTCATAATAGAACTACTTCTTGATTATGTTAATTTGATGATGGCCTTATTAAGAGAAGGGATCTTAAATTTTCAGTCTTAGATTCTTAGAAAAATGTGTACATGCTTATCTCTGCTCATGTGGACAGTCTCACTGACTTCAAAGGAATTATCACAGTGTCAGTTTCTGCAGGATACTTCCACCTGTAAAGTTCAAGTTCTGCAAATACTCACGAACTCAGAGCCAGGAATCCCAGAAAACACCCAGCATTCTTGAACAACTGGCAGGAAAGTAGATTTGCTTTTATGAGCAAGATTTACAGAAGCTAGGAAGAAAATGGAAAACAATTACTCTGTCACAGATTATGAAAGTCCTTTATCAAGCTGTGTTTGGGCTTTACAGATTTAGAGTATTGTCCTGACATCCTATGGGTTTTATTTTGTTTTTGATACAAAATGTGTCATTGTATACGCTGAAAACACTGAAGAAATAGAAATCCAGAAAAAAAAAAGTATATCTGTTATTAATGTTTTTCTCCAGAAACCTTGAAGAATAACTGAGTATTTCTAGTCAGGGTTAATAAGCTTAACGCGATCAAGATAATTTGAGTCCTGCAAAATTTTAAATCCCAAGCTAGACTTTGGCCTTTCTCTAGCTGTTGTCTTGTCACTGTATTTCCATGTAAGAAGCATCAGTATAAACATGGCCAGGTTGTGGTGGTCAGATGGCGCCTGTCCCTCTCTGCAGCTCAGCGAATAACATACTGGGCAAACTTAATTCCAGTGTGTCAAGGTGAGACGCTACAGCTGCCTTGCTGGGACGCAAGGTGGAGCAGCCTGGGCTCTCTGATGCTAACCCGGTGTGCTCCAGGTGTCCAGCACTGTGTGAAACACCTGCCTTGCTCTTCAAGGGCTGAAGATTCAGCTGTGCCTCCAGCTGAGGCAACAAATAACCCCCCCAAAACAAATTTCCCTGAATACTTACACAGTCAGTGTTCATTCTACGACAAAAAGTTGTGAATTTAGCCAAAGCTGAATGCAGGGAGCTGTAAAGTTTTCCTTTTTGCTTCTTGCTTAACATTTCATCTACAAAGAGGAAAATCCGCATGTGAGCGTAGGTATAGATAAAAGTGTTCATTGTCATTCTCTGCACAGCACAATCCATGGAGATTTGCTGAAAACAACCAGGAAGATTATTTTAGGAAACGCTCAGTACTATGTCAAAGAAATAGGTGAGACCTACACATGATTCTCTGCAGCGTTCTAAGCTGTACATACCCCACAGTCTGCAAAAGAGCAATGAAGAGATCAAAACTGATGACGCTGTTTGCAGCACTCTCTGTTGCTGAAATAGTCCCTTTTAATGACAAACTACATTGCAAATTATACCCATCAGCCAGCAGCATATTACTTTCCTCTGTATCTGAAAAAAAAATAATTAAAGGTATACATTTTATCCCCCAAATGCTAAATAAAAGCATCAGCGCTATGCTTACATAGTACAAGGATTTGTTCTAATGTCATTGCCTAAATTTAGGACATTTAAAATTCAGGGTGGCAGTAAGAATTTATTGCATCCTTCTATACCTACATGTTTGAAAAAGGGGATGCTACCTTCCACACATGCTGATACTAATTGTCATACACGGCACAATATCTATGACAGAATGGTTCAAGGGGACAATTTCAGCTTCATTCCCAATTTTTCTCATTTCTACAATCTTGTATTTGGCATTGTACTTCTGAAAGTAACTATTTTGCTGGAGGCTAAGTAAAAATACACTAAAACTACATTTCTCAGGGATCCCTTTCTCATTAATAAAATTTTGAGGGTTAAAATCTGCTAACAGCCTGTGATAAGAGCAATTATGTTGGTCATTTGAAGCGGTGGAAAACATGCCAGCCAACCAGAATTCTCTTGTCACAACACTCGCTTCATAATATTGTATATAATAACCATCGCACTGCATAATTACACTGCCCATAAACGATGTTTTGCCCCAAAACAGACATGTATCGAGGCAAAATATTCTTGTAGACCACTCACAATGATAAAATTGTGCTATGCTTAGGTTTAAGTGGCTAAATTATAAACAGATTGTCAGGCTTTCTGTGTCCTAGCGGGTCTGTTTTTGTGGTTCTGCCAGCTCTTACAGCGCGTGCAATAATGGCTCCGCATTATTTCTGTTACAGGGGCATTTAGAAGCCCCAGGCCCACTTTTCCAGGCACTCTGCAAATGTGCAGTAGTGAGCTGGTTTCAGCCTCAGAGGAAATTATACATCAAATGGATAGTTTTGTTTAGTATTTTAGAGGAATTCTAAGACACATACAACGAGAAAAGTTGAGGTAAAAAGAACAACTACCTCCAACTAATTTTTTTGCTAAACTTCAGAATTATTCAGTAACGCTGCATTCTAAAATTAATTTGGGATACCAGCAAAGCAGCTTCTCCTTCTGATGACACACCTTACCCTTACGAACCCAGATGCACTGTGGTAGATTACACTGTGTGATGGATTTTCTTCCTAAGCATTAACAATTTTACATTAAAATCAGGGAGTAGGTCAGATGGTGGTTTGAACTTCACTGCTATACAGGGCAGCAATATCATCTTCATGAGGATGAAGATGAATTTCTCACAGAGCAGACTAGCAGCACCTCACACAGAGCACGATGGCTTTCGGCTGAACAGGGAACAGCAGGCAGGAGTTCTGTGAACACGGACAGTGATAGTTGGAAGCTGCCAAATTCCTACTAAAGGAATCACGGTTTGTTTGTTGCCTAAAGATGCAACACACACCCACCAAAAAAAGGAACAAGAAAAGTAGCAATAGCCTTAGAAAGTAAAAACGAGATCCTAAAGAGTGTAAAAAGCAGGTTTCCCTTTGTTTGTGATAGATATCACGAACCTTTTCCACAGCAAAGGCATTTTTAAATGTAACTTTTTCTGAACAAGCCAGGCGCTAGGACCTCCAGTGGGTTTTCCTTACCTTAGCCATGAGGAAGGCCTTTTTGTCCGTTACATCCATGCATGTAATCAGTGATTGTGCCTTTTGTAAAACCCAGATCCACCATCTGTATGCTCCCAAGTGGCTAGACGAGCACTAAAACCCCATCCCTATGGGATTAATCTGCAATTTCACACTAAATGATTTTTAAGTACAATTTGTTACAATACAGTATTCTAAAAAAAAAACAAACCAAGAACAAAACCCCCAAAAAACGGTCATTGCTTTTGCATTGTAATAAAAGGAGGAAGTTTTTAAAATTTCCTGTATTTAAAACGGTTTGTATGGAATCCACTTGTATATTAGTTTAATTCAAATATGAATGCACACGTCCTGCAAAAAGAACCTCTGGGTAAATGAAACAGTCACTTTTTATTTCTGAGGGAATGAATACAAACACAAACTTAGAGTCTGTGCACTGGCAGGGTGACGAAGTGTAACGTCCTTCCCATTTTCTTCAGGGACTGAGAATGTGTGTGATGAAACTGCAGTTTAGAATGTAAATAGAATATTTCACTTTTGTACTGAGGGGAGTGGAGAGATGAATTGTAAAAGCATGGGGTAAATAAAGGAGGAGCTAAAGAATCCACTCTTTCACATAAAACAAAGCTGGCTTGAAGTGTGCAAGGAAATTATTCCTTTTTAAGGAGCACTAACCACTTTTAGAAGCACCCATTTTACTAAACAGAGGGCACCAATCTCAATTCACATCATTATTTCCTCCACACATTTTAGGTATCCAGACGAAGAAGGATGAAAACTAAAATCAGAAAATATGCCAAATGAGAAGTAAGACGATCAAAGGTCAGGACACACTGATGTCCCTTTACAAAAAAAAGATGCTGAGTAAACATGAAGCTGCTTTTCAGCCATGCTGGGTTCAACACAGAAACCATGAGTCCCAGTCCAGCTTGGTCCGAGGCGGGGGAAATATTATCATTTTACACGAGGTCAAAGTCTTCACAGAGCTCTCAAAAATCTCTGGTTTTGAGGGTTCCGCAACTCTCCCTTATTTTATTTTAAAGCACACTTGAGAGCAGGGAAAAAAAACCAAAGTTGTTTTATGATGACCTCAGCTGGTAGCAAAATTAATTCAGTTCAACATCCAAAGGAAGGTAATACATTTTGAATGACAGTCTACAGAAATTTGAGCTGATTTTAGGAGGAATTCACACACAAGGAAGCCAATGCCTTTACAAAGTAAATCCTTCTTTTGCCTCTGTTGTTTTATTGCATTATTTCTTTGCTACAAACTAGTTCCTCCAAAGACAGGAAGAATATTAATACTGAACATTATATTATTTGAAAGGCTACATGTGATTTTACATGCTGCCAAAATAAATTAGATAGAAATTGGATAAACAGAAACACCTAATGCTCATTTCTTTGCTAATATTCACAGCAATAGTAACTTTACTTGTGTCAGGTGAACTTGCCCTATTCCTTAACTTACACAAGACCATAAATTAAAACAATTGGCCGTATTCTGCATTGTCTCATTTTAAATCATGCAAAGGAACCCAGCTAATATATGTAAGAAAACAATACTCACTGACATTCCTTTTCACGCTGTTTTCATGCCATTCTCTTGGACAGCATAATGTCTCCAGTGTAACATTAACTGGGTGAGAAATACCTAAAACAGGGAAAAAAATGGCTACAGTCAATCTCTCTGAATCCAGTCATCAACTTGTAGCTTACCTGCATTCAAACTTTATGCTGACATAACACAGAACAGCCAAAGAACTTCTGAAAACATATGGAAGTAACAGCAAAAACATTAATGGTAACTTCCAAGGTAAGGTGCTTACTGCAGAGACTCTGCTTTTCAATCTGTTTGACAATTTTAACAGTGTTTTAGCTGGTAACTGGTAGACTCCACCACCTGCTCTGCTTAACGCTTGTGAAAACCCCAGCCTGCAAAAATTCATGTGTCTGTTTCCCAAGGAGCGCTACGTGTCACCGTTACAGAGTCACACAGTAACTGAGGCTGGAAGCAAGCTCCAGAGGTCTCTGCTCCAAACCTCTGCTCCAAGCAGTACCAAAGCAGATCGATTTTGCTCAGAACTCTGTCCAGTCACATTCTGAGTATCTCCAAGAGCAGAAACTCACCGTTGTAACGTTGGACTGCCCTCATTGTGAAAACTTCCTTCGTAATATTTAACTAGAACTTTCCTTGTTGCTACTTGCTGTGTACTCTCCTCAGTGTTTGGAGAACTAAGCTCTTTATCCCTTCACGTTTCAGTTTAAGCTCCCCTAGTGAACAAGATGGGTATGAGCCACCCTTGTCCTCCTTACCTGCCACAATCTGGCCCTTCCAAGCTGGAGGTTTGCAAATCACCTGAACGAGAGAAACGAAATCTGCGCCAAATGTATCACTGCAAGGAAACCAGTCCAGTGAAAAGTTCAGCAGAACGACTCGAGTGGATTCCAAGAAAGCCTAAAAGAAAAGGCATTTTATCTTTACCCCTCCTGCAAATATTAAGCTAGAGGAATGCATTTTTTTAAAAAGTATTTTTTAAGTTACGGGCTAAGTATATAACAACTAAGTTCACTTTGTAATCAGTTGCAAAACAGCACAACATGCCACTGTAAGTAAGGGAACACTTGCAACTGTGTAAACTCCATGTCTTGGGCTCCGGCAATATTATGAGTTTTTCCTTTATTCTGTGTTTCAGTTCTCCAGATGTGCCTGGTATAGGCCTTGATGCTGAGAAGTATTGATTACTACCCATTTCTACTGACAGTAATTAACAGAGATTTGATGCTCATCAAAGTGAACAGATTGTCATTAAGAGCAGAAGAAAAGATCTCCCATCTCCACATTTCATTCCCTCTATGCTGTGCGGTAAACTGTCAAGCACAAGGAAATAAATTTCTCATGAGATTTTGGGGGTTTTCATTCTGCAAGTATATTTGCAGTATTTCCACATATTTGCTTTATACAGAGTCCAAATCTCCTGGTCTCATCATCAACTCCAAACTGCTTCTACATAAAGGCCCCTTTTCAGGACAAGTATGGTTGGTCCCTGTTTTGACAATGGGCTTTTGGGATGAAAACTCTGGTCTTAATAAAACACCCAGCAAGTCCAGGCTGATAGTTTCTGGGGCCTCCCTCCGCTGGGACGAGGTTTGACCTTGGCCTAGCTGTTTCACCCCCGTCTCTCTGGTACATGGAGGTAACACCGCCCCAACCTCACGCCTTTCTTGTCAGACTTCACTATCTGATGTGTGCACCGCACTTAAAAACCCTTTGGTGAGAGAGGAACTACCAGTATGGCCATCAGACTGAACTCTTCTATTTCCTATTTTTTTAACGCATTTACCTAGGTAAATAATGGTGCTCACACCCACCAGGCACCCTGCTCTCCAGCCCACCCAGTGCCCCCCAGTACCCCCAGCACCACCACGCCCGGGGGCCACCACGGGCACCTTCCCCCTGCCAGGGAGCGGAGTGCCCCCCTGCGCACCCCACAAGGGAACAGCCCCCCTCTCCTGCCTGCAAGCCCATGGGGCGAGCCGCCCCCTCCATGGGGCGAGGACCCGGT
Source organism: Pampusana beccarii (assembly GCA_013399365.1). NCBI lineage: Eukaryota > Metazoa > Chordata > Aves > Columbiformes > Columbidae > Pampusana > Pampusana beccarii. The sequence continues at coordinate 956,853 of VWYH01002951.1, read as the reverse complement.
TCCTCTCTCCCCCCCCGGGAAGCCATTTTCTCCCCCCGGGGTTCCTCGCAGCCAGCGCTGCAGCCCCTCACCGCTGAGGCGGCAGCGGGACTGGCGGACACGGCGTCTCCCCCGGGCGCTGCCCGCCGCCGGGCCCGCCTGACCGAGCTGCCGGCCGCTCCCGGGCACCTTCCCGCGGAGGCGCAGGGGGTGGAGGCCGGGCCAGGCACGGCGGGCTCAGCGGCGGGCGGGCGGGGAGAGGCGGCCCCAGGCGCGGCCTCCACACCTCCACAGCGCTTCCCGCCGCGGCCGAGCGGGGCCTGACCGCGGGCACCGGCGCAAGCGCCCTCCGGAGCGGGCGGCTCTGCCTCCCTCCTCCTCACACATTTATCCCCCCCTCAAACCGCCGGTGCCCGTTTGAACGGGCTGGGTGGGTCCCCCTCCCCCTTCCACTCTCTGGAAAGTTGCAACAAGTTGGGCTGTGGTGGTGNGCTCGGCGCTGCGGCGGCTGCCGGGAAACGCCGCGCTCCCCCGGCCCTGCCCCGGCCCTGACCCTGCGGGCGGCCCCCGGCCGCGCATGCTCCAGGCTGGACAGCTCCTGAGAGGGAAATTTAAAAACGCGCTGGAGCCCGGCCCCACCGCGACTCGTCGCGGCTCCGAGCCGCCGGCTCCATCCCCCTCGGGGCAGCTCCAGCCCCCCCGAACCCCGCCCCTCAGAGGGAGACCCCGCCGCGCCGCAGCCGCGGAGCTCCGGCCGGGCCCCCGGGCCCCGGCCCGCCAGGTTTGTGGAAGGAGCCGGCAGGGCCGGGCCGGGAGGTGCGGGGGGTCGGGGCGGCGGGACGCGGGGCTGCTCCGGGGCGGCTCGGCGGGCAGCGGGCTCGGTTCCCCGGGCTCCCCTGGGCGCACTCAGACCATCGCTTGCTTCTCCTTAACGCTACGCGGCTGCTTCTGTGGGAGTTTCAGAGCAGCCCCGAGGTGGGAGCGTTCCCCAGCTGACTCCAGTGCTCCCAGTACCGACATCCCAGCCGCCCGCCGAGCCCGCAGCCCATTGATGCTCCTCCATCAGGGGCTACGTTCCCTTTCTGAGCCTTTTTAAAATTTTTTGTTTCCCCCGTAAAACATTTTCCCGCATTGCCTGTCCCAAATAAACCAATGCAAGCGGAGGTAAAGGTGATATAGATCGGGCTTTACTCTAGTCCTGGGTCTGAGCCGGGGTTTTGTGCCTCCTGAAGTGCTGGATAGCGGCTGCTGCCTCACCCGCTGCTTCTCTGTTCTTGTCTTTTGCCAAGGAGATGATAGAAAGTGATATCCCGTCCATAATGTCAGGAATCATTAGGAATTCAGGGCAAAACCACCACCCGTCACAGGAGTACAGGTGAGGCTTTTATCCATTTCAAAAATACGCACTGCGCTCTCACAGACGGCTAATTGATGTTGTTTTCTCATCATGTCCTAAAAATACCCTGAGCATATAGAAATATATATATATAAATTTTAAAGTTAACTACATCATTATCATTTCTCCACTCTGAATTAGATTTCTAAGCTGGTGACCCGTTACAATGTGTTGCTTATTTAGAAGCATTCCTGTTTAAAGTACTTTGATACTAAACTATGCTTGATAAATACACCTTCAAAGCCTTGGGCTCACCTTCCAGTAAGCTCTCTCTACTGTATGAGCGTTGCCAGAGAATTATGTTCTTGTTAAAAAGTAATTATTCAGAACTTCCCTTTCAGATCACATTTTGCATTGTTTCGAAGCAGTCACAGAGACACTAAAGTGCAATAGACACTAGGAAAGTTTTTCATTAAAACAGGTACTTATGCAGTACTCCAGAGCACTGGCTTCTGTCAAAGTTCTTCTAATATCAGTGGGAATACACCTAGATCTGTCAACAGACTTTGATAACTTACCTGTACCGCTATGCATCTATTTATCACTTAAAAGCATTGTTAGAAGTCACAGAATAGTTCTACATGAATTACAGTGCACTGGGTTAAGTTAGGTTACATTTCATCACATGATGCAAAGTTCCAAGAAACACAGAATAGCAGAATGTGACTTGGTTCTCACAGTAAAAGAAAAAAAAAAATTATTGTTTTAAAATGAGGAGCGAGAGACCATCGCCTTCCTCCCAGCCCGAGGGTGTTTTCCCCCATTTCTCTGGGTAAAAGTAGTCAGCCACAGGTATTCTTCTGTCAGCCTCTGTTCAAAATGCAAACGCTGCACTGCAGCCTCTTGCAGCTCAACAAGTGATTTGTTATACTTTCTGAAACCACTGTGGAAAAAGGTTTGTGGAACTCTCTTTTGCTGTTTATTAAAGCACGGTTTGCTCTAGGCATTTTTGTTGGCTGTGTAAGTATTTGTAAAGAAATTGTTCAGTATTTAATGAAGGGTACGTATGAGAGAGACTTCCGGGTACTTATATTTAAGTCTGCATCTTCAGTGCCCTGAAGAACATACCACCTTAACAAAGACCCTTTTAATGGAGAGAACTATTCTTTAACTCATGGCTGCAGAAATAAACGCTCTTTTTTGAGGAGAAAGATGCGATTTATCTTACTGCCAGTAAAGGAATTGTGAGTGTTTCTTCTTCCACTCAGAAGTCCGCTACTTTTAAAAACTACTTTCAGTTCTCTGTTAAGCATTTTGAACTTGAAGATCCCAGTTCTCTAAAGTTTTTAACCCACTTGTGATTTCTTTAATGCAGCTTTAAAATGAATTATTTGACCTCATTTAATAGTGGCAAATTCTGATAAAAATGCATAAAATCTGAACTGCACTATAAATGCAGAGCAGTATTTGTCCTACTTCATGAGAAAACACTTTGGATTATGTAAAAGAAAATCTTTTAGACTGAATGATTTTAAGAAAAGAATAGACCTGTCAAATTCTATCAGCTCTGTTTACTCTCCTGCTGTCACCACAGTCCAAGACTGGAACCCACAGTCCCGAGTTCGCCATGGGGGAGCATCAAGGCTCCGCAAAACGGGGAATGGCCTCCAATTAGTGAGCGGGAGGCTGGGGCTGTGCTGAGAACACTCTTCTGTCTCACTTGGAACCTTTCAATGGGGCGGTTGGATGTGGAGGAGACCGGCTTTTCCTGCGGGCGTGCAGGAGGAAACACCGAAAGGGAGGGGAGCGCTTGTGTGTGTGAGCAGGGACCAAATCGGCAAATACCAATGAGTTTTGATGCTTTCAGTTTGAAACTATGGGATTTTTTTTTTTTTTTTTTTTCATTTAGTGGACCAGGGAAAAAAAAAATCCCTGATTGCAGCAGGTCCTTTAATTCTGTGGATCCAAAGCATCTATAGTAGATTTGATGTGGCAATAAGGTAGTGATGAGGTTTAGGCTGCTATGCAAAGTCCAGGGACTATTTGCTCCACAGTAAAATGATTTCAGACAAATATGTCTTCCACCAATGCAGCTGTGGGATATAAAACATCCTGCTGTTCAGGAATGATTAAGAGCCATCATCTCTTCTTTGATGATTATGTTTTTATGGTGCTGTCACTGCCTGGCTACCAATGTGAAGTAATACTTCATATTGGCAGTTGCCTCTCTTACTCTCCCAAAGAAAATACCACTACCTTCAATATTTTCATAACCGTAGTAGTGACAAATATTTCTAAAGACTTCATTTTACATTTCATAAAAGTAGATAATTGTAACACAATGGGATTTTTTTAAACCTTAACACTTTATTCTTCTTAAATATAATTAGTAATCTAATGCTATGTCTTAGTTGTAAATGTTTTTATGTTTAAATCAAAGCAATAGGCAGGCTACAAGTTTACTACGCAGTGGTGCGCTTGTGGTTATTCAGCACAAAGTTATGTAAATTATAGGAGCCAACTCAAAGGCGACTAAATTATAGGGGAGCTCCCACGGTCTTCAGTGGAGCTGGTCTCTGAGAAGCAAGGTTCTCCAGCTCATGGGCGCTGCGGTCTTCAAGCAATATTTTGTATTGAAATGTGCAATCTATCCTTACCCAGCCTAATTTGATATAACATACACAACAGCACAGCAGAGGTAAAAGATCTGCTGTGAAGCACAGACTGAGATTTCATGTGCAGAGTGTGAGCAACAGGAGCCCCAGGGAGGCAGACGTGAGGCTCAGGTAGGCCTGGACTAAGGCTGCAAAAACACTTACAGACCTGGAAGTTCTCTCCCGATGAAGGCTCTATGGTATCCTAATTCAACGTTCTTGGTTTTCAAATGCAGCAGCATGCTTGTTTTTCTCAGGGATTCTCCCGTTCCCAAACTAGGGACAGTTACATGTGGTTTATTACATATCGAAGAATAAACCATGACATGAAAAACAGGCCATTAGAAGACAGACAAAGCATAACTTGCAATGGATTATTTGGAGTATGTCAAAATCCAAATTTAAGGAATCAAATCATCACTCTAGGTAACAATGTGGCATCTATATCTTTAAATAAATAACTAAAGTGTATAATTTTATTTGAGGAAATAGTATTACTTAAGATGTAAAGCTAAATCTAGATCAACAAGATAAACTATAACTTCATGTTTTGCAGCTCAATATTTTGTGTAAGGACCACATTTCTGTTTTTTTTATATTACTATGTATTTCCAGTTGGTAGAAGTCTTACGTAGTATTTTGAAGGCCTTGAAATGAATTTATATACATGTTACACAGGAATTCAGTTTTAGATAGATAACTTTTTGATCAAAAGTTGTGACTCAGTCATTAATCGTTCAACATATTATTAGTCTATATTGTCCTTCACCCTACTTAATTGTCCCTTTGGTTCTTAAAAGCTATATTCATTAGCTCATTAGATAGTCTGACTACATTTTTCTCGTAATAATTACTTTATGCTATCATAGCGTAGCTTAAAATCATATTAAGAAGCACAGACATATAAACACGCAACTGCCACATTCCCTACATCCTGGACGTGACTGCATTATAGTGGTGAAAAAGGTGCAAAGTCTTTATTTTGCTGACACGTGGTACATTTTAGCTGTCCTAAGTGGTGCTCTCAGCTCTGGTTTGGCACTTGGGTTTCTGGAGAGCGAGCGTCAGCTCGGGACCCGACTGTCACCCCGGGGATGGACGGAGCCTGGGAGTTTGCACGGAGGAAATTTCTGCGGACAAAAGGTTCCAAATGCAGAACTAACGAAACCGTAATTGTTCCTGAAGAAAATGTCAGTGTCCATTCCCTTGACACCATGTGTGTCTGACAGGGAGTGAGATAATGACTCAATGTGTCGGAGGAATTTCATCACAGTAGTTGCTTCATTCTTTCAAAAAAATGTGAGAAACCTCCTAGGAATCAGTCAAACTCGGGCTGCTGTGGATTGATTTAAGTGGATTAGCTCAACTGTTTCCTATGCAGTTCCTGAAATGTGCTAATCGGTATTAATAAAAAATTGTGGCCCTTGCTTCTCAAATGGTCTTGCAGTCACAGGCAGCGATGGGGACTGGTTTGTACCCCGGTGATGTCCTGGTGGCTTCTCAGGCTTGTCTGTTTCAGGTGACACTAGACCGGGGTTCACACCTTACCTCACATCCAGAGAAAGGATTTGGACATTTTCAGCACTGCTGTGAGATCTCAGATGCTCACGGCACACCATTCTAATTTTACCCATTTAAAATATCTCAAATGTGCAGAAAGCAGAAATACTGCTTGGCCGCAGCAAGTAATGCACTTGAGACGGGTTCTTACAACAGCGCAAAACAAAGAGTAGTATATTTTATATTCCCTTTACAATGGAGTAAATAACTACACAAAATCCTAGGCAGACAGGTCAGTTCAGTGCTAATGAACAGCAGCTGAAATTAGGTTAAAGGCAAAAATAGCTTCCCAGATAGACAGTGCTCCTGGTTTTAATAGAAAACATTCCTGTAGTGCCTGGTACTTCTACACTTCTTTGCATCAAGAAGCTCATTTTGACATTAGTCACAAGTTTAGTATTTTGTTTGCTTTTTGTAACAAAACAGATTGCAGAGTCAGATACCGGCTGCACTTGGCAAATCCGAACCTCAGGTTGGTTTTGTGGGTAACGCAGAGCAGGAGCGAGTGGCTGGGACCTCAGTGCTTACACCGCTCCTCGCTTCCTCTTAAGCTTAAACTAATCACGTAGGTCACTTGTGATTCACTTTCCCTTTATCCCATACCAAAAATGATGTAATGAAGGGTTGTGAAACTCGGAGCTGAAATATATAAAAGTCTCCAGGAGCACATCTATACCTTGTTCTGGTAGAACTAAGTGCCTCTGCAGAAGGTTTTGGGAGAATCATCTTCTCTTCTGAGCCGTGGTGTAAGAAAAGGAGAACAGCAACACCTGACAGGGTAATAATATTATTTGCTTTTTCCTCACTAGCTTTGGTTCCCATAATCCAAAATTTCTCGAGCTGTAGCTGAGGAGGGACTTGCTGGTTGTCCCTGGAAAGCTGCCTCTTTTCTGCTCTTCCTTCCAGCAAGGCTGACAGGCTCTAGGGACCATTGTCTGATGTGCTCATAGTTTCTCTGTGACTGCAGGCAGGAAGGTCTGGAGCTCAATACTGGGAAATCTGGAAAGCGGTTTCATTCCAAGGGATATTTTTCCTGATTCCAGGAAAGTAAACTTTGTGCAGGCTGGCTGGTGGCCAACATCTGTTGCCCTGATTAGATAAATATTTTGGGCCATGCATGGTAGAGCAGATAGCAGAAACTGATGCCACCTCTGGGCATTTCTGTGTCACCTGCCATAGCTCTCATGGCACTTTTCTCAGGACCCCAGCATCCTGTGACACAGAGAGGAGAACTGGGGCTCAAATCCTCAGTGGCATGCGGATTCCTACTGGTGCAGGTGCCTTTCTAGGGCAGAAACACCCAGGAACAGGAGAGTGTTTTCCTGCCTAGCTCTGAAAGGAGAGGAGTTAAAACGGAGTTGCGTAATTTCACCACACCTTTAAAAATAATGTAATGTTTGCCACACATTTGATGTGACAGTAACCTTCTCTTTGCAGGGGTTGAGTAGCTCAGCCTACGTCCCAGACAGCCCTGGGGAACGTGCAGCTGGGAACATTTTCCGTAGTGTGCATTAATTACAGCGTATCACTATTTATCTCATTTACATGCAGTGAAAGGCAGTGGCTGCTTTTACCACAGTGCCCCATTGTGCCAGGGCTGCGAACGCCCAGCCGAGGATCCCCGACTCCTGAGGTTTGCCCTCAAACGTGAGATGAGAAGGGTGGCGGAGGGAAACAGAATCAAAATACACACGATATTATAATAGGTACTTATACAGTTGTAACTGGCTTGGCACAGGCAATTTTTCAGGTCAGAAAAATTGAACCCTGTGAGATTGAAGCTGTTACTGTGCACAGCTCTTTCCATGGGTGGTTAGATCAGCATTTCTTCACCAACAGCAGGCACACACTGAGCCTGTGTACTGTCAGATGAGGTGGTTTTATGCTGCAGAATGTATCTCGGTGTTTAAAACACCTCAGGCAGTGACGGGCATACTCAGTTTCAGTTTTCAGTTTTTTACAGCAGTTTCACCTTCTTTGAGACACATGAAGTTTAACATTCGTTTTGAAGACAACCTGAAGAATAACCCTTAAATGTGAAATACTGTATTCTGATTAAATATACTTTTTAACTCATTATTAGCAAAAACAGTTATTTTGAGAGCTATCAACTCCATTTTAAAAAAATGTGTAAGTGAACAGCTACAGGTGATTTTAAAAGAAACGTAAACTCAAATTCGAATAGCCGTGCTGTGCTAGGATGGGGAAGGGGAGGAAACAGCTTCATCTTGGGAAAATAAGAGCTGGCTCGCACACTTGTCTAGTTATTGTATTTAAAATAGAGCCTAATGACTGTTACATCAACTTAAAAGCTCAGTCACCTCCCTTGCCCCGTCTGGACCCGCAGAGGGAGGGAGCGCGTGGCTCCGCATCCCGAGGATGCTCGGAGGGACACACTGTGCCCAGCGGGGGACTCGCAGGTTGTGCTGGTGTCTACGGCTGCAGAGATCCCCAGGACGAGCGCACCTGGGCTGAGCATGAAGCACAAGCCTTTATTTCCCCTAAATACTTATTTCTCGAGGCGGGAAGGCTGCTGAGCCCCACCGGGACGGCCGTGGCGGTGCCCGCGGTGCGGAGCGGCTGGTGCGGTGATGGGGACAGGGGGGCAGGAGCGGGATCCATGGCTGACAGGAGGCGTGTGCGGTGGGTGCTGACCCTCGCCGCCCATCTGACCCCGTTATTTGTTGGAGGAACTGACTTGTCTGGGAGGACTGGCAGGGACCGGGGTGCCAGATGGCATGTGGATGTGTGTTGTGTGTCGCCTGTCATTCAGCCAGATTAATGTGAGGTTTGTAAAAAGGAGGAGGGAGGAGTGAAAAAAAAAAAAAAACCACCCAAAAAACAATTAAGCAAGAATCCCAAAAACAATCGAGGCCACGTGCCAGCGGTCGTTGGATGCACAATGGGTTATCGGCTTCCCGTGAATGGGCCCAACTGTTGCAAACGACATGAGCCTGCCCATTTTTCAAATCATTTAATGCTCTTGTTTACTTCCAATCCAGCCAATCTCCAGGCCAGGAGAGCTGTCACCTGATAGTCTTTTTATGTATTTAAGTCCCCGGCCTCACAAAATAACTGAACAGCGGTAACCATGGCAATGCTAATTATTGCACTATAACTACAGTAGGATAAAGAAAACAGGGTAGGCTGTGAGAGGGACTTGAAGATGGTTTTTGGCCGGGATTTGAGCTTTTGGCTCCTGGTATGTGTTGTTTGGGTTTTGTTCTGTTTTGTTTTCCTTTTCTTCTTTTCAAAATCTTTTTACAAACAAATAAATTACATTCTGTTTTAAAGATCTCCGGGATAATAGTTTAGGGAGCTTTGATAAGTGTTTCTGGAAATCATGAATAGAGGAGCTGAAAGCTCCTGGGCAGCTGGGCACTAGAGTCCTGCCTTGTTCCTTTAAGCTGATTTGGAAACATGTAAAACATAAAAGATGCTTTAGCAAGAGACCAGATTTATTTAAGGCTTCTGCATCGTCATTTGGCAACAAACACACGTTAGTACCTCACAGCTGGCTTTAACACATCCATGAGAGAGCTCTTTAAAGCCTTTGGTTTGAAAGCAAAATCAACTACATCCGAATAAACTCTGTTGTTCTGATAGAGAAAGATGTTTTCCTGGATGTGAATCCCTTTGGGTTTACCCTGAGTATCTAATGATAACCTCCTGACATGTTGTAATTCCTGCTTTACTCCTCAAGGTAACACTGTTTAACATAAGTAAAAATAGTTTAATCCTTCATTTGCAATAGTTCTTTTATTGACTTAATTGGTTTTGACCACACAGGAATTTTGCAGTACTGTACAAATATTTCAATAGTTCAGTTTGGTACCATGTGCACCCCCAAAGCCAAACAAATCAGGTGGGATGGAGCATGCAGAATGTGTCAAAAACGGAGCTTTCCAGCAAAAGCAGCCTGTCGTGGTTCTGCCGGGGCTTTGTTGGTACAAGCAGGCAGTCTGACGGGTTCCTTCTACAGCAAAGCCAAACAAGGGCCGATTTGCAACAAATGTGAAAATAATGAATCAGCATTGCTTTTTTCTTTTTTTTCTAGGCAGTTTCTCCTCTGGGTTCTTGCACCTTCTTCCCCTACAAATACCACACAAAAAGTTTTCTTAACTGAGTGTTTCAAATCATCATTAGGTAAAGGGCAGCAGTAACCAGCTGTGAAACCAGAGGTTGCACATGAGTTCTGCAAACTGAATTCCAGCCTGACGTAATTTCCCCGCTGACCTACATGAGCTTTGGCATCCCAGTCCTGTCCCCTTTCACGGGCACAGTGCAGCAGCACCTCCGCTCCCTGCTGACCCTTCCTGCTCTTTTGCAGACTTTTGGCTTCCGACCCGTCCCAGCTGAGTGACGATGACCTCCCCAGTGACCTGCAGTCCCTGTCCTGGCTGACATCTGTTGATGTCCCTCGGTTGCAGCAGATGGCCAGTGGAAGGATGGATTTTAGCCTTGGTGCCCAGAACACGATGCTACATCAGCCAGGTAAAGCATCAGGATGTGAAATAACTGCTCTTTTAGCAACACAGCCTGCTGACCTGGAGCCTGTTGTCTCCTTTCTGGTCCATTTCCTTCATTTCGAAAGGCAGAGCCTGAGCAGGGATGAGATCTTAGGATCCCACTGGCATTTCTGCTCAGGGTAATTGCTGGTGCCTTGTGTGAACGTGGGCCAAGGTGCTTTAGACTTGCATTTCAGAGGTTTTCAACAGCTTTGAAATTAGGTAATTAGTCTTTCTTGTTTGTTTCCACATTGGTAAAATTAAGAGTACCTTATTTCAGTGACAACCAATGACAGGACAAAGGGCAATGGGTACAAACTGGAACACAGGAGGTTCCACTTAAAGGTGAGAAGAAACTTCTTCTCAGTGAGGATGCCAGAGCCTGGCCCAGGCTGCCCAGGGAGGCTGTGGAGTCTCCTTCTGTGCAGCCATTCAAACCCGCCTGGACACCTTCTGTGTGACCTCATCTGGGTGTTCCTGCTCCGGGGGATTGCACTGGATGAGCTTTCGAGGTCCCTTCCAACCCCTGACATTCTGGAATTCTGTGATTTACCCCTTACCTGTTTGCTCCATACAGACTTACAGAATACATTGGCTGAACGCCTTTCTTTCCTTTCTGAACATCCTTTAGGTAAACACACTTATTCCCGAAGGCGTTCTGCTCATAGAGCTCAGCGTGTCACCGCACTGGCTTTAGAGCAGAAATCCTTCTGCAGTACAGATAGTGCTGAAAGTGTTTTTTTTCTCTTTTGTAAGATACTGTGTGTGTAACACCACTGTGGACTGTTAAACAGCTGTCATCTTTCATTCTCTGCATAACAAGTTTTCGAAACAGCTGATGTCACCTTTGCAATCTGTGCAATGCTCTTTGTTCTTTTGGGATGGAAAGGCACCGAGAGGTGTGATTATCCACTCCAGAGCTTAGCTGGGTTCAACTGCATCTATTAAAAATAAATGTTAGCTGTCTTTTCTGAAGTGTACTTTCATGTGAACGTTACCTTTACTTTCTCCAAAACAGGGCATGTGGCGAGCAATATGCACTCGACAGGAGCCCCTGGAGCCATGATTCATGTCCAGGCCAGCCTGCCACAGGGGATCCTGGGACTGAATTCTATTTCAACACATGGAGCAAATGTAAGAGCAGGCCTCCATGGCTTATTGTTGCACCACTTCTTAGGAAAAAACGTCGGTAATTTCAAGACTAACATGTCTATTGTCTTCATCTTGGCAGATGAGCCAGTATGCTGTAGGTGGGCAGCCATCTCCTGGTTTACAAACACAGCAACAGCTCTTTCCTCCTCCTCATTCACAGCAGGTGTTCACGCTAGCACAGAACACACAACAGGTACGGCTATTTGCTCGTGGTCTGTGTCTTGAAGTACCCGCCAAACCAATCTCTAGAACTTTCTTAAACTAAAAACATTAAAATATCCCTAAACCTACATCCTGCATTTGACATTTTCCTTCTTTCCCCCCTGCACACAGTGTAACCCAGCAGCGATCTACAACCCGTCCTATGGGACACAGCCACACTACGCTCAGCCACGCCTGGCTCCTCACGCCGCCCAAGAGCTGCACCCAAAGCATTACCCCAAGCCCATCTACTCGTACAGGTGAGTAGAGCGGAACAGCGTCTTGCCTACACCTGTTGTAAGGCTGTAGTTGTGGTAGGACGAGGGTTTGATTCCTTCCAAAGGGAACAAAAATCCCATCATCTGTCCAGGAGTTCTGCCTCTGAAGGGCAGTGGGAATGAACAAGCAAACTCATTCCTGAACATCAGTGTAAAGTTAGAGTAATAGTACAGAGGAGTAAGATCTGCAGGGTCACAGGGTGACTTGTGAGCACTTGCAAATGGTAATGCCAAGGTCAGGCGGCTCTTTGTGTCTCAAGAGATGGGTCCAAGGTTGCCAGGCCAGAAGAAGGAGCGATGGCTGAGCGTACACAACCTGTTGTTATTTCCCGTGTTTCTGTAGTTGCCTGATCGCGATGGCACTGAAGAACAGCAAAACAGGGAGTCTGCCCGTCAGTGAGATCTACAGCTTCATGAAGGAGCACTTCCCCTACTTCAAGGTATGCGTAACGCCTGGCAGGTGGAAGTAAGAACATCGCAAACACTTTGGTCATGGCTTATTTCGCTAATGCCCCCGTGCCTCTTTCAGACAGCCCCTGATGGCTGGAAGAACTCTGTGCGCCACAACCTTTCCCTGAACAAGTGTTTTGAGAAGGTGGAGAACAAGCTGAGCGGCACCTCTCGCAAGGGCTGCCTGTGGGCTCTCAATCCTGCCAAGATCGACAAGATGGAGGAGGAGATGCAGAAGTGGAAGCGGAAGGACTTGGCTGCTATCCAGAGGAGCATGGCTAACCCAGGTAGGGCTGAAGTTAGACTTTTGCTCTGTGTATGATAGGCAAGGGGAAAAATGGCTGTTTGGCCAAGAATGCCTGAATCTTAAGAAATATATTACATGGAACAGAGTAGAGCTCGCATGCCTTGTGACAGCTGCTCGGCTGAAATCCCCTGTGCTCTGCACTGAGTGAAGTTGTTGCTGCTGCCCCGAGGCTGTGTGACAGGGAAATGCACAGCAGCAGGAGGAGGGAACAGAGCTGACAGTGATTTTTGGAGGCCCCTGGTGCAAATGGGTCCCTAGCTTCAAAACCAGTTTTCTTTTTCCCTCACGCTAACCTATCCAGCACACCCGAGGCCTCCTGAGGAGTTATGCTGCCTCCAGTGTTAGTATTTAGTGTCACATTTTAATGAAGTTTTTTACTTTGCAAACCTCTCCTTTTACTAAGACTTTCTCATTCTTATTTATAAAGACACGTTATTGAAGCTTACAGGAACTCAGTCTTGGCAAAATCAACTGGCGGTTTTTGCTGCAAAATCTGTAACATACGATCAGTGATAAATTATGGTCTCCTTTGCTTAAAAACAGAAGTGCTATTGAAACTATCAGGAGTCTCTTGTGCGAATCTTATTTGAGATACAAGCAGAATTCAGAGTATCCCTGTGAGCAGGAGACTCACCGAGGATGCTCAGCCCTGTGCCCGAGGCCAGCTGCCGTCGGGGGTGGCTTGGGTGCTCTGTGTAAGCCTCGTGTGACCATTTCTTTAGCTGAATTAGGGGTTAGCAGGGAAGTCAATAAGGGTGAAGGCTAAGGGAAGGGAAGCAGACGGCATTTCTTTAAACTGTCTCTCTTCTCCCTCGGGAATGGGTATCGTTTGTGCAGAGGAGCTGGACAAGCTGATCACCGACAGACCTGAGAGCTGCAGGCGGCCCAGCAAACAGGCAGAGCCCGAGATCTCCACCCTGAACCACGTAGCAGCAGCTCAAGGCCGAATGTCCATGTCCCAGCTGCAGCCTCAGCCCATCATGACGCTCTCGCTGCAGTCCCTCCCTCTCCACCACCAGATCCAGACCCAGGCGCGCATCGCCCCGGATTCACCAGCACCCGCGCAAACGCCTCCTCTGCACACCCTGCCCGACATGAGCCGCAGCCACAGCCCTCTGAGCCACCACCCCGTGGGACGCACGCCGCCCGACTTCCTCAACGTGACGGCAGACATGAACACCGAGGTGGACGCTCTTGACCCGAGCATTATGGATTTCGCATTGCAAGGTATGGGAGAAGGAAGCTGGGGTGGGGGGTAGCATGATTTATGCAGTTAAGAGTCATAGAATCATTTTGGTTGGAAGAAACTCTTAAGATCACCGAGTCCAACTGCTAACCCAAACTTGGCACTAAACCATGTCCCGAATAACCTAATCTATACAAGTTTTAAACCCCCCCAGGGATGGTGACTCCACCACTGCCCTGGGCAGCCTGTTCCAGTGCTTCACAACCCTTCACCAAATACATAACCAGGGTCCTCAGCAGGGTGCTCTGGGGTGGGATGTAACAGCTAAAACCTTGTGCCGGGTGCTGGCTGCTGCAGGGTGACGTCCCTGGCTTCCTTGGGGCGTTTCTGCCCAGTGCTGGGTGGGACAGCAACCACGTCCTCAGGCCAAGCGCAGGCATGGCAGGAGATGCAGGCAGGGATGTCCAGCGAGCTGGATCTGGGGCACTGTGTCACTCTGCCCCTGGCCAACCACAGTTCTACTCCTGCCTTGGTTTTCCTCTTCTGTGAAAGCAGATCTTCCCTGCTTTGTGGCTATGCCCACTGTGACCCTGGGGGTTCCGGTTAGCATGTGGTGGAGAGATGCTGCTTGGAATGGTCTGGACTCCTGTGGGAACCAGGGGATTTGGGGGGAACAGATACATTTACCACCTTTGCACTACAGACGATACCACCTGCAAGCAACACTGGTCCTAAACAGCGGGTAAAACCCTTTAGTTATGGACTGACCCCTACACACCGTGCCTGGGCAGGCTGGATGTGTTGCTGTGACCATAATTTAATCTTTTAAAGGTAACATCTGGGAGGAAATGAAAGAAGAGAGCTTCAGCCTCGATACCCTGGGTGCCTTCAGCAACTCCCCACTCCACCTCTCAGACTGTGACCTGGGCACCCCTGGCCTCATCCCCATCTCCAGCGGCAGCGATCGCTCCTTCCCCGATGTGCAGGTCACCGGCCTTTACACCACGTACACCTCCCTGGACAACGTGGCTGCAGCTCAGTACATGAACCCGCAAGGCAACAAACCCATCGCTCTGCTCTGAGCTTCGCACCATCTCACAAACATCCTGCTCGGGGGCCAGTTTCTCCCCGTGGTTAAAATGTGACCCAAAAGCAGAAGAGCTCCTCCTGCAGATGCCTGGGACATGTTGGCATTTCCTGGGACGCAGCGTGTGATGCCAAAATACTCAAACTGTCACTAGCAGAACCACTTGCACCGGTGGCAAGACAGAGGAAGGGACAGAGACGCTTGTCTTGCAGGACCGGTGAGCTCTTGAGAAGGAGCTGGAAGGCATCAGGAACTTTCACTGGAATGGAACTGAGCTAAAAACCAGGCCAGTGAAGGCAAATACATTTAATCGACACTGTGATCCAGGCTTATATGCGGCTGCTGTTTGGTCAGCACCTCTACAGAAGCCAACACAAGTCACAGGGCTGGTCAGCTGCAAACTGGAGTCCGAACTGCTTGATCATGGACCACGTAGAGGTGTTTTCTTAAATTGCCAAATAACTATTGCCACTGAACAAAAACCCCGTACAGTTTCTGGAGACAATTGCACCACTAATGCTTTTCTGATGCAACTACTGCTAATTTATTGTTGTGAGGTAGGAAAAAAGGAGCAAAAATACTGAAAATGAAAAAAATCGAGCCCATAGCAGACAACCGTTATATCTAGGTTTAAAAACAAAGTCCTTACCCCAAGAAGCAAGTGGTACTACTGAATTGTTAAACTGATTGCTGGGTAGAAGGTTTTAGGAATTACGTCTATTTTTAGGATTTTAAAAAAAAAATTAGGTTTGTTTATAGTCTTGTGTATTGTGCTTCTGTCTATTCTTGTGCTAGGCAGTATTACTATTTGTAAATTTATTTATATTTATTGTTATGAAGAGAAATTATGTAAACTGAGCACTGTTCAATTTTTTAAAATGCTGCAGAAAGCTGTTTTACATCCACTAAATTATTCATAATGAAAAATGCAACCATCACTGTTGTTACACTACATTTCTTTTAAACATGCACTTTTGATACTGTGAAACTCATGTTTTTTAAAAAAATTCAGAGACCAAATATTGTAACTGTACCATACCAATCCATAATAGTCTTTCTTTCCTAATCAACCAAGTAAAATTGATTCTAATGTTGTTTTTAACTTTCCAAACCCTGCTTTATACTTGGTAACATACATTGCAAAAAAAAAAAAAAAAAAAGGGATGAAACATCTGAAAATATAAGAAGCAAACTGTATGTTGGAATTTAGCATTTAGTTTATACCTCTGTGACCATGAAGTAATATTTATACCTCGTGTTTTGTCTCTCCGGTGCATCAATCAAATTTCCCCGTCCGACAGCGCCTGAGATCATGTCCAGGTCTCACCGCAGGTGGCTGGGGCTGGAGGCAGAAAACCTCGTGTCCAGGTCCATACGCTAAAACCCAGAAGGTGCTGGATTCTGGAGCCACCCGGCTGAAAATCAAACGTTGTGACGATCCAGGGCCAGAAAACATCTGTGCCTGCATCTTCCCCAAGCGTCTGTCCACAGTGACCTCTTCCAAAAGGGGCATGATGCTCCACAGCATAATTTATTGTGCAAGAACAAATGTGATTAACGATCGTTTGCTGTGGCTGGCGTCATCTACGATGTCTGCATTTTTTTTTTTTTAAATAAATATTTCTTAGCACTAAGCCTGGGTTTTTTCTGGATGCGCTGCACGACGACTGCTCTGGGGTCGGGTGCATCGCTGCTGCACCGCGAGCTCCAGCTCAGCATTCCACGGGAATTCCGAGGTGTTTGCTCCCGGAAACCCAACCCAGCCTGGGTCCTCCAGGAGACCAAGATATCCAGGTATTTACTGCACAAACTCCTTCTCCACCCCATCAACCTATTCCTGAACATCTCTGCAGCCAAATGAGCGGCAGAGCCCTGGGTCAGGGACAGGTGCTGGCAGAGGGATGCCACGAGACGCTTGGTGCCGCAGCAGTTTCTGTGCCGCAGGGAGGGGGCTGCACCAGCCCCGGTGCAGATCCATCGTGTTTATACAATGACAAAAAAACAGGGCTCAGGAAAAACCTCAGTGAGAACTGCGCTCGCTTTATTGGCAGTGGTTTGGCTCCCGCACAGGGACCACCAGGACCCCCTTCCCTGACAATGTGCAGTGACACCTTTTAAACCAGAAATCATCTCATAACACCCCTCAACCACCCCGCCCCAGGACAGGGACACGTCCCCACAGAGCCTGGGACACTGAGGTGTCCAAGCCCCCCACACCACGGCAACACCAGCACCGTGCTGGAACCAGGTGTCCCACCTTCCATCACCGTTGTGCCTCCCCCTTTGCGAGCCAAAACTAAACCTGTGCTGGTGAAACGAGGCAGCCACACGGCCAGAGGCACCGGAAAAATTCACGTGTCCAAATTTCCCCTCCATGAACCAAGCTGATCAAACTCAAGCAGCAAAGTGCAGATCCAAGCAGATGGAGAGCTCACCCTGGCTCCTGGGCTTCAACCAGGGCTGTGTCCTCCCTCCTCTCCATCCTCTGCAGGAGCCGCAGGCTGAAAACACCCAAAGGAGCTGAGGCCAGAAAGGACACGAGACAGGAGAGAGGAACAGTCGGGTCAGCCAAACCGTGGTGGATCCATTGATGTTCCCACTGCAACAGCTCCCAGCACGACTCGCAATGGCTTTTCTGACTTGTGGTCACATCTACTGATCGCTCGCCAGCAAGGGGAAGGATGAGACAAACTGCTCTTCACAGGTCCCTGAGTTTATTTTAAAATACCAGTCTGAGGCTGCTTCTTAAGCAGGGTTTACGTTTCCTTGTGCTGGTGTGGGCTCAGCCTCAGCACAGCCGCACGGGGACCTGCTCCTTCGTCCCGCTCCCCTGCAGTGCCTGGGCCAGTCGGTTTGTACCCGCAGCTCTGTCCAGTCTCATGAGATGTGTCTGACACTGGTGCTCGTTTCAAAGATTAAGACCAGGGCTTGCAGCTAAAACACAGTAAAAGATTAAAACCAACTTCTGCACCGGGTCCAGGCTTGGCTTGGGCCAAGTTTCTCTTCTGCCGAACTGCCCCTCTGACAAACACCCCCAGTGCCACAGGGAAGGGCACGGATGACAAGACCATCTTCATGACTTAAAATACAAACACTGGCATCCTTTATTTAGGCACAGGAGTAAGAGTCCCAGTCCAAGGGCTGAGGAACCAGGTGTGGAGGTGAGGTTTGGCCTCTGAGCAGCAGCGTGTCCCCGTGTCCCTCCTGCCCCGCGGCGATTGCCCCGCACATCGTGGCCGTCGGCTCAGGATGGGCCGTCATTGTCCATCGTCGACAGGAGCCGGGCGAGCTGGGCCTTCTGTGTGCGGGTGATGTGCTGAGCCATCTGCATGACGCAGTCCATGGCCACCTCGGGGTTGGCTTGGACCAAGCTGCAAGGCGGAGGGGAGAGCGGAGCTGCCCCAGGAGCCGAAGCAAGAACTGCCTCGTCTCCACCACCCCTGTCCCCAACCCAGGGGACAGCATCGCTCTTTGCATCCCGGCTCCCGCAGCTGCTCACCTGCGGATGTGCTTGAGCACGTAGTCCCGCTTCAAGTACTTGATGTTCTCCCAGATGGCCGACTTGGTGCCTTCATCCTCCTGCATGTGCTTCTTCAGCCACTCCACCACCACCTGGTTGTTGTCCCAGAGGTAGCCCTGGGGACAGCAGCACCATGTTGGGGGGGTCCCGCTGCCCACGCAGCCTGAGCCCCCAGTTCTGCCGCGGCCTCGGGTTTTTTCCTCCCATGGCACAACCAGACGATGGGATTTATCCTCTCAGTCCTGCTCATACGGCACCGCACAGCACACTGCTCTGCTCCCAGGTAACAGCCAATGGAAAAGGTTCAGTCTGGCAACTGAAACTGGCGAAAGCTTTGTGGACTTTTAAAATGCAAAAAGGCAAAAGGCTTTTTCTTTGCATGCCCTCACATACCAGTCCAGCAAGCGCAGGACCCACCTGGTGAGCTGCGTGTCAGCTCAAATACAAACACCCCAATCTCACTTCTGCCCTGGAAAGCCCTGTCTGATGGCAGAAAATGCTTATCTGGGGGCCACCTTGCAACCACTGAACATCAGCATCTAACTGACATCATCCGATTTGAAGCCACAGCCCCAGCCTCGGGGCTGCTGGGCCACCCGCCCTGGCACAGGTTGTGGAATGGTGATTCCCATTGCACGTTTAAACCCTCGGGGAAGCACCAGAGAAATAGCTGAGCAGCAGGAGAGTGAGGTGACAGCCCTTGGGACCCTCCTGGCCACAGGGACACGTCAGGAAGCCAGGGCTGGGGGTACCTTGGCGGCTCCTTCTGTCTCCATGAACCAGCGGCGCAGCATGGACTGGATGTGCATGTGGCTCAGCTCGCTGTTGGCCTTCAGCACCTCGGCCTTCACCTCCTCCTCCAGCAGCAGCCGGCGCAGCCGCCAGTAGAGGAAGGAGCGAGCGCTCTTCCACTCCAGGATGTCCTGCAGAAACGGGAGCAGAGCCCAGGTTTTTCTTGGCAGAAAGGAGCTGATGTGCAGTGACCGCTCGCTGCCGGCTCACGCTGGTGGGTTTGAGGGCAGTTCTGCTGGGCTGGCGCGGGGAGCAGCACCCGGGGCAGGAATGACATGCTGAGCTGCAGCCCTGACCCCCGGGAGGGGACTTTGCCTCCCATGCTTGTGCTGTCACTGCAAACCCCGCACGCCATGTCCCGCTCACCGTGATGACGCCTTTCTCCTGCATGCGGCCCGGGGTGTCGTGCAGGTCCGCAAAGCACACGGCCACCTGGTAGTACACGGGCAGCAGCAGCTCCTCCCGCGCCTTCAGCTGCTTCTCCAGCTCCGTGCGCTGCCCGTTGGACAGCTCAGGGGTCCCTGCAGGACACACTGTGCTGAGCAGCCCTTCAGCCCTGTGACAGGACTCCCTAGGCCACCGCAGGGTCTGGGCTCTGCTCAGGGCTCCTACATCAGCCGAGAAATGGGTCACCCAGCATCGTGTCGCTTTGCTGTGGCATGTCCATACCCCAGCCCGGAGCTGGGGGACTGTGTTTTAGCAGAGTGGGGCTTTGGGGACGAGGACCCCGCAGAACAGCCCACCAGCTGCTGCAGGCAGGAGCAATCACAATGCGACAGGAGATCCAGGGCATTAAAGAGCCTCTGTGCAGCTCTGTAACAACTACGTGTTGTCTCGTTTAGGCACTGATTCACTGTGGCCATCCCCATCCTTCATCTCAAAGCATGGGAGCAAAGTCCAGCACTGTTTATGGAGGGGATGCAAGTAAAAATACCACCATATCCCCTCGGCAGGCTCCACCATCAGAAAATTCATTAAGAATTTTCACAGAGGAACACTAATGGATTTCCTGCTGTTTGCAACCGTGGTGTTTGAGCCCCATGTTTTAACTTACCACCAGACATAACCCCCTTCTCTTACCCAGCTGTTCAACGAGCCTGGCATAGACCGTATCTATCCTTCTCATGGTCTTCACCAAATCTTTCTTCCTGAACTTGATCTCCACTGTTCCTCCAGGCTCCAAAATGCCTCCTCTGGAAGGAAAGTTTGGTAAAGCAAGGACTGGTGTGCACAGGAGAATAAATCCTGGGACAAAATGTCCAGGCAACTCTTTCTTCCAAGAGTTAGGGAAAGAGAAAACCTAAAAGGATTTTGTGTCCAGTCTGGGAGTTTCATCTGTCTTCCTATTGCTTACAGCTTGTTCCAATGTGCATTAATTCAGGATAGAAAAACGCCTCCTGTCCCCCAGAAGCACATTTGACTTGCCCACAAACTTTGCTGGATGCAGATATCCCCAAGGAGACACCTGCCATGTTGCTCTGTAAGAGTCCTGGAACTTTTAGCTGGTGCCTTTGATTAACCAAAGGGTAAAAAATACACATCTCAAGCACCCAGAGGTTCATGCCAGCAGGACTGCGACCCTGTGGACCCCACGCACCAGCTCTCATTTCTCTGCACGTGGGCTGATTCTGGATGCTGACCTGCTCTCCTTGTCTGCGTAGAGCTCCACATACAGGGGATTGATGGTGGAGTCGATGACCACCCAGGAGCCGCCCCGCAGCTCCGCATGCGGCGGGATATAGACCAGGACAGGCTGCTTAAAATCCCGGAGGCTATCAACAATGAAGGCGCCGAACTTCAGCATTTGGTCATACATGTCTGAAAGGCAAAGGGACTCGGTGACTGGGTGTCCCAACTGCCGTGGGCCAGGCTATTGCCCCTTCCCTCCCCCCATAAGCCCAAAGCCACCTTCTCCATTGGAGACACCAAACAAGGCCTGCAAAACCAGCCCAGCCTGAAGCCCCCAAACCCTGGGACCCGGGCCCTGGCAGTGCCCCATCACCCCCCCAGCCCAACCCCACATCCTGGAGCGGCATGGGCAGGACCTGGGTCACCCCACAACCCAGGGGGTGACAGCAGTGCTGGAAGCATGTCACAGGGAGCTGGGCACCCTGAGCCTGGGTACCTTTCATGCCGCTGGAGAAACCTCGCCAGTTGGCAAAGATCATCAGCGGGAGATGCTCCCGGTTGAAGTCCCGAATAGCCTGGGCTGTTTTAAAAGCTGAGTCTGGAAACCAGACCTGCCCAGCCTGCTGGATTATCTGGAAAAGACAGTGAGCGGCAGCGCTGAGACTGGTGTTGGTGCTTTCCAGCACACTGCACTGGTAGGTTGGCAGCATACGGTGTGAGAGAGCTGAAAACAAACTGCCCGAGCAGCCTTGAATTTCACCAGTCTTTAAGGAAAATCAAGACATGCCAAAGCATCAACACTGAGCTTATTCCCGGCTCTCCCCTCCAGCCTCCTCCTGGCTGCCACTCAGCCACACTAAGGTCTCCCCACGCACCTGTGCCTCCGAGTCAGGCTTGGCGGGGTCCGCAGGGATTGTCACCTCCACGGGGCGGGTCTCGACGGCAATGACACCCACCGGCAGACCTCCCAGCCTGCAGTGAGGCAGGATGGCCTCAGCAGAGCCCAGCTCCCCTCCTCGCTGCAGCCCAGCCCACCAGGGGGGTGTTCCCCCCAGCACCCCAAAAGCAGAGCCACAGGCAGGGCTCACGTGCACTTGGCCGCACACGGGCTCCCCACATCACTTGCTGCCCTAGGACTCCAGCCCTTGCTCCCGGTAGTACCTCGCTCTGCCGACCACGACTGTCTGAGCCCATGGCCTCATGATCTCCAAGAAGCTGCCCTGGTCAAAGAAGCCGCTCTGCCAGGTCCCTTTGAGAGCTGTAGAGCACAGAGAAAGGCGAAGCGAGAGCTGAAGGGCTCCCTGTGCACTGACCCACAGCAAAAAGCACCTTCTGCATCGAGATGGGGGGGTTTGCAGCCACAAGACGCGTTTGGGAGCATGGCCGGAAATGTCTTGGGCTGCCCTCACTTACTCGGATGGGGTCTCCCTGCCAGCATCCACCTGGGGTCGTAGGGGACTTTGGAAGGGACAAAATCGATTTCTCTTTCGATGGGGTCACTTATGGCCACAACAGGCACTGGGCTCTGGTTATCCTGCAAGGGAGAGCCCCAAAGGGCAGGTCACCAGCCAGGTGTGTGGTAATGACCCAGGCCACCATCCTGCAGCACCCTCTCACCTTGGGGATGTACGAGAGCCACTGCAGGATGGTGTAGACGCCCTCGAAGTCATCCGGGACGGTGACGTGGGAAATGCCGTTGCTGTGCATGATCTGCACGCCTCCCAGCTGGTTATTGGATGTGTAAACTTCACGTCCCAACACCTGGGCAGAATCATTAACAGAAACACAAGTCGGTCTCTGCAACACATGAGCTGTTCCTCCCAGCTGTTTGTTAAGTCCAACCTCTGTACAGGCATGTTCCCTCTGGTTTGAGGCTGAATTTCCTCCTGTCTACCAGGCTGATGTTAAAGCAAAGGGATCCTGCCTTAGACAAGTGCTTTGGTTTAGCTAAGCAGGTTTAAAATCAGCTCAGACCAGTGCGACTCTGCCCAGAGATGGGTCCTGCCCCTGGGACCAGAGCTGAACAGTCCCCATGGCAGCTCTGTCATCCCACCCAGCCCCAGGAGTGATGCACCATGAACGGGCCCCTCACAAAACACCAAATAGCTGCGGGGGGGCATTCTGGTGATTCTCAGTGAGACGGCACAGCTGCAGTTCCCCCGCGTCTCCTCCAGACAAGTCCCATGAGGTGACGCGCAGGGAACTGCCACCTCGTCCCATGGACAGGGAAGGAGCCCGTGCACATGGTATGAGGGACAGTGCCAGGGAGGACACGCAGTTGGAGCTCAGTACCTTATTGAGAGCCGTGACACCGGTCAGGATGATGTGGGAGTTCTCCACCTGGATGACGCGCTGGCCCAGCCTCACCAGGTACGCTCCGATCCCGATGGCACGACAGGTCACCTGGGCACACACAGGGACACACAGGGTGACCTTAAAATCAAGAAGGAGAGAGGGGAGGCCAGAGCAGGGGGAGGCCCATGGTTGTACCATGCTGATGGTCACTATTTCATCGTAAGCGCGAGAGGATTCTCCGGCAATGGTACCAGCAGCTCGCAGGTTTTCCACCCCAAATCCATTGTCCTTCCCGATGATGTCCAGGAGAACATACCTGCGGGAAAGCAGACGCACGGGGGTGCGGGCAGGACAGAGCAATGTGCTCACTCGCATGATGCGTCTGGCAGGATGCTGAGCCAGATGTGGGAGCTGTGTCCTGGCAGGGACAGAGGGCAGGGCTTGGGGTGGCTCTGTGCACCCCACAGGACGGCGGGGCTCACCTGGACTCCCCCTCTTCCTCCACGTGCTCACAGTGCACTGAGTTCAGGGCGCTGATCCTTGTGTAGTCCTGGGGAGTCAGGTACAGGTACTTGAACCCCTGAAAATCAAGAGGAGGACGTTAAGTTGTAGAGGTCTCCATGCACACACTCAGGTACATGGACATGGCCCCTCTCCAAACCCAACCCAAACCCCCCCATGCAACAGGAGCTGCTCAGGGACCAGAACTGGGCAGCACAGCCATCCAGCACTGCCACCTTTATCTCCACACTGCTGGGGAACATGGAGGAAAACGTCCCTGTGGCTCTGGGTGCAAGTCTGGGCTCATCCCCCAGCACTGACCCCATGCTTTTATGCCCCAGTTTAGTTCTGATCTTTCCTCAAATAAGTCCTCTCTGTTTTCTGTGATGGCAGGAGGTGCTCACACACCTTGTAGGGGTCCGCAGGGTCCACCCAGGCCACCTGGAACATGTGCTTTATCTCATCAGCAAAGCCAATGCGGGCACCACTGTTGGCAGCAATGTAGACGCGGGGGATGCCTTCGGCCCGTGCCAGCTCTGAGGCGCGCAGGAAGACCAGATCCTCCTCCGGCCCAAAGGAGCCAATCTGGTGTGTGATGTCGTTGCAGATAAGCACAATGTCTCGGCCTTTCGGATACTCGGGGGTCTTCAGCTTCATTTTGAAAGCCACCATCCCGACCTGCCCCAAAACAGCACAAGGTCACAGGGCAGGCTCCTCCAGAGAAACGGGATCTGAGCTGCAGATTGCATGAACCAACAGAAAAAATGCTTGAGGGGCATCTCCTGGGCTTTAAACACAGCCGGACTGGGGAAGCCACCAGCTATTCCCACGTACCACAGCACAGCTTCTCCCCACCCAACTCTCTTGTCTCCTCCCATATCATCCCCTGCTACCTCATTTCCTCCAGGGACCCTGTTCATCTGCACCAGGTGCCCATGAGAGTCCAGCACCAGCTCAGTGTATGTCAGGACATCCTTGGGGCACAGCTCCGAGGAGCCCCACAGCTTCAGGAGAGCCTGCAGAGGACACAGGACAAGCTGAAAGCACGGGACAGCTCGGGGGCTATCGCTGAGCGCAGACACACAATCCTGCACAGGCTGGGACTTGGGGCGAGCAAAACTTGGCGTTAGAGCCCCCACCCTACTGCAGACATCCCTGTATGAGGTTTTCTGGTTCACAATCTCTGTGAGTGTGACTACAGCAATTTGCAAGAGCAAGGAATCAGTTTAAAAACGCTTCATATAACTGAAAATGTTGGGGCTTGGGCTCTTTTCTCTCTCTCACTTGCCAGCCGAGGGGAAAAGAGTCTTTTCCCCAGACAGGAATATCTAAGGAGGGTGGGGAAGAAAATAAAACGCAATAATTTGGAGCCTCTTCCTGCTCAGCCAGACTCACCTGCCTGATCATCTCCGGGAAGTCATACACATAGGTTGTGCCCAAGGACTGCGCCTGGAACCGCTTGGCCTGCAGCAGGTCCTTGGTGACGTAAGGGGTGTTGATGAGCATCCCGTGCTGTGGCCCTTGCTTGTCCCCGTAGGACTGGAACATGATCTGGAGAGAAGGGCAGAGCGTTGGCAGCTGTGCCTTGCATGAGCACTGCTGAGCCTTGCCTGGTTAAGGTGCTCGTGCCCATGGCTCTAATCGAACAAACAATGTGATTTTCCACCCTACTCTTTGCTCTTGAGGGGAGAGAGTGCAACACTGCTGTGCTGCAAGTACCAGTGACACCCCAACACTGACCTTGCATAGATGAGGCTCTTAGGGACATGGGTTAGTGCCAGTGTTGGGTTAACAGTTGGACTTGATGGTCATGAGGGTCTCTTCCAACCAAAATGATTCTATGATTCACCTCCCAGATCAAAAACTGTCCAGCTATGCACCAGCAACACCCCTGGGGCTCAGCACCATTTTGGGGCAAAGCGTCACCCCAGGATTCCCAACTGGATGCAGCAGAGAGGAGAATGAAGCCAGCCCTGGGAATGGTGCTGCACAGCCCTGGGAGCTCTGGAACAGACCAGCACTGCAGGTGCACGAGGATTTTTGCAGAAATCACCCCAAAGCTTCGCCATAGCTGCTAGTAGCCCGTGGTTACTCACGCTGCCGGCGCCGGGGTCCTTCACCTCCTTGTAGAGGCTGATGTCCAGGTAGTAGCCGGACTCGTTGGTGATGAAGAGGCGGATGGGGATGGCGGCCGTGGTGGGCGTCAGGCGGATGTTGATCTTCACCTCGGCCTGCAGGACCCGCAGCTTCCACAGGCGGCTGCCGTAGCGCATCACCATGGACCGCACCGACTCCTCGATCTGGGCACGGGACAGCACACAGGTGTCTCTGTGGCTCCTGGGGACACCGCTGTCCCCAGTGCCAAGGCAGGAACAGACCCGCTGCATCTTGACCCCAAAAAGCCATTTTGGATTTGCTTTGGACAAGCCCCTTCCCTCCCTCCATCCCTGGGGATTGATGCTGCCATCCAGCTTCTCCACTGGGGGGAGGGAAAGATGGTGCCCCAAGTCCTCCTGAAGGACACAGCCCAACAGCAGGACATGGCGGGAAGCAGGACACAGAGAAACAGACCTTGGAAGGGTCCATGACAACCGTCGGGACGAAGTTGAGGAAGATGTGGTTGCAGTCGGTGCGGACGGTGGTGTTGTTGAAGGCCACTTCCAGCTCATCCATCGCCTCCAGGAGCAGCCGCTCGCCCTCGTTCTGCAGGTACTCGAAGGAAGACTCCTGTGGGGCACGGGGGGGTCAGGGGTGGCAGTCAAAGCGCACCCACTTCTCCCACAGAGCCGGGGGGCCCCGGCACTGCCTTGCCTTGGTGATGAGATCCGAGCGGCGCACGATGGCGCGGATGAAGAAGCGAAAGTCGGTGGCCTCAGTGCCCGCCTGCACCCTGGCAGCCCCCAGGTAAAGGTGCATCTTGTGGTTGGCGCAGGGAATGGCCGTCAGGTCGAAATTGCGCATGCGGCTCAGCTCCAGCTGGAAGGCCAGTGCCGGCTCCAGGTGCCGGTAGATTCGATCCTCTGCAAACTGGTGTGGGATCGGGGGGTGAGCGAGCGGCTGGACAGACAGCATCGGACAGACTCTGCTCTGACCCCGGCTCTTACCTCATCCCTGGCTCTGAACGTGAAAAACTTTGGGAATTCTCTCTAGAAGAAAGGGGAAAGAGAGGACAACATGAATAATCCTGGCATGCAGAGGATTTTTCTGATTTTCCATTCATTCATTAAAAAGAAAAAACCTTGGAGGCTTCCTCCTCCCTCAAAGGGAAAAGAGCTGGGAGTAATCGATGCCTTTTAAAGGCAACTTAAAGCTATGGAGCAGCCACGCAGGAACCACAAATTACTGGACACATCGGCAGGATAGAAGATAATACAGGAGATAAATCACTCACTGAATCCCTCATTAATTAATTCCCAGCTCCTGATGCTCAGTAGCTACATCCATCACTCAGTTCTATAAGGCACTTACAGATGTTCCTAGGTGCTTAGTGAGGCAGAAGCACAATGCGTCTAAAGTCATTTTGCCCATTGGCAGCTCAGTCTGCACCCACCTGCTGGGCAATGAGAAACGTGATTCTCCGGAGACCACAGTTGACGAGGATGTTTTTCTACATGGGAACACAAGACTCCACCAGTCACGAGAGCTTAAACATCTCCACCGAGGGAGCAAACAAAGCCAAGCAGCTGCTGTGGGTGCAGCATTTTGGAGAGCAGTGCGTGAAGATGAGGCAGCGCCTTGGGGTACAGTGCCCTGGCTTGCAGGGTCTGCACAAAGGGGGTCCAGCCCCAGCAACAGACCTTGGACTGGACAAAGGTTCTGAAGATGGGCACCAGCTTCTCGTCTTCCATGTGATCAGCTGACTGGAGCGAGACATTGAGGATGTGGATCGGCTCCTCATGGACGTTCTAGCAAGAAAACCTTCCAGTCAAACCTGACCAGCAGCACCACCGCCACCCCGGCACCACGTTGAGGGGACAGCAATGGCATCATGCCCACCTTGGCATCCTCCTCTTCGTAAATGGTGGCTCGTGCCTCGCTGAAGATCACACTCTCCGAAGGCGGGTCGGTGAAGCACGAGATCACTTCGTCGAAGTTCCTGCCCAAACGGTGGGGATGGGGTGACAAGTCAGCACATCATGCCCACCCTCTGCCTGAGGGGACAGCAGGCAGGGACCTGCCAAGCAAGCTCCTCCCAGGCTCCACATGTCCCCAGATGATCTCATGTCCCCATCACGTAACTGTTGTACTGAAAATACCCCTCAGCCCTGACCTCCAGCTGCGGGAGGAAGAGGAGCTGCCCTGAGCGCTGCCCAGCTGCCGCCAGCTTTGGCTCTTCCACCTGCTTTTGCTCTCCAAAAACTGCAGCAGCGCCCAAAAGGCACATGCATGACTGTCCAGGTACGTCCCTGCACCCCCACCTCACAAAATCCTCAAATCTGCTGAAGGCCACCATAGCTCCCATCCGCTGGCTCAGGGGGGAGAAGCCACTGTCCATGAAGAGCTCGGTGCTGTGTCGGGCCAGGTCGGGGTTGGAGATGCTGACAGGGATGGACATCCTGCACAGGGGAGGGAGGGTCCCCATGTTTTGCATGGAGGACACGATACAACCCCAACAGCTTTGCAAAGAGGCCCATGTCCAGGAAGCAGGACAGGCATGGGGGGGCCCCCATACCTGTTTGGGTGGGAGGAGGGCAGCATGAACTGGAACTCCACCAGACAGGTGCCATCCGAGAGCTGCCGGTGCTGCAGGCTGTTCAGCTCATAGGCGATGTACCCACGT
Source organism: Pampusana beccarii (assembly GCA_013399365.1). Lineage (NCBI taxonomy): Eukaryota > Metazoa > Chordata > Aves > Columbiformes > Columbidae > Pampusana > Pampusana beccarii. The sequence continues at coordinate 928,638 of VWYH01002951.1, read as the reverse complement.
CGCACGTACACCTGGTGCGGGGCAGGAGGTACCCCTGTTCCCCTGCTCCCCTGCACACACCCACACCACCCCCAGAGCTTTCGAGCCCGCCACAGCTCCCCCAGCCCTCACCTCCAGCGCTGCCATGCGCACCACCTGGTTGGTGTGGTAGAAGAAGACGGGGAGCACATCGAAGATGGTGGTTTCTGAGAGGATCAATTTCTGGGGGGAGAAAGCAAAATTTAGGGCAAGGAGGAAGTGGGACCCCCTTGTCCCATCGCAGAATGAGGGAGGCATATTCGCTCGACATGGGGCTGTGCAGGACTGTCCATCGCGGTGCCATTGGACACCCAGCCCACCACAGGGACACCGCCAGACCCAAACATGGACCCACATGTCAGTCCCCTGCCAAATGGGGTGAGAAGCAGGGAATTGGGACAGGCAGCAGTGGGGTGCACCCCCTCCTCCACTCCACGCAGGCACTGAACCTGCAGCAAGGCTTTGATTGCTTTTTTTGACTATTTTTAAAACTAGACCACTTGCAGCCAGACCTCCTCAGCAAAGCCACCAAAATTCCCTCTGCAGAAAAATAAGCAATTCCCAACCTTCAGGTTTTCAAGGCAGTACTCGTGTCCATACATGTCGATAGCAGAGAGGAAGATGGACTCCACCTGGTGGTACCGCAGCTCATAGGGGGGCAGGTGAGAGGCGATGAGCACCTGCAAAGGGAGAGGTGGCTGGCAGCGCTGGGGACAAGGATGGGGATGGCGACAGGGACAGAGACGGTGCTCACTGACCTGCCGGGCTCTCAGCGCCACTTTGGAGTGCTCGGTCTTGCTGAGCTCTGTCAGCTCCTGGAGGATGGCTGTCAGCTCGTCCGTCAGTGTGGGGTCACGGCCGCAGAGCTGGTCCTGCAATGCACGCACAGAGGAGCACAAAAATGCTGCAGAGCTTGTCCTGGCTGATGGGCTTTTCCCCACCACCAGCCTTTCCTTCTGGTGTCTCAGGCGATGGGCTATACTCACAATTAACATGGTCACCAGCAGGTTCTTCTTGGCCACCTGGGCATGAGAGAAGATGCTCTCCAGCACAGGGGTCATGTCAGGTTTGCATTGCTCCCGCAGGCTGATGACGCACTTGTCGTAATGAGCTGTGGGGCAGAGCGTGGTGAGCCCTGCAGACCCCTGGAGAGCCCCACAGACAACTCTGGAGACCCCTCCGTGCCCTCACCGTGCTGGAACTGTGTCTCCACTTGCAGGTAGCGCCTTAGCAGGTCCAGCACCACTGCCTTCATGTAGCCCCGGATGCCACTGCGGTACCTGTGAAGCAGAGAGCCCAGCGTGCTGCAAGGAGGCGGCAGTGATGGGGGGATCAGGGGGGGCAGGGACAGTGTGAGTCTCACCTCTGCACCAGCTGCACCACGCTCTGTGTGTTCATGAAGAAGACCTCCCGCTCAGCCTTCCTCTGCAGCGTGGCCGCGTGGGTGTCCAGCACATTGGCGATCTGCAAGGAGAGGGGAGAGGACAGTGGGGCTGGTGCAGCTCAGGGACAGTGTGGCCGTAGGGCTGCCAGCTCCCTGCTAGGCCTGGGGACGGTGTTGCTGCATGCAGAGCCCTTTGCTTGGTTTTTTGTTTCCCCAAGTGGAAAACGCAAAGTTATAAATATAGAAACACAAATGTAAAAGCACAAATATAAAAGCATAAGCATAAAAACACAAGCATAAAACAAAAAAATATTTCCCTCACTCTTTTTATTTTTTATAACATCTCCCGGCAGGACAAATTCAGGCAGAAACTCCTAACTAGCTCTAGCTAAAAAAGAATGGAAGGCCCAGCTGGGGAGCGCAGCCCCCGCACCACTCACCTGCTGGCTGGGGAAGCGGCAGAGCACGGAGGTGATGTTGCTGGCGTACTGTGCCATCACCTTCCGGATCGACTTCTCCACGGACAGGGGAATTCTTCCCGAAATGCTTGTCATGATCTCCTGCAGCTCCAGGAGTGGCAGGGAGGGGTCCCGCAGGGTCTTCATCAGCTGTGTCACCCACTCCTTCACCTGCGGGGAGCAGAATCATAGAATTGTTTTGGTTGGAAAAGACTTTTAAGATCATAAAGTCCAACCATTAACCCATCCCTTGTATTAACCCACATCCCTGAGAACCTCATCTCTGCGTCTGTTCAACCGCTCCAGGGATGGTGACTCCACCACTGCCCTGGGCAGCCTGTTCCAATGCCCAAGAGCCCTTTCCGGGAATAAACTGTTCCTAAGATCCAACCTCAACCTCCCCTCATGAAACTTGAGGCCGCTTCCTCTGGTCCTGGCGCTTGTTCCTGGGGAGCAGAGCCTGTCCCCCCCTGGCTCCAAGTTCCTTTGAGGCAGTTCAGAGATCAGAAGGTCTCCCCTCAGCTCCTGTTCTCCAGCTGAACCCCTCAGCTCCCTCAGCCGCTCCCATCACACTTGTGCTCCAGAAGCTGGTTCTGCCTGCACTCTCCAGCGCTGCCTGTCTTGCCATCACAGCAAACACAAGGTGACAGGGCAGGACACCAGCACCCACCTTGGTACTGAAGTAGGGCTCGGGCAGGCAGTACCCGTTCATGACATTGGTGAGATTCTCCAGCACGTTGCGGAGAACCTGGTGCTGCTTCTCGCCGGTGATGCGGAGGGTCTGCTGGGCCGGGAGCCCTCCTGTGAATGGCTGCGCCTGGAGAGAGCAGAGAGAGGTGGGCTGGCCTGGGTTCTTGCTGACATGGGATGGAGCCCCCCGAGAGCTGCAGCTGTCCCGGAGAAACCAGCACAACCCCTCCAGTGTCTGCTTTTGGTCAGACACAGAGGAAGCGCCTAACACTCAGCTTCACGTCTCTGCTAGTGCCCCATCATAAAAACAATGCAGAAAAACTAGAGCTGTAGACAGAGCACTGTAGCTGGGAGGGGACAGCAGCACGACCGGCCCCCAGCAGACTCACGGGCTTAGCTTTGCTGGGATCGTCCAGCTCCAGCCGGGCTATGACGCAGCCCGCGTCCAGCAGTGCGCCCGGCCGCTTGATGTAGTGCACCCGCCCGGCCTCCTCCACCACCAGCGTCATGATGATCTTCATCACCTGGGTGAGCACAGAGAAATGGTCACTGATCCAGCAGCACCCGCGCGCTGCAGAGCAACTTGAGCACCGCGGCAGCATTGCTGGGCTCCATCTTTGCCATCCACCAGTGCTGCAGGAATGGAGCTCCACCACGCTCTTCTGCAAAACTCACCTCGATTTCTGCAAAAACATTCCCCTGGGCCACGTGGCCACCGTCTTCCACTGTGTACTGCAGCAGCTTCCCCGCAGAGGGCGAGCGCAGCACCGTCGGGTCCTTCTCCTTCTCGAAGTCACAGGTTTTGTTGCCGACGGTGATCCGGTACCTCAAGGAGAGGGAAAGGTCTCACCAACCGGCTGCAGGTCAGCGGGGGGGCCAGTGGGACCCCATGGGGAGGTACCTGTCGATCTCCTCTTTCATGTAGGTGGTGTAGCTGTTGCCATCGTAGGAGAGCAGCAGCCCACCGTCATTCAGCCGGTGCACGTCGATCTCTATGTGAGTGCGGTTCATGATGATGACGTACGTCGTCAGGGACTGGCGGGCAACCTGTGGGCAGCGACAGGGGAGAACCCTCAGTGCAACCCCCCTGAAACGTGTCCAATGGCCTTTCTGGGGGCTGGTGGGAAGGACGGGGGGTGAGGAGCATCTCCAGTGCAAGGGCCAGTGCAGGGGCAGCATGCTGCTGCGGGACGGGGCTGTGCTGTGCAGGGACAGAGGCAGCGACCTCAGGCTGTGCCCAAAGAGCTGGTTCAACACACAGCTGATTTAACTCACGGCTCACCTGCTGCTTTCATTGTGAGTAGGGAGTTTTTGCAGGAAGTTCAACTAATTGGGTTTGAAAGTAAAAAAAGGATGTCCTTTATGAAACTCAGGGCAACAAGATGTCTGAAAAAATTTCTGACTACTTAAAACGAGGTTATTAACCTCACTTTTACGCTGCATATTTTTAAAGGGCAACTTCATATTTATTGCACCTTTGTCCTTCAGGACAGAAGCGCATGTCCCTGTCCCCGTGAGAAGTGCTGCAGCTGGTTTGGGAGGAGCAGGGCCCAGCCCTCACCTGGAGAATGTACTTTACACCCTCATAGATGAGCTCCACGTCGACGATGTTCAGCAAGGAGGCTGCTGGCAGCACCTGCCCCCTGAAACACAACAGATGGGTCAGGCAGCGCAAGTGTCGCTTGCCTTGCGCGCCGGCGGGGAGCCAAGTGTGCGAGATGTCAGCGGAGCTGCTGGCGTTGGGCCGTGCGGGCTCCCAGCCGACTGCGGGAGGGCGCGAAGGTGACTGGAGGGGACAAGCATCTGCTTTAAACGACCCATGTGAGCGCCTTGTAAAAATGCATTCAAAGGCAGGCCACACACTAGCAAAACACGCTCAGATAAGGGGGCAGGGGAGAGCCCCGGCATCTTCCAAAGCTGGAAGAATAACCTTGACATTCAAGTGCAAAAACAAAAGCAAGCTGCATTCAGCCAAGCCACTTTCCCTTAAAAGTTGTTTTCCCAACTGTGTGAAACTCTTTCCCTTCTCTAGATAAGGCTGCAGCCGAGAAGCTGGAGCTGTGAGTCACAGCAGATACGTTTCCCAGGCTGCAGCAGTGCCATGGGCGCTGCCTCTGGATTTGCAAAGCTTTTGCAGCAAAAGGCGGAAGGAAGATGGCCCAAGGACAGAAAAGCTCAGGTCTCCAGGCTTGCAGGAGCCACACAAGCTGCTGGGGGACCACCCTTTATGACATGCAATCCCTGTGACCCTGGCACGGCTGAGCCCCCATCAGGCAGTCCCCACTCCGCACCTCTCCAGTGAGTGCAGGAAGTCGGTCATGCACGTCCTGAAGGCAGCGTCTGCCACATTCAGGGCACCGCAGACAACACCCAGCATCGTGTCCGGCTTCTCTGCCTTGAGGGGCAAAAATAACAGGGTTTGGGTCTTACATCAGAAGGGGAGCGGCAACCCCAGGGTGGCCGCTCTCCCCCACCTGCACTTTCTCGGCAATCAGGTGGTCCAGCCAGCCGGTGTCTATCTCGTTGCTCTGGAAGCTCTCTGTCTCCAGCAACTTGATCAGATACTCCACTGTGGTCCGGAAATCCCCACGGATAGACAGTTCCTTCAGGGCGACCACCATGTTCCTTTTAGGGAGCAAAACCCTCCATTAATGACCGATGAGGCATTGCTTGGCTTTCAGCAGAGGAAGCCAGGGAACCGCAGGGACTGGGGTGATGAGGTCCCGAGCCCTGGGCACCCTCACGCCTGGATAAAACAGCCCCACAGTCAGCACTGACTGAACAAAACACTTGAATACCCAAGACAGACTCGTTACATGTTGCCCAATTACAGAATGATGCTCACTGGCACTAAGCAGGTGCTTAGCAGATCACTACAATGCGTCTTTAAGGACCAGGTTGATGAACTGGGATGGCAACACAACTGTAATCCGAAAACTTTGGATTTGGCCAGTTTCTGCAGTACGAACAAGCTGCTCAACACAGCAGCAGCATTCTGGTCCTGTCAGATAAAAGCCACTTTTCCCGGCTTATGTTCCCATTGCAAATCTTCCCAAGGACATCCCCTCTCCACACTCACGAGATGGCCTCCTCCCGGTTCTCTCCCCATGAGAAGCAGTGCCCAAACTGGGAATCGGCAAATTCGTGCAGCCCCCCGGCTGCCGCCACACTGAAGTAGCCCCAGACGTTCTTGCTGCTGCGGAAGTTCAGCTCCTGCACCGTTCCCGAGCTGGGCTTGAAACCCTGAGCGAAGACAGAGCAGAAGACACGGAGAAACCAGGCTTGAGACTCATGTGGAGTCAACAGGGAGGGGTCCCTGAGGGCCCATCCCCCCAGCTGACCTCCTCAGGGTTCTCGCTGGTGATCCGGGCTGCAATGACGTGGCCCCTGGGCACGGGGGTGTTGGTGGGGCTGCGGAAACAGATGGGTGCATCGCCCCAGGGGCTCTCTCCGTACAGCACCCGGATGTCTTTTATCCTGTGCAGGGGGATGCCCATTGCAATCTGCACAAGAAACAAGGACTTTAGCTGCCAGGACAAGACTTTAGCATCAACATTACAATGGAAAGACATTGCTAGATGGTCTGAATGAAGAGCAAGGGGAAGAGGCACCACACTGCAGGCAGCTGCTCCTGGCGAGGAGGCAGAGGCAAAGGAGGGATGCTACCTTGCTTCCACCCACACCCTACACACTGGTGTATGCGACACCTTCCCTCCGCCAGGCCCCAGCCCAGCACTTCTCCCTAAATTACAAAACTGCTACACCTAACACACCTCGTGAAGTCCCCCACGTGTGCCCAGGTACCTGGAGCTGGGCAGCGGGGAGGTTGACATCCGCGATCATCTCTGTGCAAGGGTGCTCCACCTGCAGGCGCGGGTTCAGCTCGAGGAAGTGGAAGCTCCCGTCCTCGCTGTACAGGTACTCGACGGTGCCCGCACTCACATAACCCACCATCTGGGCCAGGCGGACTGCACACTGCACGAGAGGGTGAAACCGCCACGGGGAGTAATGACCGCAGCAGAACCAGGATGTCCTGAGCGGAACAGCAGCAGTGTCCTTGCATGGATCCAAGGAGACAAGCAGGGCTGCGGCTCCCCACTCAGCTCGAGGGGTCCCTCCCTTCCTTAGGAACCTCAGGTGCCAAAAACCACAATGAACCCATCTAGGAACAGACCAGTTTCTCCCTAGAACCCTGTGTTGTTCAAAGACGAGGGCCACCCACCTGCTCCATCACCTCGATGACAGAGGGAGCTGCAATGGTGACAGGCGCCTCCTCAATGATCTTCTGGTGCCTGCGCTGGATGGAGCAGTCGCGGCCAAAGAGGGATATGGCGTTGCCATACTCATCAGCCAGCACCTGCACCTCCAGGTGCCGTGCGTGCTGTGCCAGCTGCATCAGGAAGATGGGGGACCCGGGCGCCTCTGCCTGCACCTGCAGGGAAGGAAAGGGTCGTGCTCCAGCTTCACCCCCCAAAATTCATCCCAGGATGGAGGCAAGCCCTGTGGTGAGCCCAGGTGGGAGGAACCAGACAGCCGGGGTGGGAGCAGGACCCCACCGCGTGCCACAGGATGGGACAAGAATGGGGACAGGGATGGGGGCTCTGGCACCTCTCACCTGCCGGAAACAGGCGCCAAATTCCTCCGCAGCCTCCACTTTTCGGATGCCTTTGCCCCCACCACCTTCTGCTGCCTTGATCATCACCGGGTAGCCAATCTTCTTGGCCACCTGAGGCGGACAAGGACTGGGGTGACCGAAGTGCATTGGACCCCAACTCCCCACCCCACCCCTGAGCCATGCAGCCCTGGGCAGGATTGCTCCAAGCAGAGGAGGGAAAAAAGGGCTCCAAAGAGAAATAATGGTGGAAAAGAGACAACATGGACAAGACACAAGCTGCCCACAGGCTCAGCTTTACCTCCAGGCCTTCCTCCACATCCTTGATGCAGCCCTGCTCGTACATCTCAAGGGGGATGCTGATTGTCTGCTGGTGCTTCTGCTCCTCCTCAGACCACTGGGCCACCAGACCTGGAGGCACAGCCAGGGCTACAGTCACCACGAGGGTGGCACAGCTGGGGTGGCACGGGGAGCTGGGGACCCCGTGGTGGCACATGTCATTGCCCCCATTTCCATGCAGCCCATCTCCAAAAACCCCTCTGCCTGAGCCAGCAGCCACTCAGCTGCAGTGGGGTCCCCGATATCCATGCCACCCTGCAGCCAGCTGGGCCAGGGACCCCAACCCTAGCATTTACTTTTGTGGAGAAGGAGAGGCAGGGAGGAAAGAAACAGGGGACCAGGGAGGGTGCACGGGGCTGCGGAGGAGGCTCTTACCGCTCCCGCTCCATGGCAGCGTGGGGATCTGGACCGTCTGAGCCACGATGGTGGAGGCAACTTTGTCCCCTAGTGCCCACATGGCATCGCTGGGAGGACCTTGGAAGAGGGAGGGGAGGGGTGAGCTGGGCCACCTGGCCTGTCCCCATCGCACGGACGCTGCAGAAAGCTGCTCCCCACTGAGCCAGCACCTTCAGCCCTTCTGCAAAGAGTAGGGGCATGGGAAACCCCCCCAAACCCAGTGCCCTGTTTGGGATGGAGCTTGACCTTTCTCCAAGGGGGAGCTGAGGCTGGGCAGCACATGAGGTCTGCTCCCGCCCAATGTTCCTCTGTGAATGCTTCATCAGCCTGAGTGAGCATTACAGGGAAAACCCAGAAAACAGCAGGATTCCTGGGAACACTCCAGGAAACCAGCCTGGGGGCTGCTACACTGCAGGGTGGACATGCCAGACACACGAAACGGGCATTGCCCGGCACGGTGGCCCTGGGGAGTGAGTGCGCGTGCCCACACCAGCCTGATCCCACTGGGAAGGTGGTGAGACCTTACCTAGGAAAGCTATCCCATTTTTCTGCAGCAGCTCCGGCAGTTTGTGGTTTTCCGAGGCGTGTCCCCAGCCAGCCCACACCGCCTGGCACAAGAGAAGGAGCAGCATAAGCTGATACCTCCCCGCGCTGGTGTCCTCCCATCGCCCACAGCATCGCATCCGGCTCCTCCGCACGGGGGGATGCCACCCCATTTCTGAGTGTCCCTTCTGCACCATCCGCTTCCCTCGGGAAAGGGGTGGGAGGCCCGTGAGCAGCTGCTACCTGGACTGGGATCCGTTTGGAAATGTCCACTATCAGCTCCACGTTGGCGTAGTTGTTGTTGTTGGTCCCCCCAGGGACGGGCACATAGTGATCTGCCATTTTAATGTACTCTGAAAGACAGCACATGGGGGCGGTGGGAGCCAGTCCCCTGAGCCGCACCCCACTCACGTGCTGCCTCTCGTGCCCCCTCCCCAAACCCTCCATCTCCAGGCAGGAGGGGAGAAAAAGTGATTTACTTCTGGATTTGGCTGCTCAGGAGGAAAGTGTGCGACCCCGGGCTGTGCAGAACCGCCCATCCCAGGCAGCAGCACAGGGAGAACGAAAGGGCAGCCCCAGCTCAGCCCCAGGATGGGGAACATCCCTCAGTAGGATGCTCTTAGAAATTACCCGCATTAGCCTTGAGGTCTTCAGGGGTCACCATGACCACGAACCGAATGGCACGCTCATTTCGGAACATCTCATAGGACCACCGGCGAATGGAGCGCATGCACTTCACGGCAGCAATGCCGTTGTTGGCGATGAGGACCTGAGGGGGATGAGGACATGGGGTATCAGGCTGGGACCTCTCCTTGCTGCTGGGGCTCAGGGCTGGGGCCTAGCCCCAAGGGAGGGCAGCGCAGGTGGTGAGCAGAGCAGGGCAGCTGGTTGTACATGCTACAAGGAGGCTCCATAATAGCAGCTTTGATGCCCAGCACTGGGGTAACGAAAGACAGGACTCTGGCCTTCGTTTGTGCCTGCTGTGCAAAGCTTCTGCAAGCAGACCCCATGCAAGGGGAGTGTTGGGAGGGTTTCCTTCTCCTGGCCCACAAGCATGGGTGACACTGGGAGACAAACAGCCCTGAGTCGCCCTAGACTGTCATCAGTCTGAGCCTGGCAGGCACAAGAGACATGGGCAATGCTCAAGGATGCTGCTGTGAAAAGCAACGAGCCACCACTTGGGCAAAGGCAGAGGCACATGGGGACAGACCTTCTCGATGACGCGGGTGCCCCCGAAGCGGGTGACAAACTCTGCTGGCGAGGCGACGGTGAAGTCCCGCTGCAGATCCATCTTCCTGTGCTCTCGGCCCCTCTTGGCCAGGTGCAGCCCGGACATGCTAGGCCTGCGGTGGGACACGACAGCCGTCAGCGAGCCCGCAGTCCGGCGAGCAAACCCTTGGCAGGAGCCACGTGCTGCCGCTGGCTCGGGCTCCCTAGGGGGGTCGGGTCTGCAGGGAGCCAGGAGCCCACAGCAGCGGGCACTGAAGACCAGACTGTGCCCTCTCTGCGGATTCTTCCGAGGAAAGCAATAGAAACCTGTCACCCTGCTGACACAAACAGGGAACATCGGGATTCACCTTCTTCACTGCCAGCTCCCTGTTGTGCACCAAGATCTTTCCAGGGACTTTTAACACTCACTGCAACACCACAGAGGAAAACTGGCTTTGGCTGAGTTATATGAGGCAAGCAATTTGGGGTCAACAGAGCATGTTTTACCATTACAACACCCCCCTCCACAGCAGCTGTGAGTCCACATTGATTCAAACACTGCAACAAGCAGATTTTCAGCCACAGGGGCTGGACTAAGACTCTACCGTGCCAGACAAAAACCTCAGGATTTGCCTTGCAGGGAGCAGAGAGCTGCTCAGGGTTTTTGGAAGCACGTTTGTGTCTGGAGCACTGCAGCGCGGCCAGCCCAGCCTGGCTGCAGCTGGAAACGTGCCACGCTCTGCTCTGAGGGCCAAGGAACGGGGAGACAACCAGGGGGCCAAAACACAGCACTGAGCTCCTTCCCACTGCTGGGATTGTTACATGCACAAATGCCCTTTGGCAGTGACCAGGGTCCGCTGCAAAGCCCCGCAGCTCCTGGTTGGCACTAAACCCCGTTGCAGAGCTGTATTTGTCCCCCACATCCCCGGAGGATGTCACAAATGAGGGTGGCAGGAAGGGCAACAGGTACACGGGATGGCACAGAGAGTCCCTTCCCCAGTGCCTGTGCAAGGGGAGCAGGATTGCCGGCTCCGTCCCCACGGCACAAGCACCAGATCTCCGAAGGGTGCAGCCAGAGGTGGCCCAACAAGACCACCCCGAGCTGCAGCAAGGTCACCAAAGAGGGAGCACAGAGAGGGCAGAACTCTGCAAAAAACCCTGCAAAGATCACGCTGCACCACTCCTAGCCTTGGGAATCTGCTCTGGCACAGCCTCCAAGCACAGCGGCTGCAGCTCCTCACCAGATCAGACCCCATCCTGCCACGCTGCCGGCTCCACCATCCCAAACCCCCTCCCGGGCACACCACGCTGCCACCAGGCTCATCCTTACCATGGTTTTCCACTGAAGCCATTTCCACCCCCTCCGGAGTCTATCCCTTGTTCCACAGCCCATCGTGCATCCCCGAAGCGGGCAGGTCGGAGCAGGCTGCGCTGGCAGACGGACAGACAGGCCAGTCTGTCCGCAGGGCTGTGGCCCCAGCCGCGCTATAAGGTGCCCTCATGCCTCCCACCCCCCAGCACGGCCACGGCCGGCGCGGGCAGGGACCCCCCGGCAGGCAGGCACGCGCCTTCCCCTGGCCCTGCCCACAGTTTTAGGCAACTTTCTATTTTAATTAGCAGGTTCACATTCCCCCCCTTGTAACTCAGCCAGATTTTGAACTGTTGATTGTTATTCCATGGATGAGCTATAAATAAGCAGAGAAAGGACCAGCCTTCTCCCTTCCACCCCCCCGCGGAATGAGCAGATTTTGCACAAATAGCACTTGGCACATTTATTTTAAGGGGAAATGTGTCAAAACCCCCTGTGAGGTTGAGAAAGATCCAAATCTCTCCATGCACTCAGTATTTTCCAAGTAGCAGGAACCCTGCATTGAGCAGTGTCAGGTTCATCACACTTCGGTGCATCCCCCACCTCTCCCCTGAGGCCCCAAACCCCCCGCAAATCCTGCAAACTGCACCAACCACGTCTACAACACAACTCAGGTGGTGATATACAGAAATTCCTCCTATGTTAAAACACAGATGAGCAGCAGCGATACCCCACCGGCAGCATTGTGCATGAAGCACCCAAAACCCCAGCTAGGCAAGAAGACACCATCAGGCTGTCAAGTTTCATAACACATCCCTGCAGCCAAAGGTCTTTTATTTTTAACCGGGAGCGGAGCAGGCAGGAGGAGCTGGGCAGCAGCGCATTGTTTCCAGTTATTTATAAGGGCCGTCAGCCGGGCTCGCAGGGGAAACCGCCTGGCACAAGGCAGCAGCACCAGCGAGCTGCTCTGCGGCCCCGCCAGCACCAGCGCTGGGCAAAAGTCTCTGTGGAACTGCCCACGGAGCAAAGCTCATCCACTTTTCATTGCAAAACCAGCAAAGAGCTGCTCCTCTGCCTTTAACAATTTATCTGCAGAAGTTGCAAGGGCAGAAAAAGGGCAGGAGCAGCACAGGAGAACCCTGCGTAACTCCATGTGCAATATCGGGAGCACAGGAGTGTTCCCCTGGGAGCTGAAGCAAAGTGTAGGCAGCAGCAGGAGTGGATCCTCGTGGGATCCAGCCATGGGGCACAGGGCAATACTTGCATGTGCAAGTGCACTTGCAGGTGCCCTGTCAAAAGGCTCGGCTCAGCTCGCAGGTTTACACACACCCCAGGAAACGTCCCCAGTGATGCTGATGCACAAAAAGTTCACCCGGAAGGACAGTGAGCACGTGGCAAACACCAGAACCTCCTGCCACTGCCCGAATACACCATCACCACTGCAACCGACCCCAATCTTGTCTTGCCATGCAAGAAAATCTCTGCTCCCCAATGCAACCTCATCCTGTGCCAGCCACAGCTGTGGCTGGTGCATCGGCACGGCTTTTCTCAACACCAGGAGATGGTTCGAGGACAGAGAGAAGCAGTAAAACGAGAGAGAAAGCTGGGAGAAAAAGGGAGCTATTGGGCAATTTGGCTGCAGTGCTGGGGGTCGCATTCAAAGAATTGCCATGCATGCTAAAAACATTTTCTACCCTGTTCTTTGACATGTAAAGTTGCTGTAACAGAGCAACCCCTGCCCCAGCCCTTGCTGCACACGTGCACGAGGCACTGCTGTCACCCAGAGTGCTTGGACATGTCTGCTCTGCCCAGGGTTCTGCCAATAATCCTATTATCAGGGTTTTTCATGCAACACCAAGTCAAAGGGGGCAGAACTGGAGCATCGATTTGGGGCTCCAAGGAGCACCCGCACATGCATGCACACCCCGATTTTAGCAACAGGGTCCCTGAGAAACACACGCGCAAAAAGCATCTGCCTGTCCCAAACACGGTTATTTCTGTTCCACCGCCACTCCTGACCCCATGTGTCCTACCTCATGCCGGTGGCGGGCTCCAGCGGGGCGGGCACGGCAGGGAGCTCAGCACCTGCCCCAGTGAGGCTGCTGCGCCGGCTGCCCACCCTGAAGGCCGCAGTCACCAGCTCGTCGTTGAAGGAGTTGTCATCGAAGGAGCCCAGCACGAATTTGGCCAGGGTCGGCCGGCGGAGAGCAGCGGGGTTGTACACCGCGATCTGCTCCTGCTCCCCCACCACACTCTTGCGGGCTCGTGGTGGTGAGCTGGGGGCCGGGGGGCTCAGCCGCGATGGTGGCTTGGCTACGGTGGGAGCTGCCGGCTGGTCCGCTGGGGTCTGCTCCATCTTCTCTGCCATGTTTTGCTCCGGCTTCTCTACCGGGGTCTGCCTCATCTTCTCTGCCATGGTTGGCTCTGGCTTCTCTACCGGGGTCTGCTCCATCTTCTCTGCTAGGGTCTGCTCTGGCTTCTCTATTGGGTTCTGCTCCGGCTGCTCCACTGGGGTCTGCTCCAACTTCTCCGCCAGGGTCTGCTCTGGTTTCTCTACCTGGTTCTGCTCCTCCGGGGTCTGCTCCGGCTTCTCCTCCTCCTCGGGCTGTGGGTTGGGCACCTTGGCCCAGATGAGCCGCACCAGCAGCAGGGTGGCCAGCAGCATTCACCTGCCCTGGGAGACGCGTGGACACGCTCCGTCACGGACAACCCCATCAGCCAGGCCGGGGGGCCGGGAGCAGCCCCCCCAAACAGCCAGACCCTCCTGCAGCACTCCCCACCCCCCAGCCCCCAGCCAGACCCCTCCAGCCGGGCAGCTGCAGCTCAGCCAGAGCTATTTTGATGTTTTTATAGGGGGGCACAGCTCTGCTCGGCCTTCAGGCAGCCCTGAGGGGGCTGAAATGGCCCCCAAGGGTGGCGGTGAGGCCACCCCCAGCCCCTCGCTGAGTGGGGGAACTTAAACCGAACCCCCAAATCTCAACACGCAGTAGAAGCCGGGGGGAGGGGGGGAACCGCCCCAGCCCCGCCGTGCCCCCCCCAGCCCCCTCCTGAGGGGCCACTCACCATGGGCGCTGAGCCCTGCGCGTCCCCGCCGCCCCGCCGGTGGCTGCCGGGACAAACAGCGGCGGCTCCCNCGCCTGCCCGCCCCCCCGGGCCCCCCCGGCCCCTCACCCTCGCGGCTGCGTCGCGGTCGCGTTCCCGCACGTGACGGTAACGTCAGGCACCGAAATTTCCCCCTAAAGCGTCTGGAAAAGTTCTGGTGGAGGCGACGGGGGGGGTGGAGGAAGCACGGGGGGGGGCCTTGGCATGGCCGGCGGGGACACCCGATCCTTGGGGGACAAAGGTGCCCTGGCCCCGCGCCCGGTGACGGGGACAAGGAGAAACTCTGGCACCTGGAGCTTTGCCTCCCCGGGGGGGCAGGGGAACCCCCCAGGGGACAGCAGGGACCCCCCCCAGGGGGCAGCACCCATTACAGAGCCAGAGCCTCACCTCAGGCCCCCTTCCCTCCCAGCCTTGGTCCTGCCAATGTAAGATCACAACATAAACAAGGTCATTTTTATTTAAAAAAGCCCAAACAAACTGTAGGAAAGAAACAAAACCAAACAAGAGATATAACACAGTCAGAAGAAGCGTGAACTTCACTTGTACTAGTGTTACCCATCAGAGTAAAAACAAAGGAAGGTTTTATAGGGGTATTCTACAAACACGCAATTACCAAAGGAAGAAGGCACTTCACTGCCATGAAAGGAATTACAAAGTCAAAGTTGGGCTGGAAACCCAGAAGGGCAAAGTCCAACTTTTTCTTCACCCTGGAAGACTCAACAGTGGCTACAAACCTGGACTTGCTCCCATGAAGGCAAAGCACAAAAATCCCTCTGGTTTAAGACCTTGAAAGGTCTTAAACGATCTGCAACCATCAGCCCATCTCCTGGCACATCTCTATGAACAAACCTTCGCTGCTGCCATGGGCAGGTACCACAAGGTTCATGGTCATCACAGCCCACCTGTCATCCAAGTGATTAACACAGCACATAAGAATCTAAAAATTGCGGATTTTCCTCTCTAAACAGCAACAAAAAGCTCAGAACACAACTCAGAGTCTCTGTCTCCCCTCAGCTGCTGGGGGGATTAACCCCAAAATCTTGAGAGTATGGATGCACCAAGTAACACTTCTGACAGTGTGCAGTCTTTACAGTCCAAAGAGTCCATATTTCTAATAAATCTCTTAATCTGTAGCAAAAAGCTAAAAACAAAAGCAATCTGCCTTTTCTCCCATGGAGTCAGCTCCCCACCACCAAATAAGAAATCTAGATTTGCACAGTAGGAAGCAAAGGAATTGGGGGGAGGTGCAACAGAGTATTTACAAGAGCTCAATAGCTTCACCTCTAAGAATTGACATCCCTTCAAAGAGCCTGAACATATATTCCCATTACAACACCACAAATTAACATAGAACTCTGTTGGTTTTTTTCTTTGCTTCAAACTAGGCTGAGACCTGTTCAAACAGCAGAGCAGTTGTCCATGTAACACTCCAGTCTGCTCCTTAAAAACATTTAAAAAAAAGAAATATAACATCTCTGAAAGTTTGGTCTTTCATTCCTTGATCAACATCCAAAGATTAATCCTCAGGTCAGCAAAAGCTTTTCAGAAACGAGACAACCCCTGAACCAGGGGCTGTTTCCAACCATCAGACCCCACCAGCCTCCACGCGCAGCTCAGAGCGCGCTCCAGTCAATGGGCTTCTTGCCGGATTTCTTGAGCAATTCGTTCGTCTTCGAGAAATGCCGACAGCCAAAAAACCCTCTGTTGACGGAGAGAGGCGAGGGATGAACCGTCTGCAGGACGTGGTGGCGTTTCTGTGAAGCGTTAAGAGGAAACAGCTTGTTAGATTTGCATGTTTTCAGCTCCCGGCACACGGCTGGCTGCTCTGCCCCCACCCAGACAGGGTGGTTTCCCCTGTACACCTCCTCAGCCACCAGCCTGGGGACCCGAAGAAGCGGCCATGAGGACCAAGACTTTTGTCTCACTGAGGAGGATGGACTACATAAAGCAGCAGTAATACCGTGGCCAGTTTTCAATTGCTGTAATCCTGAACTGAAAATTTACACTTACTTATGAGCCTTTTTTCTAGAAAAAAAAAACCAAAACAGTTCTGTCCTCAACTGGAGGCTTTTCTGACAACACAAGGTTACACTTCCTCCACTTCTGTTACTTAATTCTGGCAAAGGCTAAGCTAGAACAGAAAGGGAACTAAATTTGCCAGGAGAGTTCAAGCAGGGAGCAAACCCCAATTCTGTAAGGGAAGTGCCCTCTAGTGTCCACCCAACAGAAGAAAAAAAAATTAGTGATGGGGGAAGAGATGAGGAGGAACCTGTACCCTGTCAATGGAGCTGCCTTTCTTCTGGGCATAGGCTCCCCACAGCATGAAGACAACCCCCTGCAAGTTCTTGTTGAGCCAGGACACCACCACGTCCGTGAACTGCTCCCAGCCCCTCTCCTTGTGCGAGGTGGCCTGGTGAGCTCGCACCGTGAGGACGGCGTTGAGCAAGAGCACTCCTAGCAAACAAAGCGGATATACAGAGGGTAAAACAACAAGACAAACAAAAGAACAAATCAAGCGTTAACTGCTTTTTCCTGCTTCCCCCACAAAGTGGTAAATTAAATTTTTGTTCTAAGGTACCTGCTAAGCAACAGGCACTTAGATTTTCTCTTTTACAGATGGACTGATTCCAACCATGGATTTTTTTCTAGACAGGTTTCTTTAGGAGCTATAGAGGACACATTACTTGAGTGCCTGTTAACTCACCTTGCTTGGCCCAGCCAGTCAGATCACCGTGACCAGGATGAGTGAAATCCTCAATATCTGTAGACAGTTCTTTATAAATATTTTCTAAACTGCAACGAAAAACATCAGAAGATTTTAAATATGCACATTTAAAGATCAGACCAAACAGCACCACTTACTGCTCTTGCACTAGACAAGAGTATTGATTTTGATCTTATTTAAGATAAAGCCATTCGTAGCAGCAGGGCAGGAAGGAGCCCCCTTTGTGTGTCTGGCTGGAAGTTTGATGAGGTCTCAGCACAACTGAAAATGCAAATTTACATCCAGCATGCTCTTCAGAATGCCACTAAACTACATAGAATTGTCCATACTTCTGCAGTGATGTTTTTTCTAGGCAATGCACAATTCAAATTCAAACAGTCACAACACACTTCGTATCAATTATACGTCTCACAGCCCTGAGTAACACAGAACTGTAAGTAATTTGTAAACAAAAAGGATTTTGCAAATTGAGCACAGTCATACCTGGGGGGAGGTGGAACAGGTTTCTGGACACTGAAGCAGAGCCCATGAGCTTGATTAGGTCCATGATATGGATCTTGTCCCAAAATGACAACCTTCACCTGAAAGCAGACCTCTGTTAGCACTGAGTTATAATCAGTATTATTCTCAAAAGAGGGAAGAAAAATAGAGGCATATAAATGAGCTTTATCCTAAAACAAACACACAGATTAAAAAACACCACACAAAACTAAAAGTCCCAGGAACTGAAGTTATAGCACTGTCATCTAATTAATTTTCAAAGAGCCACAATAAAACACCTTGTTAAGGTATTTTCCAAGTAAATTGCCCCACATTTTAGTTTTATGCCATACTTGCTGTGGTATTTTTGACATAGCTTATTGGCAATGGGATTATCTTAAATGCTGTCATTTTTTAAATTATAGTTCATTACAGATAGATTTTAAAAAGTACAAGATCCTAAAATCAAGCACTACATTAAGCTGGTAACACTGAAATAAGGTCAAAAGTCCAACTCAAGTTCTAAAGTAAATTCTGTGGCTAATGAAGGTAATAAAACAATAAAACCCTGTTTTAGCATCAGAGATGAAAGAGAAGCTGGGATTTACAAGTTAGGTGAGAGCACAACAGCATCCACACCACGTGGAACTGAGGATTAAGAGATCAAACATCCAGAGATGGTGTTTCTGCTCCCAACTCCATGTCTTCATTGTTTTAAGTGCAATAGCAGCTGGAGGGACCTCCCCAGCACCGGCAGCTCTACTTACATCCCTGATGTCGCACATCTGTGTCCAGGTGAAGACTTGGTCGGGGGGTGGATAGACCGTGTAGCGTTTCCTCTCTTCTGCCACAAACGCCATCAGCTGAGGGGGGAAAGGGGAGAGAGGGTTCAGGCTGGGGGGCAGTGGGGAGCAGCAGCCACGCAGCCCCACTGCCCAGAATGGGCCCGGTTCGCTCACCTCCATGAAGTAGGGCTTGGAGAACTCCCCGGCCAGCTGCCGCCGCCAGCTCTCCCCGAAGCCCGGGGGCACGTTCCGCTCCGCCAGCCGCTGCAGCGCTGTCTCCTTGTTCTTGCGGATTCTTTCCTGCTGCTCCGCGCTGAGCGGCGAGGCCTTGCCCGCCTCATCTCCCGCTGCCTTCGCCTTCTTCGCGGCACTGACCTGGAAACAGCGAGCGAAGCGCAGGCTGCAGAGCGGGCGAGGGCTGCAGAGCGGGCGAGGGCTGCAGAGCGGGCGGAGGGTGGCGCGGCCCAGCCTCAGGCCGAGCAGCGGGAGCCGAGCGCCTGCCATGGCCCCACCATGCACCGCCCTTCGGGGGCGGCCACACCACACGCGGGTATTTCGCGGCAAAACAACGGACCCGTCCCCATTGGCCGCCGTGCCATGAGGGTCCCGCCCACAAGCGGGAGTCTAAACTTCTGCTTCCCATTGGATAACAGGAAAGATCATTCTCCTTCCTATTGGCTTGCCGCAGTGGGCGGAGAGCCGAGTAGCCTAGCAACCGTGACGCGGCGGCGGCCCGCGGCGCCCATTGGGCAAGCCGCGGAGCGTGGCCTCGATTGGCAGGTCAGTCAGGCGTGCCAGGAGCGCGGGGTTTTTGGAAGCGGCCGCGCGGTCTCCCTAACGGCCACCAACGCCGCGAGACCTCCCCATACAGCTGCCTCCCCCCGCCCGCCAGCCTTCTCTATCCCCTCCGGGACCGCCGGCGCCCTTCATCCCCCTCTCACTACCTCAGCATCGCTACCCGGCTCCGGGGAGCGGCCGCGCTTCTTCGGCGGCGCGGCGCTGAAGAAGGAGTGCAGCGTCTTCTGCCCGATCATGGCAGCGGCGAGAGGCGGCGGCGGCAGCAGCGGAGCGGGCGAGGGGCAGCGCTGAGAGGCGGCGGCGGCAGCAGCGGAGTGGGCGAGGGGCAGAGCTGAGAGGCGGCAGCGGCGCCACACGAGCCGGTGCACGGGACGCGGACTTGGCGCCAAGAGCGCGCGCGTGCGTGGAGGGCGGGGCCTGGCGGAGGGAGGGGGCGCACGCCCCGCCCAGGCTCACGCCCCGCCCAGGAGCACGAGCACACGCACGCGCACTGCGCCGCTCTCCGCCTCAGCCGGGGGTTTTCCGCTCCCTCAGGGAGACACTCTAGTTCCCGCCCGGTCTCGCTGCCGGGAGGAGGTGTCTGCCGCCCCCGGTGCCTTCGATGGACAGATACGTGGTGAAACGTCCCGCCAGGGAGGTGGGGGGTGGCGGCGGCGGGAAGAGGTCGCGGCCGGAGGAGCCCGCCTCAGGGGAGCCCGCCTCAGGGAAACCCCCCTGGCAGGAGATCCGCGCCGAGGGGCTGAACTGCGACTACCGGCTCCTCTTCAGCAAGGCCGAGGCTGACGAGATCTTCCAGCAGCTGGAAGAGGAGGTGGAGTACTTTGAAGGTAACGGGACCCGGCGTCGCGCTCCAGCTACCCCACATGTCCCTGTGCCTGGGCAGGTGTTCGTTGCCCGGTCTGTGAAGGTGTTGCCCGCCCGCCCAAGGCAGTCCCGGGGTGATGCCCGTGGCCTGGGCAGAGCTGCCCACTGTGCAGAGTTTTCTGCAGGCCCTGGGTGTTTGTACCAACTGGCCCTGCGAAGTGAAGTGCAGGCACAGGCCTGGTCTTGCAGCGTTAATTTGGTTTAGCTTGAAGCGTGTGCCAGGTGGCTTCATTCATATTTTAATGTTTTCAAAGAACCAGGGTAGTCCTGGAAGTGACAGGTTTGCTGGTAGATGTAATGTGTGAGATATCCCTGGTCACGTTAATTCAACGACAGAATATATGGGGGTGCTCATCCTGTTCATCCCATTCAAGGGGGATAGTAAAGCAGTGTAAAACTTTTAGAGTTAAGCACTTTGTTGGAACGGAAGCACTTGAACATGGTTGGCAGCTGTTGGGTTGTCATCAGCATCATCATTTCTATTGTCCCACTGGAGCTTCGCAGAAGCTCCAAATCAAGGAGAATGTTGAATGTGTGAACTGCAGAAGCAATACAGAGTGGGTTTTGATCCTTCTCGTTTGTTTAAACAGGTGAAATGACAAAAGTGCACGTGTTTGGCAAATGGCACAATATTCCAAGGAAGCAAGTAACGTATGGAGACCCTGAGTTAACATATACTTACTCAGGTGTTACCTTTTCTCCTAAGCCTTGGATCCCCGTTCTCAACCGTATCAGAGACCGCATCACTTTGGACACAGGACATACTTTTAACTTTGTTGTGATTAACAGGTATGTCCGATTTCCAATTGCATCAAGCAACTTGTTCGAATTAAAAGTTGCTTGAGCAACACTGTTGACAGATCACTGACGAGTTGTTTTACATGCACTTAATTGGATTGGTAGAAGAACTAATTAATCTGTTCTGTGTACAGATATAAAGATGGAGGAGACCACATAGGTGAACATCGAGATGATGAGAGGGAACTGGTTCCACGCAGTCCTATTGCATCCGTGTCCTTCGGAGCTTGCAGGGACTTTGTTTTCAGGCACTGTGGTTCCAGGGGGAAGAACGCAATGCGTCACATAAAGCCCATCAAGCTGCAGCTTGCCCACGGCAGCCTGCTGATGATGAAGTACCCCACCAACGTGTATTGGTACCACAGCCTGCCCATCCGCAAGAAAGTACTCGCCCCAAGAATCAACCTCACATTTCGGAAAATGGTGACTCTAGCCAAGAAGTGAAATATTCAGCAATTAAGCAGCAGGTCTTTTGACTCCGAAAATAGCAGCTTTCTTCCCCGACATAACTCTCAATTTCTCATTCAAACACTGTCTTTGATGATCCAAGGTACCAGATAAGCAAATTAAACCAGGAGAGGAGATAGTATACTTGGTAACTTGCTAATAAAGACTGTGACTACTGATCTTAAATGCCAGGAATACTTTGCCTCCGTTAAATGTTGCTGTAGTCCTGCTGATACGTATTTTCAATGAGTAGTATCCTTGTTTTGCTCAGGAGGAAGTTTCTTCCCAGCTGATCTTACTCGATCCAGTTTTCCAAAAAAGATCAAAATACCTTATATCTTTGAGATAGCAGAGAAATAGTTTAGAAATACTATAAACTACAAAACATAATCATTTAGAGGGAGCCTGGAAGCTGACACTGTTCAACAGGTGACACTTTTCTTATATGCTCTGTCAATGAGCTATGGTTTGTTTTTTTAAAAAATAAAATACAAATGAGACGGACAAGAACAAAGAGAGGTGCTAAGATATGAATGTAGTGAGTGCAACGTGGCTGGCTGCATGTTTTACAGTAACTGTGACTTTTGTCTGTGTATGTTCCTCTGCTGCTCCACCTCCTCTGCGGGCGCAGGAGGCTGCATTCTTTTTGGGGGGCAGGAGGAAGCCCATGGTGCTACCGCACAGGGAGGGGGAGTCTTCTTCCTCAGGTCCTTTGTACAGAAACCTGGGAGCATAAATGACCTTTTGAGGAAAATTAGGCTTTATCAGTGATATGGACAATGCAGTGTGAAAGGCTATAACTGCTGAGAGTGTCTGTTTTTCTAAATAATTATCCCTAGGGATTCCGTTTGGACTCCCCAAAAGCCGTCACCTTCTGTGCTGACAGTGAATCCTGCTGCCATGAGGAACGACCGTCCAAAGTCACCAACGGTCTTGTGGAATCAAGCGGGGTAAGTGAGAGAATGGGAACTGATCCCTGTGTAACCAAGATACAAGTATCTTAATTAGTGATGGGCTCTGTCCTTCAGCAGTGGGCCCATTAGGGCTGTGGAATTAATGTCTGTTTGGGCAATTTGGAGTTGGTACTTCCCATCCTCTGCTACTACCAGAAAATACTATATAGAGCATGAAGAGTTCCTGCACAAATTCTTCTTATCCAGCAAATGTGAAGTGCTGATTCTGTTGCGTATACCAAATGTGGTTTGGCTTATAGCTTGGCTCTTTCTTTCAAGACATTACCACAGGTGAACAGCTACTTTTTCTAATAAGTTTGTTCTTTTATTGCTACTGTACAATTACAAAAATACCCCGAAGTGAAAACGCAACTTCAAACAGCAGTGCAGCGGTTTGACTATAGTATCATACATTTTTAAATAATGCACAAAATAAGACAAGAATAATCCAAACACAGAGATGTCATCTTGGAGGTCTTATGATGTTTTTAAAGCCTTTACATTTTATTACCACCTTCTCCACCATGGAAGCTTGTTGAGTTACAGCGTTTGATGAGCCTCATGCCCGCGCAGAGCCCGTGACTTCAGGTGAGGGTTGGGTGGCAACACCTGCAGAGGTCTTGGATGTTCCAAGTAGGCTGGGAGTAGCTACAACAGCTCAGGACCAGGACCGAGGTGCTGATACTTGCTTGCTTCCCCACCCTGAGGGCTAAGCCAAGAGCTTCTCCTCCTTCCTAATGGTGACAGCTAGAACAAATGCTGACTACTCAACCCTTATAGCCCTTCAGGAGGCTTTCAGAGTAAACTGAGCAGTTTATCAGTGTCTTACAGCGACTGTGCTTTCATTCTCAAACTGGCCCCCATTGGAAAGCAGCTCTATGCAAAAGGAAAATAAAAATATATTGAAAAAGCAATTTTGCAGTAATATATGGCTTCATGTCTCTGTTACCAGCTGATGAGTTTAAGACTTATTCCACTGTGTTCAGATGGCCTGATCCACCTCCAGCATTACTGCTTTCTAAACAAAGTGACCTGTTCAGATGAACTTCACAAAAATTCAGAGTTAAAAACCTAACAGACCCTGTTGAGAATAGGTAGTGCAGAATGTACACTGCTGGCACTGGAAGTGTTTTGAATTTTAGAGGTACAAATGCTCGACCTGCTGGAGCTGGATGCTTTGCAAGATGTTTTTCCTTCTCAGGAACATCAGTGGATTTATAAAGCCTCTTATGTACTATGAGCATTACTTAGAGCAGCAATTGTGACCCATACTCTGGAATGATGAGCTGTGTAAATAGTTTTTCCTAAACATCTGTTACCACTCTGATTTTGGCTAGTTTTGAGCAGAGCTCTGAATGCCTATGAGCTTTGGCCAGTAATGTGAATATCTGAGGCACAAAGTTGCCCTAAAAAACTATTAAGAGAGTTGTTACCGTATGAAAACTTAGTTGCTGTTTTACACTGAAAAAGCTTGTCTGATGCAGTAATCTTTCCCTCCAAGCTTGCAATGATAGAAAAGTGCTAAAAATAGCCTATATATTTTATTACTGGTCATTTAAAAGCAGTCATAAGGATAATTTTTGCTGCTTCTCCCTCCCTTTGGATTTTTTTTTCTTGACATGTCCAACAATCTAGAGCAGCAAAGGACACCTTACTTGTACTGATTTGGCGATCTGTGTATTTAATGTGGTGACACTCGTCTTCTCAGGTCTTGGGAAGTAGTTCAGCAGCAAGAAAGTGCTGCCAGTCCCAACATAACAACGTAATGCTCCAACGTAACAAGGATGCTGGGGTTGCTGTACAGCTTAGCTCACAATCACGACCGGTACAAGCTCTATAGCTCAATTGTAAGCTCAAGTGTCGGAATGGCTGATGAGAAATGGTAGTTTTCAGCATTAAAATAGGAAGGACGAGTCTAGAACACCAATGACAGTAGCCTTGAAATCACAGCATTAAAAGTTGTAGTCGATCCTACAAGCAACCATATTCAACAGTTTCATAGTGACAAAGGAAATGACAATACTCATTGCGAGCAAATGCTTCTGGCTCTTCATTTCAGCTCTATTCCAAAGATATAGAGCAATAAACTGGGGTCTCAGCTCTTAATAGATTAAAAAAATTATCTTTTCTCCTGGAAAAAGGAAACCACTTTGAATCAGCAGAAGTACTTCTATGATGTATAAAGAACTAAAATATTAGGAAAATCACATGAACAGGGAAGTTGTTTTTTGGATCGTGCATGTAGAGAAGCCTTATTTGTTGATTAGCTGGAATACCAAGAGAAATCCGATTGCGTTAGTAGTTCATCCCATCATCTTGAGGCATTTATCAGAACGTAACGGACACACAGTGAACTCAGACAATGGTGATGTAGCTCTTCGAATAAGCTCAAGGCACTTTGTTTCTAAGTCACTGCCTTTGATGACAGCAGCTTCCCATCGACTGCTTCTGGGGCTCCCCTGCTCAGAAACATCTGCAGTGAAATGTGTATAAAGCATCTCCCTCTGAAAATTTACGTACGCGTCAGAACATGGAACATACCCTTAGGAAGTCTCTGTGAAAAGTCTGTTTCAGAGCCGTGATGTTGACAACATTACTACGTAACAGAATGAACGCTTCTTTAATGCAGATATACTTCAGACTGCACAACGCTCGCAGACCAACTTTGGGAAGCGTAATTTTGGTACAAAACACTCCTAGTAGCAGCCAGCCATTGCCAGAGGGAGGGGGATGTTAAAGGGCCTGTGGTGGGTTATTTGCATAATGGACAGGAGGTGCAACGTAGATCTCATTAGAGGAATTTTGTCACTTTTTGTCCTCCTGCTCTCATCATCACTCTTCAGCCCTCAGCTCCAAGTTTTGGTGCTGCGCCCTCGAGTGAACACGCTCGTAGAAAAGCAAGTAAGCGCTAGAAGAAAGGACCTCCTGCAAGCTGGCTTTGCGAACGGTGTCGTCCGAAATCCACAGCCACTGGCTGCTGACGGCCAGCGGGTGCTTCACAGAAGGCGGCGAGCGGCGGTACGTCACGAAGTGTCCCGAGTGCATGTCTCCGTGGTGAACCACGACTGCCATCAGACGGTAAAGGTACATGGGGGAACTGGAGGATGAATTAGAAGGGAGAGGGTCAGCAGCCCTTGGGGATCACACGTCCCAGAAACAGCCCCACTTGCTCTGTCTTCAGCTGCAATTTCTTTTTAAAGCGGCTACTACGCAGCCTCATAATAAAGACAGAATAAAGCAAGACATAATTTGAAGGGACAGAAATTCCATGGTAGGGTACAAATCTCTAACTTACCTGCACTCAGGGAATGCAGCAAGTGGAAAAGTTCCTGAGGACGTTAAAAATGAAGAGGAGCAGGCACCATTCATGAAGAGCGGCTTAGGACCAGACGGCTGTTCTGCATCTGCAAGAGAAAGCAGACATTCAGTAACTCAAATGCTAATGACAGTGCTTCTGTTCCAGCAGTACCTTTCAGCATAGAATAGGAAGGTATTTTCCTTATTTTAATTCATTATATATCACAATCACTTAAGAGATGCAGAGGAGTATAATATCCAAAGACAGTGGTAATTGCTTTTACATGACACAAATTTGAAAAGGACTGTGTTTACAAAATCCCAACTAAATAGAATATTGAGCTGCCTAAATGACAGACCAACTGCAGCTACTTTTTCTGACTGTTTTTTAAGAAGTCAGCATTCCCACATTCTAAGGCCCTGAAGCCTTAGAAGAGATCACTAACAAGATAATCCCCAGGACTTCCCGAGCTCAACATTCCTTCGTCCTTTGGAAAAAAAACATGCTAGGTCTATGCTATCTGGGATTTTTTTTCGGTTTTTTATAAGCTTTTTTTTTAAAAAAAATATTTAGTAGGATAAAATTGAACTATTAAAACTGTACTGTAAACTTGGACCAGGGTATCCTAATGCTTGCTGGGAAAGGGGTTTCTACACATTCTTTTTGCACAGATCCAAATACAGAGACTGCTCTTATGTTCATTCTGTGATTAGAATGTTTTATCACTGAAACATAGAAATGATGAATACATTTTATTGTCAAAATAAGCACCTGAAGGTTTTACTGCCACCCCATCCTTTGTTCCAGGCATTGCCTCTTCAGAGTTTTTCTGGTTCAGCTCATTCTGGCTTGATTTATGCACAGGAATGCGATATTTGTAGATGTCCATGATGAGGAACTCGTTGAACTGGACGTGTTCGTGCCGTTTCAGAGGAGTGCCTTGGTTTGACCAGCTCAGCCTTTGCAGGTGGATGCACAAACACTGAGGGAGCTTCAGAGACGTTCCATAGAAAAGAGAATCAAAATAGATTTTAGAGGAAGGGAAATGGCTGTTTGAGTTAAAAGCGTGCAAACGGAACTGCTAAGTGCGGTGGGTAAGGAAATGCATCACGAACTGTTCCCTTATGTGCTGCTATATCTATGCGTAAGGTTATTGGCAATAGTACCCCAGGACGTGACATGAACTCACGAGTCCCCTGAGATTTCCAATAACGCCACTACTACTCCCTCATGATGCAGTGGAATAGCTAATATGAATCGTTTTCTCCAAATGGAAGAAAAATCCATAAAAACACATGCGCGTTCCTAAAAAGCCGACCTGTCAATCTTACTTAGCTTGTCAATCTGGGAGGTAGAAATGACAACTGGAATTTGTTGGAATGAGTTGATGTAAGGCATTTGCTGACACTCAGTAAGTAATGGCTTTGCACAGTGAGAGCACCAGGGAAAAAAGGTCAAGTAGTTATAAATATCTGACATTCAAAGTCATGCCAGGGTTAAGCTCTAGCAATAAGTACGTATTACTATTATTAATGGCACCCAAGGCTCTTAATTACAGACCAGTGCCCTGATGTCTTCTGCATCATATGATTACAAAGCAAAAAATTATAAAAGCTTCTAATATAAACTACACTTGATGTTCAGCACCATATTCACTTGTTTAAACCAGCTGTATTTAGAACACTTTAATTTCTTTGAAGTGAGCAATTGCTAGAGATCCTACAAACATTGTATAGATGAATCACTTCACTTAACAAGGAAATCGAGAAATAATGCAAGACATAAACTGCCACTGAGCCAAACTCATGTTTAGGTGTTTTGCTGAATTGTTTTGAGCAGAATCTTCACATTCTTTAAGCTATAGAGTTTGATGTTTTGCTGAATTGAGGCCTTAATGCCTACAAGTATTTGACAAATGAGCTTGCTTTTTACAGTAAAACATCGAAGTAGTCTAATAGCAAGAAGTGGGCATCAAGCAAAGAGATCAGAGAAATAAATTACTGTGCAATAGGATTTAAAAATAGATTTGGAGGGTTAGCTTGCCTCACCTTTCCTAACTTTAATTGCTTAACAAATGTTGTTCTCTGGTTTTCTATGCTCTGTCCATTCAGAGTCCCTTCTGCCTGAATCTGAAATAAAAGGGAAAAAAAATAAAGCCATTTGATTACCGACTGTATGAGATTACACAACAGTGCAGGTCTGCACACTGCAAACAAAAGCAATTGTCTATCAGAACTCTGCTCAGTACATTAATTACACCTTCAGTTTTCTAGGAACTTTCTTAGGAATTGGTGGCCTATCCTAGTGGATCAGAATTCTAAACCAAAATCAAGCAGAAACAAGCATTTCCAGAACAAGCCCCATCTCCAGGTTTGTGAGTAGCCATTTGCCAGTTCTGTTTGTTTTCAAACAAATCACTTTAGCTCTGTGCTATCATCAAATTACAGGCAGCTGTAAAATACTTTTTAAAATACCAGAACAAAAAAATTATCCCACTTATTATCTAAATAATACCTGGTAATTATAGAATAAAATATTTGTAATTTTTGTAATATTAGTAATAAACAAAACTTCAAAATATTCTGTGAGATAAGAACTCCATTTTAAATATAAGAAATCCCAGGCTAGAGGCTTTCCTGAAGTCACAAAGGAGTAGAGAACTGAAGCCATAATTCTGTCAGCAGGCTTAAAGCTGAGCTAGAAGGTTACATAAATTGAAATGACATACTTTAGTGCAGTTGTCACACACAACATCCTTTACAGATTCAGAGGAGATGAAATGATGGAGACAGTGGTCCAGCGTCATAGGACGACCCTAAGTACAAAAAAGCCCCAAATTATTTGCAGTAATTTTCAGGTGCATACCACTTCATTCTGTAAAAGTAGGTTCTACTTGTCTGGAAAAACAAACCTCCAGCAGACATTAAGTAACAAACATTATAGTTCAAAAATGTGCTGCACATTTTGCCCCAAAAATCTACAATGCTTTGTCATTCAGAGTTTTTCAGACAGACAAAAAGAAACAGAAACGATTTCCAATCCTGTGTGGGGTAACTTGTGTACTCTCAGCACAGAGCACCCGAAGGTCACCTTCCAAGGCTGCCAGGAACACCCAGCCCTTGGGACACGACATGCTCTGTTCAAATTACACAGGAAGGACCAAATATTCCACCAGGAGAAACGTAAAACTCTATTGGTGTCAACAAAGTCATGCTTGTACTAATTGGTAATTTGCACTGACACGTTAGTCATCACGTACTGTATTAGCACAACAGGATAATTTGTGGAAAGGCAGAAAATAAACTGTAGCTACTTATTTACACGTTAGGCTGTGGCTTCTTAAAAAGGCTCTAATGAAGGAAAAACGGTGACATTAGGCAGGTCACGCGTCGGTGCCGGATACGTACCCAGACAGTGGCTGGAATACTCAGCGAGAGACTGTCGAAGGTGTCGTACCTCACAGGACTCTGCAAGAAAGTATTTCACATATCTAGTGAAGTAAAATTGATGACAGTCCAAAAAAACCCCACCTAACCTCATTGTGCCCTCTGCTGTCCACAAATATCTGGGGAAGAGGGTCAAACCCACCCACTTTCCCAAGCATGGCACTAGGAAACTCTGAGGTGGGTACACCAGCTGCTGTTGAGCATGTTTCTGCGGAAGCTGCCCCTGCTCGCTTATATTTGTTTGCAAGTTTTGAAAAGTACAAGTACTGAATGTACTCTTACAGTTTGATCTATAAATGAGATTTATTTTCTGTATGTTTTTCTTTACCCAGGTTATCTTCATCTCCTAACTCTGGAGAATTGGACTGCAACTTAATGTGGCTTTGGAAGTGCAATCTCAATACTGTGTGCTGAATTAATAGCTCGTCCTAAACCACTGCCCATGTGAGTGGATTTTCAGTCTATGAGAGCTGTGGAACTGAATACTAAATATAACAAGACAGCTGTTATCCCCCAAAAGTGGCTCACACTTCATTTTCTTTAGTATATTTAGTGATATACATTGTCATTCATCACAAACACCATAATAAGTACCTGAAAAAGTAACAGTCTAAGCTGTCAGTCCTGCAAACCTTTGGAGCTTAAACCAACTATGTCAGCAACAAGGGATGACGGTTTCAGAACATCCTTTTTCATGGATATATATCACCAGACACACATTCTTATACCTGGTGTTCACAGTGTTTGCAAACCATGTTGCTGGTCAGCCGCCCGTGAAAAGGATGCTGAGATCTCCAGTGATTTGACACAGGGGGAAGAGACCCTGAAACACAGAGTTGA
Source organism: Pampusana beccarii (assembly GCA_013399365.1). Lineage (NCBI taxonomy): Eukaryota > Metazoa > Chordata > Aves > Columbiformes > Columbidae > Pampusana > Pampusana beccarii. The sequence goes on along the minus strand of VWYH01002951.1, from coordinate 899,144 downwards.
AATTGTCCTTTTATTTTCAGGACATTTGTGTTCAGCACCACAATCCCACATTTTTGGACCACAGTAACAAAAGTAACTGGTCTAAAACATATTCTGTCCCACTGGCAAATAATTTTTTTTTTTTTACAGTTGAATAGATACATTTCAGTCCAATACAGACAACAATACTGTCCCCTTAATAAACAAAGTGACTATACTATGAATATTCAGATTTCAGAATGGAAAAAGCGTACCTCTTGTTCTGCAGCTTATTTGCTTTTGGGTTATTTCTGGCTGCTACAGAGGAAGATAAAAGATTTCATTAACCCTACCTTAGAAACCAATAAGTATTAAATATGTTCTTATTTCATCCCAATTGTGGGAGTTTTAGTGTCTCTTTATATTTGAGGAAGGCAAAAAATCCTGGAGCACAACAAATTTATAATTGAAAAAACCCCACTTCTAATAAAACAAATAATTAATCTGCAGAATTCTGTTCCTCAGAGTAGTAAAGTAAAAGCATAACAGTTTTTATAAGCCTTTTGTATATATTTTAGACAAAAAGATAAACTTTCCATCTGCATGAAGTTCAACACTGAACTGGAGGATCAGATAAATTTCACCTGCAAATGAACTATTCCATAAATGTCCATTGTTCAGCTTTCAAACCTCTTTCATGTGTCAACTCTCACAGATTAGAGTAACTGCTGGCACAGAACAGTGTCCATCTGAGTATTCCAATCCCGATATTCCATGGATTTAGGAATGCAAAAACCCTAATGAAAGTGGGATCACTGTAAATTCAAATACATTTGCTAAAAGAAAAAAATTTTTATTCTTTCAACTGCCTGGCCTACAGTTTCATTTCTATCAGAGTACTAAGGAACAGCTTTGTGAACATCATGAAAATATCTTCGGTTTCTGAACAGACACTTGACACTCACCACACTTGGGAATCTAGGGAGGCTACGGAAACTTCTGATAATGAAATAACATGAATAAAGGAGTCACCTCCAGTGAATGCACATCGAACAGATGTGTCACACGTGGCTGATGATCTCGTTCGTCTTCTAATGAAGATGTGAGGACATGGAAGAGTTCATGAGCATCCTATTAGATAGAGATAAAAAACTCAGAGGAAGCGAAAACAAAAGACATCAAAACATACGCCAGGAGTACTGATACGCACATGACTATGTCATTTAGTAGGAAATTGAAGGAAAAATTACTGCTTAGAGACCACCTTATGTATTAGCAATAATTGTTTGTGCATCTGCTGCAGTTTTGCCAAAAAGTTTTTTCTATAAAGCTGAACTTTGTAACAGCACACATTATTAAAAATATTCTGGGCCATGTAAACTCAAAAGAGACTAAAATACTGGGAGAAAAAAATGAATGCATAAATGCCTGCTTTCCTTGATTTCACTAAAAGCATAATTGAAACCTCTGCTGTTTGCTTTGGCTCCGAAACAGCAAAGATAGAACCATATTTCCTGAGTGAGATAATTGGTTGAGTTCATTGGCCAGCTGCACTTAGGGGCTGAAAATACTGAAAACAAGATTAGAAATCTTGTATGTTCCACATCACTAAATTTGGAATTGTCAGCAGAGTCCATCCCTGGAAGCAGCGTGGCATGTTAGCAGAGACCCATTATCTAGAGCGAAATTAGGGCTGTATCCCTTATATTTTAACATTATGGCTCCATTGTACCAAATCTGATGGTAACTAAGTATGAGAGTTTGAAGCAGTCAAGGTTTCCAGGACAAATACCCAAGCAAACTGAAAACACCATTCATCAATCAAATGGTTGCTTTCCGTCACTTTTTAAAGCAAACTTTTCACTACGGCAAAGATTCAGATTTTGACCGTAGCTTCAATTTTCTGTTCTTCCAGATCTAAGCGCCGAGGCGTACACCGGGCAGCGTAACCAGAATTCTGCAGTCACCTGCTCTTCGAATGAAGAGATCTGCCACCGGTACATCCGTAACACTTCCAGCAGGCAGCTGGCGTCCAGGACGTCGTCTTCTGTCACCTCCTGACAGGACAGAGCTGGAGACATCGCGTTGAAAAACGTTAGAAGGAGCCACGGAGAACAGTGAGAACCCAAATCTGTTTTATTTTAGACTGTGTGTTAATTAAGCATCATATAATCAATTATTTTGATTAAGACAGATTGCTTAAACATTTTAAGTGCTGAAGTAGGATGTAACTGCTACATGAATTTAGCACAAGGGCAAGTCTGAAACTGGTGACTGAATTGCGCTCAGAGGCTTTAACATTCGTATCCAACATCATACAGAGGATCTGACTTAATCGTACATATTCTGAGTAAGATAGCAAGTTTGGAAAAAAAAAGCCTAAGTTATTTTATAATATATCCTGAGCATACATCTAGTTGTGGTAATATTTTCCTGTTTCTTTAATTTTACCAAGTCCATTTTTGTACTGTTTTAACCATTAATACTCTGAGAACAGCAAAGACAAGACCACACGAGCTCCCTTTTAAGAAAGAAGGCTGGAAATGACCACATTTACACTAATATTTTATTCCTAGTTTATTGCAACATGAAAATGTTAAAGTACCTTTTAGGAGATGCAGCAAAGTGACTGACAAGTAGCGATGCTTAGTGGACGGGTTCTGGTCTGTCTTGTATTGGGCTGTAAATTCCTCCAGCCACTTGATGAAGGATGGGCAGGATGATAAACCTTGCAGCAGGGAGTTCATGAAACAGGTGTTTCCCAAGTTCAGAAGGCCAGGTACAAGCCCTGCAAATTAGAAATGTAAGAGTTTACAGCATGAAGTGTAGGAAAACCTTCCTATTTTCAGTAGCAGTGTTGTGTTAGGTATTAAAATTACATGAAAATTCACTTATTTCAGCTTCTTTGCTATTAGCACCCATTGAAAACTAAAAAACCCTGGTACGTGCATCAGCATATTGTGAAATGTTTATATCGTGATGGTCTCTGTGAATTACAGTGCTGGAAAAGCTTTCTAAATTGTCTTTTTTATCTGAGAGGAATAGTTTCCAATCAGTAACACTAAGGTTCAGGATTATCCAGCGTACAAACGCTAAAATTCTTCGTTCCGATATATAGTGTAGCAGCCCCTCGTGTGGGGTCACGGCTGCCCCTGAGGTGATGGCCGCACCGTTGGGCTCCGCATGGAGCTTTCGCTTTCGCTCACATCAGGATGTTGTTAAAAAAAACTCCAAGGACTAATTAAGGTATTTCTGTACGACTCTGCTCAGCGAGAGACTTTCCCTTCTCTCGTACATACGTTCAATAAGAACACATTTGGTTTGCTATCCAAAAAGCAAAACAAATAAAGTGCGAAATGTCAATTGACACAATTAACACATTGCGTGAGTAACAGAAATCCTTTGGTCAGTACTTTTTAATTTCTAAACAGGACAGTGACCAAAATCTTATCTTGAGCAAGAGAAAATAATTTACAAAAGCTAAGAATAAAAACTAGAAACGGGTGCATTTCTAACACCTAGGCGAGGGCTCAGACGAAACGGAAACGCACAGGAGTCACATTTTGGGCTCTTTTCGCGTGTTTTCGGTGCCCGGGGCGGGCCGGCTGCCCCCGGGCCCTCCCTACCTTTCCTGCGCCGCTTCCTCTCGGTGATGGGTCCCCACAGCACGTACATCCCCGCGGCCACGGCCGCCGCCACCCCCCCGATAACGCCCCAGTTCTTCATCACCTTGTACCTGAAACGGGAAAAAGAAAATAAGAATAAAAACCAAACAAGCGGAGAGTCGCTACCTCCGGGTGCGAGGAGGCGAATCGGACGCGGGGACAGGGGCGGGGGTGGCCCAGGAGGCTCCCGCCGGTCCCGCTGTCACTCCCGGTGCCCGGGGCAGGGAAGGCCGCTGTCCCCGAGGCCGCCACCGCCGGGACTCCCGTCCGCGCTGGTCCCCGGGCCGCCCCCTCTCCCCGGGCCGTCCCCGCTGACCTGGCTGCCGCCCCTGCCCGCAGAAACCGCCGCACCGGCCCGTCCGCCTCCGCGGCGCCGGCGGGCAGCACCATCCCCCCGGAACCGGGACCCGCGGGCGGGCGGCGCGGCGGAGCGGCCGGCGGAGCGCCGGAAGTGACGTAGGTTGCCCGGTTTACCGCGTGACTGCCCCTAGCAACGGGCGGCGGCGCAGGCGGGCGGTTGCTGAGGCCGCGGGGACACCGGCCCGGTGTAGCGGGTGTAGCGGACACGGGTCCAGGCGCTGCCCATCCCCTCACAGCACCTTGATCCCCCTGAGGGGACGAGTTTTGCGGGGAGTGGGCTCAAAGCTGTGTGGAGGAGGGAGGAGGCTTAAATCCCACAAGCTCAACTTGCACCAGGCGGGGTTAATGCTGGATATTGGGGAAAATTTCTTAATGGAAAGTGTTGTCGGGCATTGGAACAGGCTGCCCAGGGAAGGGCTTGAGGCACCATCCCTGGAGGGGTTGAACAGACGTGGAGATGAGGTTCTCAGGGGTACGGGTCAGTGATGGAGTTGGCAGTTCCAGGTTAACAGGCTGGACCCAGTGGTCTTAAAGTTTTTTTCCAACCTAAATGATCTATGAAGCTGCCCAAGCCCCGCAGAGAGAGAACAGCTCTCCTTCAATGGCACATGCCAGCCCCAAGGCTCCTCCATAGCCCCAACACCCCCTCCTGCTGCACCTGCCATCTGAGGGCCTCCCTCTGTTTGCTCTCCACCTACTGCTGTTAGGTTTTGTTTTTAACTGATGCACTTTGAGGACTCTTTAGAAAAAGACGGATTTCATGCCAGTGCCAGGAGGGGAGGCATCGGGAGCGCTTGCAGAATGACTGACACGTGCAGCTTTTGAGAGCACCTCGAGATGGCAGCTGCTGATCATGTCTGCGGGCCTGGCAGGTAACAGGCTCCCTCTTCACACCTCCCTGCATTAATTCTAACGACCTTTGTTAGCGAAGTATACCCTATGTGTCCTTCTGGGCGAGTCCTTGTTGGAACCTAAGAGGAGAGTCTGCAGAGCAAGCGACCGGACAGCAAGAGGCTCCGAGAAACAGAGGAGCGAGGGACAGAAGGATGTGAAGAAATGGCATTGTCCTGACAGCTGCAATGTGCATGAGCAACGTACCATTCTCAGAGCTGTCTCATGCGCATTAAATACCTGAGACAAAGGGACCAGCATGCTTAGATGACCCAATCTCACATCCTTACTGGAAAATTGGACCTTGTCTATTAAAAAAATATTCTAAAAAGTTGTTGCCTATGCAATTAATGTATAAGCTAAAACTCTACTCAAAAAATGCCATTTTCTATAAGGCCTTTGGAAGAAGCAACCCAGAGTCTCTGTGAATTCATGTTCTGTGGATAAACGTCATCCTGGAACTCCATGAGCCTACTCTGCTGGGACCTCTCTGATAAAGGCCCATGATGACTGATCTGCTCTGGAAGTTTCAGTCAGTAAATCCTCCCGTTGTACTGGCTTTATCTGCAGTATTTTACCCAGTGAAACAGAGCAGACTTCTTGGATCATAGGAAGTATTGAACTATGACCTGAATTTGTTCAACTTAATTCTTCTTCCTCACTGTCGCACTTTTCACCTGTCTTCATTTGACATTGTCTTCATGATTTCAGGCCATTTCTCCAATTTGTCAAATGTATTTTAAATTTTAATCATATCAAACACCTCCTGGTCATCTTCCTAGCATATATTTCCCCCTTATTTTCTCCTGCACGCCTTTCTCTGCAAAGGATTCTCCTGTAGATGCAGGAATATGCACAAACAAGCTGTTTATTCCAACTGAAGGAGAAGGCCTGTGGGGAAGAATGTGCCAGGGTGACAGTGTGTCTTTTCAGATAAATAATTGAGATTTTTTACAAACAAATCTCCTTCTGCATCTGAGGAATGCAGGCTTGGAAGCCCTACCAGGTCGCTACAAGAGACCACATGTAGGAACTGTCATAAAATCATAGAGTCATTTTGGATGGAAAAGACCTTTAAGATCGAGTCCAACCATTAACCCAACCCATGTCCCTGAGAATCTCATCTCCACGTCTGTCCAACCCCTCCAGGGATGGTGACTCCACCGTTGCCCTGGGCAGCCTGTTCCAATGCCCGACAGCCCTTTGGGGAAGAAATTGTTCCCAAGATCCAACCTCAACCTCCCCTGGTGCAACTTGAGGCCGTTTCCTCTTGTCCTGGTGCTTGTTCCTTGGGAGCAGAGCCAAGCTGTGCTGAGCTGTGCCTAGTAGCTGAGCCAAGCTGAGCTGAGCTGTACCTAGTAGAGTCAAGCTGAGCTGAGCTGAGCCATGCCTAGTAGTCAAGCTGAGCTGAGCCAAGCTGTGCCTAGTAGAGTCAAGCTGAGCTGAGCCTAGCTGTGCCTAATAGAGCCGAGCTGAGCCATGCCTAATAGAGATGAGCTGAGCCGAGCTGTGCCTAGTAGCCGAGCCACGCTGAGCCAAGCCGTGCCTAGTAGAGTCGAGCTGAGCTAAGCTGAGCTGTGCCTAATAGTCAAGCTGAGCTGAGCTGAGCCGAGTCATGCCTAATAGTCGAGCCGAGCTGAGCCAAGCTGTGCCTAATCGTCAAGCCGAGCCGTGCCTAATATAGTCGGGCTGAGCTGAGCCGAGCCGTGCCTAGTAGAGTCGAGCCGAGCCCAGCCGTTCCATTCCGTTCCGTTTCATTCCGTTCCGCTCCACTCCGCTCCGTTCCGTTCGTTCCGTCCGTTCCGCTCCCTCCCGGCGCTGCCCGGGCCCCGGCGCTGTCCAGCCCCGCCGCTCCCGCCCGCCCCCGGCCATCCCGGCGCGGAGCGATGCGAGCGGCGGCCCCGCCGCAGCGCGGCCATGGAGGAGGATTTGTTCCAGCTCCGGCAGCTGCCGTGAGTCGCGGCCGGGGGGCGCGGGGGGCTCGGGAACGCCGCGGGTTTGGGGGGATACCGGGCAGTGTCCTAGGCCCGGGAAGCGCAGGCCATTTTCCTTGTGCATCTGCCCGGCTTCAGCATCCTAGGGGCACGCACGGCTCCATTTCTTACACAAATTCACTCTCTGTGTGTGTGTATATATATATATATATATATAAAATTTTTTTTTTTTCTTTTTGCATGAACTTGATGGCGGTAGAAATAAGGAGGGGTGGAATAAAACCGTGGAAGTGCCAAAAGATTTTTTTTTTTTTGGAGAGGAAGCGTTACTATTGCATTAGCAAGGTGGATTGCATCTGTAAATAACGCTGTGCTAGGGAAGGCGTCTTCCTCCCCTTCCTCCCGCATGCCACGAACCCATTGCGGATCGGAACCTTTTTTTGCAAAGGTGTGTTTGCAGTGAATACCGCCAGTATTTGCAAACTGTATGTTTTGGAGAAGCAAACGTTGCTGCACAAGGTAAATGCTGGTATTGGGGAGGAACTCTTTGCTGTCGGGATGTGGTTGCTGGATCTGTGCAAAAAGGTGATAAAAGCATTGCTGCCTTTTAACACCAGTATTTCCTTTTCATGAATGCAAAATGTTTCCATTAAAAACAAGTGCATTTCTCCTCACACTCCATTGTCAGGTGCTTTCAAACATCTTCCTATTTATAAATCATTGACTCCACAAGGCAGGGAATACATGCTTAAAGTTGATCTTAAATATTAATCAGCTCATGCCAATGACAGATCAAACTGTCCCATAACATTTCTAATAAGTTGGGGAAATGGAGATGAACTCCAGTTATTTTCAAATACTTAGTTTGGATGCATTTGATTTGTCAGTAAGAAAAATAAGATATTATTTTATTAGGCCATTTTTCCCTTTTTTTTTTTTTAAACAAAACACAGAAAAATGTTCTAAGGTACCTTGCAATGTAGGTGTAATTGAACATATTTGGTGCTGTGAGATCTTGAAGACAAATGCAGCTCTCCGAGATGCCTCAGCTGTGAACAATTTTGCAAGTATGGAACAGTAAATATTACTGTGTGGTTTTTTCTTCATTTGTGTCAATTTGTTTTATAGGTTCGTAAGTGATAAGCATTTTTTTTTATTTCCTGTGGTGGCGAATGTGGCCAGATAGCTCTCTACTCAAATGCCATTGAAGTATTTACAGTTTTCAGATCTGTCACTCCTTTTCCTCCTGAAATCAGGGGAAGAGCTGCCCATGAGCTTTGCACCGCACTTGGAGACTGCTGAAGTTACGGTCAGAGTCTTCCTTTCAAAAAATACAAATATAAAAGTTTACTTCCTGTGTAGCTAAACCATGTGCCTCTAAAGCTTTTGCAACTAAGAAATGAACGGTACTTTGGTGTCAATTACCCTTTGTAATAAAAAGTCATCTCTTTGGCATACAAATTTCAGTGTTTCTAAGAGTATATGTTAGTATTTTGTAGGTTCTATGAGGATCGTGTCTTCAGTGACAATTTTAATGCAAGAGTAGTAATTATTTGTGTTTGTCCTATATGGTCAGCAAAAGAAAGTTCAAACCAAGATAGGTTAAAAAAACCAATCAGATTAAGAGAATGTAAAGTTAAGTTTGTCGATGGAACTAAATATGAACCTGAACTCAGATGAGTTTCATTGTTCTCTTTGTCTTTTCGCGGAGCTGAGTGAAGGATTCTCTGCATACCCCAAATCAGAATGTGGGATAAACCCCAGTTTCACTGCAGTCATTTCAGAGAGACCTGGGGTTTGTTCTGTGTTCTTGTGTTTAAGATCTTCAAATGTTATATTAGAAAACAAAATTTGTGACTCTCATTTGTCTGACGAGACAGAAAGGCCAGAGAAAAGATTCCAGTTTCCAGCTGCAGATTCCAGCTGCATTACTGAAGTAGTACAAGGAATATTTGCCCCATACAGAGCCTGGAATGCCCTGTTTACCTGAAAAAATCATCCCCAAACATCTCAACAATCTGCAAAGCAGATGAGGAATAACCTTGCAAAACAGTCCTTGTACTTCTGCCTCTCTCCAGGTTACATCAGCAGCACTTGTCTGAGAAAATAAGAGTTGAGGTCTTGCCAAATGTGAAAAGTCTTTCAGTTCACCGTTAGAAATGTCAGATGCTCACAGCAGTTTGCTGCAGCTGCAGCTGGCAAGGGTGCCGAGAGTTTCGTTCTGCTGACCCTTAAACCAGAGTCTTAAGCTGCAGCTCAAGAGGTTCTCTGCTAATCTTCGTTGTCAAATTAAAATGTTCAGGTGTTGGAAGTCAGAAGAGGTAGTAGCAAGACTAATTTGAACTACTTCCAAATATCTATTTCACGGAAGTCCAAGAAATTATCAGTTGCCAAGGTGAAAAAGTTACACTGATGTTGCAGGTAAAGTGAAAGAAGCTGGAGGAGTCTGTTACATTAAAGATGGTAGATCTGGTTCAAAATTGTTGCTCACAGGAAACTTAATTGATGGAAGATGGAGCTTCTCTATGTACATGAAGCATTGCACAAAGTTCTGGTAGCTGAAATGTGAAAGTAGTGTCAATTTAACAAAGTTCAGTTTTCATGTCTTGTTCTCTCCGTGGCCTTGCTGCAGAGATGAGACCATTTTTTTCTCACCTAGTGCCATGAATGATATAAAATACAGAGAGTTGCGAGCACGAGACTCGTGACCATCATCGTCTGACATGCCAGGGCTGTACCAGGCAGGCAGGTACCATCTGCAGTCCTGGCTTGAACCTAAGGAAAAAAGACATATCCTTTGATTCACTTTCTTATTCTGTCCCACCTCATTACCTGAGAGAGTCAAAAAATGTACAGATGAACCCAGTATGGGAAATCAAGTAGTCTCTTAAAATATGGGTTATTTAATTAATTACATAATAGTAAATACTTCTGTTGAGGACAAGAGATGAAAGCAATCAGATCTATAGTCACAGAATCATCACTATGATGGGAAAAAAACCAATAAATTCACGGAATTATGTTATTAATCCTACTTCACTGAACAATGTTTACAAATCTGACGAATTTCAGGACTTCTGTGTCTGCTAAGACACAAATCACTCTTAACAAAGCAATGTAGAAAGTTGAATTTGGTTTCTTCCTACAAGGACAGGAGGATGTGGAGAAACCTGGCCGCTGTTTGCCCAAACAGGACTTGAAGATTAAACAGAGCTTCAGCCTGGAAAAGACCCACCAAAATATTAATTCTCTTTTCTGTATTCTTAGGGTGGTCAAGTTTCGCCGCACTGGGGAAAGTTCCAGGTCAGATGAGGATGTCGTTTCAGGAGAACATGAAATTCAGATTGAGGGTGTTCGGACAGAGCTAGAGCCTGTTGAGCTGGAGGATGGAGCTGCAGTGCCAAAAGAATTTGCCAACCCAACTGATGGTGAGTAGGTTTCTTGTTTTCCTGTTAGGAGAAAGCTTTGGCCTCTTCATTTCCTTGATGTTGCAACCAGGCTGAATACACTGCTTTCAGAGAAGTTAAAGATCGCCAGGTAAAAGAAGGAAAAAGTGCATCAGTGCAAGTCTGCAGATAAACATAGAATTTCAGTTGGCATATCACCCAAAAAAGTGCAAGTGGTGCAACACCCCAATGTGCTGAGCGTTAGTGCCATCACATCAAACACCTGGGTTCAAGTTACACGCTGAGGCCTTGTGATGCCTCTGTTTGGTTTATCAGTTGGATTTTGGATGGTTTCCTTGTGTTTTTGTCTTTTGCTTTGTGAAGGTGTCCAACTCCTAGCTAGGTTAAGCTTTTCTGTGGCGAAGGTAGTTTTTAAACTGCTGGAAGTGTTAAAACCTTGAGACTTAGATTGATTTAAACAACTTGAATATTAATGTGTGCTTTTTGTGGTATATTTCATTTTGTATTTGAGCAAAGGAAGTTGAGATGTCTCAGTTTCTTCAGGTAGAACGAAATAATGAGGTCATGACAATGTGTGGCAAACAAGAACCATGAGGATTTTAAACGAAATATGTCCTAAGATACGTGTGTTTTGGTCAAATTTTTGATTCAAATAATTACTCTCCACGCAATAAATATTCTTCTGCACTTCCCATCACTTGCTTTGTGCTGTTGAACAGCTTGTGCACTTCTCACCAGAGGCAGCTGCAATTCAGTGGCTGCTGGAGTCACTCCCAGGAGTAACAGGTTGAACGTGCACTGGAGTAGCTGGTGCTACGCTGACTTACTTCTCTGTCAAGAAGACATTCTAGGAATATTTAGTATTATTTTGGCTTTAACACAATTTCTGAAGAATGTAGAGATTTTCCTGAGTAGGAGCTGTATAAAAGCTAAGTAGCTCCCTGTTATAAATTTTAGATCTCAGTAGGTGACCCAGTTAATAAGTAATTGCATTCACAGAAAATGTGGTCTCAAGGGGTGGCTCTTACTAGGAAGGGAATACGCTTCTGCACTAGAATTGTTTTCTTTCCAGATACTTTCATGGTGGAAGATGCGGTGGAAGCCATTGGATTTGGAAAGTTCCAGTGGAAGCTGTCTGTTATTACTGGATTAGCATGGGCAAGTAGTTGTTATCAAGGTCAATTGCACGATCATCAGTTAGAGAATCTCAGCGATTTTCAGGCAGTTATTTATTTTTGTTTCTTTTCTACCCTTCTAGATGGCAGATGCTATGGAAATGATGATTTTAAGTATCCTAGCTCCTCAGCTTCATTGTGAGTGGCGATTACCAAGCTGGCAGGTTGCATTGCTCACATCGGTAGGAAAAATAACCAACAGATCCTGTATTCTATAAGGTTTTTTCCACTCGTTGTTATTCAGACATTGTGCTTTATATCCCAAAGTTAGATCTGCAGATTGCCTTCAGGTTGGAAGAATATAGGAACCTTTTTTAAAAGCCAGAGCTTGAAGAAATGAAACTCAGTGAAAACTGAGTAAATGGTGCAAATTTCAGCTTTAAAGTTTCATGTAATTTGCAGGAAAATACAGGAATTGACTCAGACTCATCCTAAAATTCAAACTATTTGACTAATTGAAAAAAAGGATGGGTAAATTTTTACTGTCTTTCTTGGAAATCTTTCTCTCTCACCACATTTAATCGTGCTTGTACATAGATTGGAAGCTGAGAGAGCAAGCAATCGCTTCTCGAGGTGGATCATCTGGTGACCTTTGCAAGCAGAGCTCTTCTAATCCCACCTCTAAGTGTGCTGCTGTGATGTGATGTTGGAAACAGGCAATGCCTTTGGGATAAGAAAACTCGTTTGGGGACCCTTCTCTCAGCATATGCCACTGTTGTAGGGCATGCACTTCAACTCCTACATTTCTTTTTTCCTTTAGCTTTTGATGCTATTTGTGGTGTTGTGTAAATTGGTCAAAATGCTCGGTAGATTTAGATCAGTTAAAATCTCGTCAAGTCAATGGAAGAGAAGTTAGTGACTTTTGAAAAATCCCACTATATGAATAATTATTGTTAACAGTCTCTAGTGAAAACGAACTATACCCAGGACACCTGGACATTTTGCTCTATTGCTAGAGCTGAATTTTTCTGCTTTCACTGTGAAGTTGTTCCCTTATTGCTGTCGCATGGAAATTTTCACTTGTCTTCTTGTTAAGGGGAAGAAGTTTTTCTGGTGTTTCACAGGTGGTGTTTGTGGGAATGATGTCCAGCTCCACTCTCTGGGGAAACATTTCAGATCAGTACGGGAGAAAAACAGTAAGTCTTCAGCTCCTACTAGAATATATTCTAATATTTCTACAGTGTGGATGTTTCAGTGCATGATGTTCACGAATGTCATAGTCCACATGTATAAAGTAGAATTAAACAGGGCCAGAATTGACCTCCCATGAAAAAAAAATGGAAATTGAAGCTCTACTTCACATTTTGTTAATTTGTATTACAGCAGAAACTCTTTTCCTTGTGCTTGTTTGTTCAATACAGGGCCTGAAGATCAGCGTGTTGTGGACACTCTATTATGGGATCCTGAGTGGTTTTGCACCAGTGTACAGCTGGATCTTGATGCTGAGGGGCCTGGTGGGCTTTGGGATCGGAGGAGTACCTCAGTCGTAAGTAAATATTCACAAGTCCAAATGTTCTCTTTTCTGTTTATTTTTTAAAAACGCTTATGTCAAATTGAAGACATGCCTCTGTTCAGTTGTCCCACTGAAGTGAATAAACCACAACAGACAGCATTTTGTAGCTGTGCCTAAACACTGCGTTACTAGATTGTGTTGGCAGATTCTATAAGGGACAACGTGGTCTTGTCGCAAGGCAGTCATGATGTAAACACGAGAATTTAGAGGTAGAGCTGAGCCCTGACTCCTGGTGTTTGTAGAACTGCAGATTATTGTTCAGTCAGAACCTAAACTTTCACATCTGAACCCAAGTTAGAATTCCAAAACCACACAGCCCAAACCTGGAGCACTGAAGATATCTTGATGGTTCAGACACATTTCTAAAAAGAAGGCAGCATTGGGATATTTCTCTGTTACCGTGTCATTCCATTCGCTGAAAAGGAGGATCTCTAAATTTGCACCTGGAATAAATAACTCTGCTCTAAGCTTTTAATTATAAATGTAAAGGGAAGAGTATAGCGATTCTCTCTGTGTAGTCTTTTATCCTTATTAATAATTGATATTTTGCCCCATGGAGGTGCTATTTTGGACTAATCAGACTCTAACTTTGATTGAAGGCTCATAGACTTCTTCACTAGGCAAGTCGATATCCCGTCTTTTCTGTTGCCATTCCCAGATATTATAAAAGATTCAAAGCTGAGATGGAACATCACGTTATTATTAATTTTCTTTTCCTGCCCTCCTGCCCACCTTCAGAAGCTGCACAAAAGCGTAATGTGTATGTAAAATAGGAAAGTCCATAGCCTGCTGTGTATCGACCAACAGTGAGGCAGTTTCTGCCTCGAGGTTCCAAGTGAGCACAACTGGAAAGAGGCAGGAGAACAACCAAGTCAATGCATCAGAGTTAATAATGTCTCGTCCTGCAAACACGTATTAATGATGTTCTGCAGAGCCCAGTGGAACAGCCACAGCACAGCTGGTGCCGTTTGACAGGGTGGATAACACACAAAGGCTGCGTGACTTAGAGACAAAGATGAGCCGGTTACAGAACTCAGAGTGGATTCCACTGCTGATGAGTCTGTTTCTTGTTCCAACGAGAATAGTGATTCCTTTGGCAGAGGAGTAAATATGTATGAAGCAAGAAAAGCAGCTCCTTCCCAATACCCATAAATAGGCTGCGTAACTTTGGATATGAGTATCTGAGTTTCAATGGAGTGATGTGGGTATCTCTATAATTGAAATATTGTATTCTATAATGGGTATGAGGGATTTTGTGAAAGGTGCTATTAATAAGGAAGCATCCAGCAATAATCAGTTAACTGACTAAAGCAGATATCCCTCCATCTATGCGTATGGAGGAGCTGCACCTGAGAAGCTGTGGCCTCCTCCAGGAATTTTCTGTGAAATATTATCTGATGCTGAGTGCGACTATTCATTCACAGTGCCAACATTCTGACTTCCAAAGATATGGACTATTCTCTTAAGGAAACCATTCAGTACAGCATTAATCAGCTCCTGTTTTCTGCTGAAATATATAGGGGACCACTCTACATTTCATTACGTGATTTTGCTTCCTCTCTTAGTCACTGATTTAATATAATACTGTGTGCAACTTGGTACTTCAATGAACCGAGTTCTGGGAAGCTACTCGGAGATCAATCCACCGTTTGTTAACTTAGTGGGAGTTTTGTCACAAACATCAAAGAAAACCTGAGGAGTTCAGCAGCAGAAGCAGGATGGGGCAATGGAATGCAAATAGTGGAGGAGCGAAGAATGACAAGTCTTACCAGGCGGTTTGAAGAAGACGGGGGAGCCTTGACTGGCTGCTGGCCCTGCATTCATCCTCGGGAAATACTCACAGAGAAGCTGTACCACTGCTCTTTGGCACAGCCATGAAACAAAGACTCTGCAGGGTTAGATGATTTCTTTTTGAATTCCCACAAGAAAAGAATGCAAAATATTTTATACCAGTAACAGGAACAGACCGTGAAAGTATTCAGCTCTTGGAGAACTGAAACCTGGCAGAGTAGACCGATGCAGAATTCTCTGAGCCAGCTGTAAAGCCCTGAAGAGATACTTTACCCAGCAAGCATTTGTCTTGAATGCTGGTCGACCACACTGCAAATAACAAACATAATGCCTGTGTCAGAGCAGAGCAGGGTTGTGAACAGATATGCATCAAGAACAGATACATTTAGCTAACAACTACAGGGTTACAAAATCACGTGAACAGAGCAAATTCTGTCCTCCATTGCAACAATTAAGGGCTTTTATTCTGGTGTAGAAAGGGGTGTCTGAACCAGTGTCCCCAGTCTTGCTGAATCTGGGCTGGGGATGGGTTCGCATTTTTGTGTTACTACTACGGGTTTGGCAGCTTTCATAAAAGGCAAATGAAATGTTTGAACCTTTCTCGTTGTGCTAACGTGGCATTTTTCTCAATGTGCTAACATGACATTTTTCTCAATGTTCACTCTTCACAGGGTAACCTTATATGCTGAATTCCTTCCAATGAAAGCCAGAGCAAAATGCATTTTATTAATAGAGGTGAGCAGCATAGCTATGCATACTGCTCCCTAGAGGGAGAAATTCTGCTGTTGCTTCCATCCTTTCAATCCTACTGACTAGAAGTCTCACACAGAGCTACAGGCGAATCTCGATTGCCCAAGTGAGTCTGGAGCTGACGTTTCCCCCTACACCAGTACTAAGTAGCTCAGTCCAGAAGCGGCATAATGTGCTGGGGTGATGCTTCACTCTTGTTAAATTTGCCTTTTTGCCAATTCACTTGCATCCAGTGCTGCCAGAGTTCCTGCTGTTAGCACGGGGGGTTATTTGGGTGCCACCTAATTTCATGGTGAAATTAATCTATAATTCAGTAATGAGTAGTGGAGAACAGACTGTTCAGTAAATGCAGGGCTAAATTCAGCTCCCCGTAGTCAATCCAAATGTATCAAAGTCACAGAGAGTAGAATTTTGTCCTATAAATACTTTAAGGCAAAATTTGCAGCCCTTTAATGAATATTTGAAGGGTCAGAGAACAGGACTGTTGCTTATCTGCATCAGCTTGGAAGGATCATCCTTGTGGAAAACCTCACCAGACTGAAACAGCTTCTCAGTGCAAAACCAGATCTAAGGTAACTGCTGGCTAGTCCTGCGTTCACTTGATTAATCTTTCTTAAATAGAGTTCAGTAGATGAATTACTCCTTTCTGTGTCACTTTTGTTCTGCCACAGTTTGGCTGCCTCTGAGCAGCCCTGGGTTAGAAATATATACTGAGCATTAAATAATGAGCTAAGTGGATTTGTAATCTAAAGGAGAATAATCCTGCATGTGCAGGATGTGCAAGAGGATGCCAGCTCCATTATTTGCTAAAAAAGTAGCAATTCCTTCTTCATCTACAGACCAAATTCTGTGGCTTTGGTAGCTTGGTTTTGGTAAGGATAACAAATAGCACAAATCTCATGGTGATAGCTGGGAATAATACTCATAAACAGATATATTAATATTATTTTGGCTTAAGAAACACCATGCGATGAGTCTATTCCATATGAGAACCTACCTACAGTTAAAGATGAGTGCCTAGAGAAAGTCAATGGTAGATTTTCAGAACGGAACATTTTAGCTTCTATAACATTTAAACAAATCCCCTTAAAATGTCTGGACTCTGTTTCCATACAGTGGTGCATATTTGAATTGTCTCTGGCATTTCTCTCTCCAGCTGTCCCAAGAGAACCCGTCTTGGAATGTTACAAAGCCGGAGGCCTCAAGAACACTCTTGTTCTCATTCGTGACTGTTTCTTTTCCCCTCGGCAGGTTTTTTGGGCCATTGGGACTGTGTTTGAGGTCCTTCTCGCGGTGTTGGTGATGCCCACTCTTGGCTGGCGGTGGCTTCTCATTCTTTCTGCTCTCCCGCTTTTGCTCTTCGCTGTCCTGTGCTTTGTAGGTATTCTTTCAAAGAATCTGTCTACCGCTTCTCTACCCGTTTCTGTAACCCGATTGAAGGAAATCGGGACAGTTTTGAGCATTCTGTTGGTGTCTTCTTTGAAACATTAGAAATTATGACAAAAATGCTGTTGTTTCAACAGGGTGCTAGTGAAAATATTCAAGTGAGCTGTGTTTATGTGACTGTAATTCCTGGAGGACAATGATGGGCTGGAATTTTGTGAAACCAAATCGGGCCTGGAAATCTCTCCAGTTTAATGACTTTGTTTAAGCTGAGCCCAGTGGAATCAACATTGTATTAAAAGCTGTTGTTATTTCCCTAGTTGCTCCTTAGATTTTTTAATTATTTTGCCAAAATTGTAACTTCTGTAATTACTGATCACTTAAAAAATCCACCCAAATCTGGGGTAAAATCTGCATACTGCAGGTCAGATTCTAAAATAAGACATATATGGGTTAGACCTGAGCTTCAGTGCACTATTAGGTAATATATTTGTCAATCACTCAGTCTTCTGAAAGATATATGTCCTTCTCAGGTTGTTTAGCAGCTCTTATTATTTCTTAGTCACTGCCATGATTTTTCAGGAAGACCTCCAGTTATACAGGTACTAACATGGTTGTTTTTAAACGGAGCTTAAAAATGCAAATTTTGGAATGCCTAGAGCATCTTGTTATCTGCCCTGGATGCTTTGCCTTTCCTACTGAGGAGGTCTAATGGAAAGAACCTGTAAAAACGTCTGACAGTTCTCCAGAATAAAACCAAGGCAATGGAAAGGAAAGATTTTAGACTAGAGTTCTGACTTGATGGTGAAAATGGGGTTGTGCAGTTTCTGAAAGCCTAACGAGGAGTTTGACATTGGGCAGAAAGACGGTTCTGTGAATCGTTAAGGATTATTTCTGTAACCCTTCCCTATGGTCGCAGTCTGCTGGAGCCACTGGGATTGCCCACTGTAAACCCACCAAGAAATGTGTGGTGGTGTATTTTCGACATCATTGTGCATGTGCTCTGCTTTGCTCTCCTAGTGGCTGCCAGAAAGTGCCAGGTATGATGTATTATCTGGAAATCAAGAAAAAGCAATTGCCACGTTAAAGCGGATAGCAACGGAGAATGGAGCTCCAATGCCTTTGGGAAAATTAATTATTTCCAGACAGGTATGTACAGGTAACAGGAACTTTAATAAGGTGGGATACAATGAAACTGTGCTACATTCATGTGTATTTTTCTAAGCCAATAATCAATGTTAAGTTTAATTTTAATGTCTCAACCAGTAATAAAAAAATGAGAGATTGTGATATATACCTCTTTAACAGTGAGGAGTAGTTTCTCATCCTGAGACAGAGTCTGCAGTACTGTGTGTTGTTTTATCCCTTGCCACTCTGTCCCGGAGCAGCGAGAGCCCTGAGCATCTGACTTCTGCTTCTTTCCAACAGGAGGACCGAGGAAAAATGAGGGACCTTTTTACACCCCATTTTAGATGGACCACGTTGTTACTCTGGTTTATATGGTAAGAGAAAATATAAATGGCTCGGTGCCAGCACAATTCTAGATGGGTTTTAATGGAGGTATTTTATAGTATCACTAAAATACAGCAACTTCCTCCTCAAAAAAAAAACCCAAAAAAACAAACCACAACCCAAACCTTGTATTGATTTATAATTTATTAAACCACGCAACTCCTAGCATTCTCAATCTAATTGCCCTTTCATTTTGTAAATGCTGATAGAAAATAGCTTTGAGGTAGCACTTAGTGGAGGTCCTCACACAGTGGGTTCAGTTTTGATTCATGTTGTTTGCTACAGGTTTGACCGGCTGAGACATCCTCTCTCATTTTCTTCCTTGCAGGTTTTCCAATGCTTTTTCATATTATGGGTTAGTTTTATTAACTACAGAGTTCTTCCAAGCAGGAGATGTCTGCAGCAGTGAGTACTAGTCCATCTTTTCTTTTTAAATATACTCTGTTAAGTGGTGAAATATCTTTTATTAGATCCTCTTCTGCTGTTAGTTAGAAAAGGACAGTGGCTGCCAGCCTGAATTTTAAGGCATCCACTTAAAGGGTTACTCATTATGTTTTAAACATTTTTGATAGACTGTTCCTCATCTCCTGCACAATGCAGAGAGATCCTGCAGTGGCTCTGAGCCCAAAATGTAAAACAGCAAGACAACCTTCAAGGGAGACCTGTTAGAAAAAGTATCTGTTCTTCTTGAGAAAAAAAGTGATTGAATAAATGTAGGTTCCCAGATCTGACAGGCCTAATTAGTTCTGAGATAGAGAGAACTGCTGCTGCTGTGGAGCTCCCAAGTTCTCAAGATGCGAAGACCTGCTGAGAAAAAGATAACGGTGGGAATCCATTGCCCTTTTTGTTGCAGATTTTTGTGTAAAAAAAAGAAAAAAAAGGTACTTTGACCACATTAAGAAAATGCTTGAAAAATTTGATTCCCTGGGGGCGCATTATTGTATTCAGAACACTTGTAATTTGTGAAAACTGTCTGATAGTTGGAAAGTTATAGAAAGAGGATGGGTAATACTGGGAGAAGACCTGATCCCAAGGTTCTACAACAGTGTGTGAGCTGTTTGAGGGCTCTGACTCTGGTTAGCCTCCACAAAGGAGCATGTGGCCTTTAAAAATACTTGTTTTTACAAAGACACATTATCATTTAGCCTTCTGAAAGTATAGATGAAGCATTAGTATCCCAATTTATGTAGGGAGAAACTGAATTATTGATGTTAATTCTGTTTACTGTCATGAGCCCTGGACTGAAAAATATCTAAGCCTGTACAGCTGCTAAGGCAGTGTAAGTTTTCATTCTGGTAGCGCTGATCGCAGAGGTTAAAACATCCTGCCACAAATAGGATTATAAACTGTTTGGTTTCAGCTGTGTCTTCTAGGTAGAACGTACCTGCTGTGCTGCAGCATCTTTTCGGTACATCCCTTCTATCTGTTTCAGCAGTAAAAGTGATAAAGATATTGCAGGAGTAAAGGAAGGTGGGCAAAGAAGAGATTTCTTCACGTATATATACTTTTTTTTTTTTTTAAATTTTATTTTTCCTCTTACAGTATCGAGTAGAAGGAAAGAAGTTAAAGCAAAGTGCAGCCTGACCTGTGAGTATCTGACCGAGGAAGACTACACTGACCTGCTCTGGACAACTCTGTCAGAATTCCCAGGTGAGTGGCAAAAAGAAGCATCAGTGGCCCCGTGTGACTGGAACGGGCTCTGGTACGAGCAACGAAATTGGCTCTTATTTCTGGCCTAAAACCAACGTCTTTCCTGCAGCACTGGAGCTCCTTGCTTGGACTACGTGATAAACACAGTGCACACAGTCGCTGTAGCTCTCCTCACTGCCTGTGTGATCACTACAGATAAAATCACCAGTAATTGCTTTGGGAAGCTCTAATGGTCCATCTGACTGTGGATTCAGTCCAAGCAACATTAGGCATTCAGAGGAAGAGTGACAATTAAATTAAAGGAGCAGAATCACTTGAACTTTTACCCATAAATGACTTCTCAGAACTATTTTAAAAGGATTGTGGGTAGAGTGAATCAATGGAGAACTTGCTCCTTAAAGCTCTGTGTCTGGCCTCAGCCATGATTTTCAGTCTATTTCAGTGGATTTCAATGAACAGTTTGACACAGGAGGAGTGAGATCCTTAGTATGTAATAGCCATTGCTTCTTCGGATGTAGAAGATGATCTCTCAGTATTAATCTGTTCGAAATAATTCTGTGACACTGACAACTCTGGTGCTCGAAGAATCCCTACACTTGCTGTATGTCTGCTTTTAAAAAGATCTGGAAAAGTTGCATAAGAGAGAAAACTTAACATGAGACTTACAGAGTGTGGTCTGTTTCCTTTACCAAAGAGCAGGTGAGAAATAATTGGATGAGAGCGTATAAATAACACAATGGAAAGAAAATACTAAGTTCTAAAGAGCCCCTAAATCCGGCAGTAGGAACATTAGCAGGGAACGATGGTCAGAAGTTGAACAAAAGACATTCCAGTGAGACATAAGGCAGACCTTTTTAGCATTCACATTGGTAACCACTGCAATAATCAGTAAAATGGTACAAGCCAGCTGCTACAGCCTCCGCCTTTGCTCAGTTCCCGACAGCCAACTTGTCTCCTTCTACAGGTGTGTTAGTGACACTGTGGATTATTGATCGGATAGGCCGCAAGAAAACTATGGCCCTGTCCTTTTTTGTCTTCTCGTTTTGCAGTCTTCTGCTGTTTCTCTGCGTTGGAAGGTAAGTAAAACACGGTGAATGACTGGTGTACCTGATTCATCCATATTCTGTCTTCATTATGGCAGGAGAAATGAAAGTAGTGGTTTGAAAAGCCACAAGATGGTCATGCTCAGCTGGAGAAAGAATTAAGGATGGTGTTAGGTTTTGTCACCAGATTTTGGAAGGAAACTAAAAGAAGCAGGAGAGGAGAAATTCGTCACTGAAATCTTGTGGACAGAGCAATCCAAAGGGGAAAATAGAGCTTGTGTCTGAGTAGGAGGTAACTGCTGGACAATTTTTAAATCAGATCTGATGTCCTGAGCCTCTGTAACTGGTTCATGTGCTGCTCTCTGCCGTTCATGACCTGTATTTCCCAGGCTGACTGTACCAGGGCGGTGCTTCACAACCAAGCCCTATCTCTGCCTCCCTCTTTTTTTTGAAAAAAACATTTCAATAGGCCCAAGCTGTCGGTGAGAATGTATACACTTAGAAACCTGATGTGATTTTGAGAATGCAGGTTATTTGGCATGATTATTATATTAAAGGTCCAGAAAAAATGCAAAGGGTTCATTAAAAAAAAAAAGAAATCGTTCTAACGATTTAGCATTTCTATTGCACTTGCCTCCAAGTTAAACAAACACATTGTACAGAACAATCCCAAACACTGCTCTCCTTTTTTTTTCTCGCAGAAATGTTCTTACTGTGCTGCTCTTCATTGCAAGAGCTTTTATTTCAGGAGGATTTCAGGCTGCTTATGTTTACACTCCTGAGGTAAGGAGGTTGTTTTTGTAATGAGAATGTTTAAGGGGAATGAGAACATGGTGGGAAAGTCATTTTTATGGCCTCTTCACAATGGACCTTACCCCAGATATGAGTTGATGATCTCATTGCCATTATCTAACAGAACTTGCTGTAGTACCAGTTATTAGTTTCTATTGATTTAGGAGGCTGGAGGGAAGAGGACTTCCCACTGGGGTTAATGGGCAGATGCTTTGTTCACAGGTTTATCCGACAGCCACACGAGCTTTGGGCCTGGGAACGTGCAGCGGAATGGCCAGAGTGGGAGCGCTCATAACCCCCTTCATCGCGCAGGTAAAACCCTTCTCCTGAGGCACAAGGCACAGGATGGTGATGGAAAATCTGCTTTTCTGCTGCAGGGGCCAAACCAAGGGTGATCTGTGCATGAGGTGCTGGAGGACGGTTGTGTTGTCTGTTCCTTGAGTTCAAGTTCACCTCTGAATTTCCCTCTTGCCATATGATAGGGGATAAACGACCAAGCAGCAGGCTGCCGGTTGGCTGGCACTTGTAATCCAGATTTTTTGTCAGTGTTGAATTATGTGTCATCACTGAGGAAAGAAAGCATGCAGCAGTGCATGTAAAACGTTTTTTTTCCAATACTGCAATTAAAATTACTACTACATTAATATTTCTGTTTCTTTCTGGGATACTAGTTCACTTTTTCTGTGTTTTTTTCTGCAGGTGATGTTGGAATCTTCAGTCTATTTAACACTGGTGGTTTACAGCGGATGTTGCCTGCTGGCCGCAGTGGCCTCCTGCTTCTTGCCCATCGAAACAAAAGGTCGTGGCTTACAGGAGTCCAGCCACAGGGAGTGGGGACAGGAGATGGTCGGGAAGGGATCTCACTCCCCAGGAGTCACCAGGTCAAACTCCGGCTCACAGGAATGATGGGACATGAAAACCTGCTGAAAGAACGAATGATGCGAGCAAGTTCTCTTTCACAAAAATCCAACCCTGAAGCATAGGAAGCTGACCATACCGTCACTGCCACTGTCATGTGTCAAACTGCAGGAACTTTTGGGTTGAACCTACGCCAGTTGTATCCCTGCTGCTCTTTGCTCACACTCATAAAAACTTTACTTCTGTATTGAGAGGCATTTGATCCAGATGTCGTTTGAAGTTTAGCAGGAAGGGTTTTTCTTAAGTCTGTTGTGCTTGCATGGTCAGCTCTTCAGCTTAAAATGTCCCGTGTCAAGCAAATAGCTAACTGAATGCAACTCAGTATAAGCTGTACTTAAGATAATGTACTCTTGATGCCTAAAAACTAAAGATTAATATTTATTGTGTACCTGGCATAGCACACGGTGGATTCCATACACTACAGAATAGATTTTATGAATTAGATGCCTGCCTTGCACTTTTTAGCCATCAACAACAACAAAATGTGATAACGGAAAAGCAACCGATGCTTTCTAGTTCCCTTGCCTATGGGTTCTGTTCCTTGAGAATTGACAGGCACTGATTGCTTGAAAACTATTTTCTGAATGTTTCTCCCACTGGAGGCAGGCAGTTTGAGTCAGTGAGGAGTGGTATTTGTTGCAGAGACGGAACCTTATGTAAGAAATGTAAATCCTCATGGTTTGGAGCAGGATTTGACTTCTCTAACATTGCCAGAAACATCAAGCACCCTGTCTGCTGCCTGGTGAAGACTCCTTCAGCCGTGCTGGCGTCTCCGTGTGCGTGGAGATGCACGCCGTGGTTTTCTGCCTGGGTCCGGGTACGTTCTGCTCCATTTGCCTAAGAACGTTCTCATGATGGTGAAGCCAAAATCTTTGATAAAAAAGCCTCAGTCTGAAGAGCTGCATGTCACAGTCTGGATGGAGCTGCTTTGGAATGTCTCTATAGAGAAGCTGATCTCCTGACAGCTGGGCAGGACTTTTCGATAGCTGCTGATTGTACTTTGTAGCATCAAGCTGGTGACAAAGGAATGTAGCTGGCATCGTGTCATAAAGGAACAAAAATCCCGAGAAGAGCCAAACTGCAATTATCCTCAGATGAGGAGCTCCACTCCCTCAGGTGTAGCTCATCAAGGCTGATGATCCTGCTCTTGTCAGAGAACTCAGGTGCGGATGTTTGTCTCGTTTGTCAGAAATCTGTGGCTTTGCAGGAAGTCAGATTCCAGAGTCTGTGGATGTGCAGTGAGGAAATGCATCAGGGAGCTGAGATGTGGCTCATCCGTGTCTCTGTTTGTTTTCAGGATTCCAGACTATGGGACACACAAGCAGATGTAAGTGAGATGGACTAAATGCTAACCCCTAGGCTGTGGGAAGCAATACATTTTTATAGAGCGTGTGGTCAGTTGTCTCACGTAAACATAGGTAAATGCACAACCAGTTTTTGCACAATAGGATATTTTAAGTATTTTGGGAATGAGGCCCCTTTTTTCTGTGAGGCGGGAGCAGGTGACTGAGTCCGTGTTTGGGTGCAAAACGAATGGGCACAGCTGGGGTTCAGCTTTCCCTGAGTGTTTTACAGCACTGCAGTGCAGTACAGCGCTCCGAGATGTGTTAGGTTGTTTGTTTATAGCACTGAAGGGAAATTAGAAGTGGGTAATTCCTTAAAGAAATGGAGGAAACTCAGACTAGTAAAAAAAGGCCAAAGAGGTTATTGATATTCTGTGTGTGGGGATCTCCTGCTGAGAAAAGTCAAAGTTTGACAAGGCACCAAAATGTCCCTTTGTTCACCACGTGATGGTGGTGACGGCAACAAAAGGCTCCGGGAGCAGTTGGGCTAAGCAGGGAAACTTGTCCCAGTAAGGGGAAAAAGCCGCTCATCTGACAGAGATCCCGCTTTCCATGGCGGATCCTGGACGGGTTTAGATCTGATACTAGACGGGTGAGCTGGAAGACCTGCTTTGCCTTTGTGTCGGACGGACTGGTCACCTTCTGGTGGCGGTTCCGGCTGCCACCCTCTTCCTCCCACTGGTGATGGCACTTGGGAACACGCCGGTCCACGCCTGAGCGGGGCACGTGCAGCTGCTCCGTGTCCCTCGCCCTGTGGCTTTGCCGTGAGCTGTGTTTACAGTTGGGTGAACACCCCAAACCCGGGTGGTCCCTGGGGAATCCTGCGGGTGTAACCCTGCGGTAGAGGGGAGGAGGAATCCAAAGCGCGTGACATCTGCGGCCCGGAGGATTCCACCTCCCAGCCCCCTGCTGAGTTTGTCTGTTATTAAAGCTCCTTTCGTTAAATTTATGCTTTTGCAGTGTTAATGTTCACATATCACTTCATGGTTTTCAGTCAATATTCAACAGTTTGAAAGGAAAGCGGGCGTTCAGAGTTTTGTGTGGAGCATATAGATCTCCTGAATTTGCAGATACCATACATCAGATAAAATATTTACAAGGTAAAGATTTATAGACAATGCAAAACCTTTTTCTGCTGTTGAGTAGTTCAGTTTTAACCTGTGACATTTACAGTATTGAAAAAAAAAAAGGCATTTTTACTTTTTACGAATTCTGCGTTGAAAATGCATTTAACGATATAAATGCCAAGATTGGTGGGTCCTGCTGAAACATCTTCACACTCCAGGTCTTGGATGTAAATCCCGGGATGCCTGGAGTGTTATCGGAGCTCACTGGAGTGCAGGAGAAGCTCCCAGGGATGGTCGTGGGCTTTGGGTCAGCTGGATGGAGCAGCCAGGGAGGAAGGAGAAACTGAAGTTCAGGTTTTGCAGGTCTCAACGTATTATTAATAAAGAAAGGACATTTTAGATTGTTCACTGAAAAACTGAAGAATGTTCGGGTTGATACACAATAGCCTATAAATAATCACGAGTCATATTTTGTTAATATGGCAACACCGTTGATGTATATAATAAGCTTCCAAAGATTGTTTTACACACTGTTGAGTATTTTTCACTGATGAAGGAATTAATATAGCATTTAAAACAATAAAGTGAGATAATTTTGAATTAAAATCGAGAGCAAACAATTGTGGGGTTCAGAGATTTACTAACTGTCCAATATATTAATGTGCAAAGCTGTTGTGGGACAAATAATTCTCCAAGTGTGCTTTGATGGAATGATTTACTATTCCTAAATGCTTGCCGAAAGAACATTGAATGTTTTCCTGTGTTTGAATGTACAGTTTCTAAGCTGGATACATTTTAATGTTTAAAAACTTTGTGTATATCAAGCTTGTTGTAAAATACTCCTTTTGTTCCTATGTTACTGATGCAACATTGGTTAGTTTAATTCCACACTAGATATTTTATGTTAAACAAATAAATAGTTTTTTCAATATAAATGCTCTTGGCTGTTCTATGGGACTCTTATGAAGGGTCAGTCACTTTACCATGTTTTGCGTTGTTCAGAGATTTGGGGTATACGCTGCTCTGTGGGATCTGCCAGGGCCCAGCGCTTTGCAGATCCGACCCGTTTTGTGTGTGTGTTGTGCTTTTGGACATAACAAACAGGCTCAGCGTGTGTCTGTGCATCGAGGCAGGAAGGGTTCCATCCATTTATTTACCTATCTCATATTTATAAAACAGAATTAAGTGCATTACCCTGACTGTAGTCCTTACCCTTTAAATTATATTCTTTCTTTTGATGTCCAGTGATTTACAAATGTAAGGTTGTTTGTGTCCGAGTCGAAATTACTAACGAGCTGCAAATACTTCGCATGCTAATATGTGTGTTCTCGTCTCATTCATCTTCCTTCCCCCAGCGTGTGCAGCCGCTGACAGTCCCCTGGGAGACGTGGAGTGATGATTCTGGGGTGTTTCTGTGGAATTCACATTTGGGGCCCCATCTGTGCCACCACGAAGAAGAGAAAGCAGCACGCAAGAGGTATTTGAATATTACCTTTATTGTGTGCGCATGTTAACTCGTGGCCTTCTAGAAAATCAGCAAAATTAGGCTGCAAATAAAATGACACATCTGATGATTTCTGTTTGATTTCAGAGAGGCTGGGTCAGATACCAGGGCAGCTGCTCCTACCGGCTCTAAGATCAGAGGAATCAATTACAAGCTGTGCATGGATTTGTTACAGCCCCGCCCACCCAGCGCAGCTCTTCTGAATCCAGGTGATTTTGGATTTACAGCAGCACGAACGGGAGGGGAGTCTGGTCCTTAATATCCCATTTGGAATAAGTGAAATGGAGCAGATGCTGTTTCGCTGCGTGGCTTCTACTGACACGGTATGGTAAATTTTCTCTAGATATTGTTTTCTTTTTTCTACTCTTCTCTTGCTTGTGGCCGCAATGGATCAGGTGAGCTGCCAGATCAGGTGGGAAACCCTTTTGAGAGACAGACGGGATGTGACAGCGGCTCCTTATTTTCTCATTGCTGCCATCGACCGCAAGTTGTTGCCTTGGACTCAAGTGCCATAGACAGGAGAATTCCCATGCGATGTCCCTTTGCCAATGCTGCAGGTGTCACCGCAAACACAACCCCTGCACCTTTACAGAAGGGAGGGAGGATGGAAACGGGACGGGGCAGCAGCTGCTGAGAAATTCCAGCCCTTATGGTGAGAGTCACCATTGCTGCTTTTGTAAAAGGGCAGACGATTAGCAGACGCACTCAGCACAGCTCATCAGAGTTTCTCTTTTCCGTGGTGGAACTGGAGCAGGATGAAAGGAGACGGCTCCTTGGACAGGGAACAGCTCTGGTGCCAGGCTGAGCCCAGGGAACGTGCGCTTTAATGGGGCTGGTTTAAAGTCAGGTGCCTGGGAGGGAATAGGACTCAGCGGCACTGCAGCATCTCCTGCACCAGATACAGGTGCCTGGTACATCCCAAACCGGGCCGGGGAGCTGCTTCTGGTGCACGGAATCCAATGGAGAGAGAAGCTGCATCACAGATGAGTAAGAAACAGTTGGTTTGTCTGCGAGGAGAGCGAGCCAGGCACTGTGTGCTGGACTTGGGACAAAACCAGCCTTTGGATTTGAGGTTAATGCTTCTTGAATCATTCACTACCTTGTCTATGATTTTTAATTTTTTTTTTTTTTTTTTTTTTTTTAGAGCAGGAAAGACACCTGGCATGGAGAAAAATCAGCCAAACTGTATCTTCAGAACACTGTGTTGGGTCCCCAGCAGTGGCACTGAACACGCCTGAGACGTCACAGCCCCCGGGAGCTGTCCCCACGTCCTTTGGGGGGCACAGCCACCCCGAGCTCGGAGCCACCACTCCAGCCCCGTCGCACAGAAATGAGAAACTGGAGGGCCTGTGGGAGTTTTAGGGACAAGAACAGCTATTTTGCATGTGCTCTCTGCTATATATAGAGTCTGGCAAGTACACAGGGCTGGAACATGCTGCTTTTGTTGCTAAAAACATCATTTGGAAATCCCATTTTAGGCAACATCTGCTGTCTAGTGCCAGATACACTAACCAGGTGCTAGAGACCCGTGCTCTGTCCTGGCATGAACGTAAGAAAAGCCATTGTAACTGCAGCACGTGCTTTGGGAGCTGTTGTTACTGCCCTGGGAGCTTCAGAGCTTCTTCCTACTAAGGAGCTTTTGCCTCCTGGGGGGAAGATTGCAAATCTAATTACACGCTGGGTGTCAGAGCAGCCAGTGAAGTCCTCAGGTGGCACCGGCTCCGTTTCAGATCCTGCCCCATCGTGCACATGAACTGCAGGACTGTCGAGATTGCAGCTGAACCCTGCCTGCCCTTTGCAGACTGATCCC
Organism: Pampusana beccarii; assembly: GCA_013399365.1. Classification (NCBI taxonomy): domain Eukaryota; kingdom Metazoa; phylum Chordata; class Aves; order Columbiformes; family Columbidae; genus Pampusana; species Pampusana beccarii. The sequence continues at coordinate 870,678 of VWYH01002951.1, read as the reverse complement.
CAGGACGGAAGTGCGCTTTGTTGGAGATAATTAAACCGTATTTTAAAGCACTTCCTTTGGGGAGGTGGAGGGAACTCGGGTGTCTGGCAAACGGCAGTGACAGAACTGGCAGCAATCTGAAAACAAGATGCTACGCACGGGTGTTGGAGCTGGCGGGAGGGTTGAACGGCCCACGTGGGTCGCTGTGTTATTCGCATCTTCCTGCTGTGATTTCCGAGCTGCTGCTGTCACGAGGATCCCGGGGCAGCAGGCGCCTCACAAGCGGGGCTGGGGCGGGCGCTGCTCCTGCAGGATGCTGCCGAAGAGCCGGGCTGCTGCCATGGCACAGCCCCAGTGGATGGTGATCCCGAACCCGCCGTGGCCGTAGTTGTGTATCACCTGGGGGAAAAGAGAAGGGCTTGGTGCCGGGAAAGCTGCACCGGAGCCCTCCGGGCAGCGAGGAGCCACGACAGCGGCTGGGGACGTCCTCAGTGTCTCCAGGTTGAGCGGCGATCGGGGAGCTCAGCTCAGTGACCTGCTGCTCTATCTCCCTCCAAAAGCCACTGGAGATGCAGCAGAAACTCTCCAAGGTTCATTCTCTGCCCCTGCCTGCCCAGCCACCCCGAAACGCAGCGGCCGTATCCCTCAGAGCACAACACCTTACGTCCCCCTTGGGTTTGCTGAATCACTTCAGCGGGAGCCCTGACTCAGCACTGGGATCGACAGCTACACCTCTCTGTGCCACGGCAGCGCAGATACGGTGCTGATAACAGAACAGAGCGAGCCACAAATTAATTCAAATACAGCATCGCTTTGAACTGTGCTCTGGACTTTGCCTAAATACACCATTTTCTTTCCAAGACTCTCCAGCTAAAAATTGAGTATATTTTCATTACATTTAATTACACGTTGCAGTCATCGTCTCCTTTGGAGCTTTAATCTCTTCTTTCAAGCTGTACAGAGACATACGCACACAATCAAACCGAGGATTCCCTCTGCTGCCGAGTGTTCAGGCGACAGCACTAATGAGGGACATGGTCCTACACCAAAAGCTGCTGTGCTGAGGTCCAAGAACAGGCAGCATGCTTTAACTGTGCTGGCCCCACTCTCTCTTAAAAGATATCTAGCAGTGCAAGGCAGTTTAAAGAGCCATTGCGCTGGGGAAGTTTTACATCAGACACCCAGCTTTACCTACACAGAGGAATTTTGCAGAGCCCCACGGCAGGTACAGCCCCACCAGCATCTCCCTGCGTCTTCACCATGTTTCATTTCATGCCGCTGCTGAGTTTCGAACTGGAAGAAATCTCGAGAAATCCAATCTTTTGCGCTAACAACCCGGTGTTAGTGCTGGAGGCCTTGATCATTTTATCAAAAACTCTGTATTGGGTTTTATTAAACGGAGACATGAAGTTTGCATCCACAAGGGCTGTAAAATTATAGGCTTCCAGCAGAAAACCATGCTCTTTAAATGCTGACGCCGAAACACGGTTTACATGTGCCTCATGTGGTTCTGGCAGCAGCAGAGCCCGTGCAGAGCCAAAGTTTTTCTCCCATTTGAGGTTTTTTTTGGCCTCTATTAAGGACAAAGCTCCAGCTGCAGGTTTTCCTTTGGCAGGAGTGTTCCCTGCCCACTCTCCCTATAAAAATCCATCAAAACGTCTTATCTTTGACACTCGTCTCTGACACTGGGTTGAAACATCTCAGATTCACAGAAGGGAGCCGGGGCAAGGACGGATGGGTGTGGGGCTGAAGAGCACCAGCATTGCTGGGTGTTGGTGCTGCGCTGCCCAGGTCGCAGTGACCGATGCGCAATTAACATGGGGGTTAATGGCCCTCGGGGGCCGAGCGCGGTACCTCTGCCTGGCCGTGCCCGTAGCGGAGGGTCTCCCGCTCCAAGCGAACCCGGGGACGCGCTGGTCTCAAGCCGCTCCACTCCTCCACGATCTTTGCTTTCTGAAAGCAAAAGCCCATCAGCACCTGCACCACATTTCTCCGAATTACAGCAGCAAAACTCATGGCACTAAGTAATCCATAAGCTGGGGGCTCTTGCAATGAGCAGGGACGGGAGCTGCTGCACCGGCTCCTGCGATGCTGCAAGAGGCAACTGGGCAGAACAATCTGGGATCACCAAGGGGACCTTCAGAGCTCCCCCAGTGCCCCCCCTGCCATGAGCAGGGACATCTTCACCAGCTCAGGTTGCTCAGAGCCCCGTCCAGCCTGGCCTGGGATGTCTCCAGGGATGGTTCATCCACCACCTTTCTGGGCAACCTGGGCCAGGCTCTCACCACCCTCAGGTGCAACAATTTCTTCCTCATGTCCAGCCTGAATCTCCCTCCTTTAGTTTAAAACCATCACCCCTTGTCCTATCACACCAGGCCCTGCTAAAAAGCCTGTCCCCATCTTTCTTATCAGCCCCTTTTAAGTCTGGAAAGGCTCCTCTGGCCGCTCACCAACAGGTCCATGTCTGTCCTGTGCTGAGGACCCCAGAGCTGGATGCAATACTCAATATATGACCATCACCCATGTAAAGTTTCCGATTTTGCAGTTTGTCCTCAGTGCCCGTCCCCGTGGCCTCCCCATGTCCCCCTCCACAGCTCCCGGGGTCGGGGTCACCCACCTGCAGCGCGGGGAGCAGCCGGCAGCAGCTCTCCCAGATGGTTTTGTGGTCCTGGGCGCTGTTTCCTTCGTTCCAGTTCCCATGCTGGTAGATCCCCCCCAAGACCGTCAACTCACTCCTGCACCAAAAGCCACAGCAGACAAGTGGCGGTGAGTGTCCCCAGCTGTCCCTTGCTGGGCCATCACGTGGAGAGACTGCGCGTCTGTGATTTATGGATTCTCCTACGCCCTGAGCCTGCAACATATCCCTGCTGGAGAAACTCTCATGCCAAGCAAGAGAGCAGTGCCTGCTCACGAGCAAGTCATTCATTAAATACTATCAGCACCCAAAACGCCTTTCCCTGGGCAAACCAAAGAGTTAATTTATTCTTCTGTCAGACAGCTCCGCTCCTGCCTGGCTGGGGAAGCGCTGGAAGGGGTGGGATGTCTGTGGTGGAGCACAACGGGACAGATCGCTGCCGCCGCTCCGAAACTCCGCGGGTTAACCAAGGAGAAGAGACGGGGTAAGGCTGGGGGAGCTGGGGACATCTGTACCTGCTGTGACCTTCGAACACCTCGTGTGGCAGCACAAAGACAAGAGGGGAGCAGGCGGGGAGCCCCCGGGGCCGAGCTCTCTGGTGTGGAAGAGACGCGCTCTGCTGGGCCCGGCTGCATCCCCAGAGCTCCGGCTCAAATAAACGCAGGGAGAGGAATTCGTACGGGATCGCGATCAGAAATTGCTTGGAATACTTCGCCTGGGGGCTGTGAGCATCCAAAGTTCCTATTTACACAATGGCTTATTGCCTAATCCTGAAATATTCGCACAATGGGAAGTGCCAGGAACGCAGCATTCGAGTTACAGCTTAAAAAACCCCTTCCCATTGCCAAAGCGGGGTAGACGGCCGCTCTCGGGAGGAAACAGGGGCGGGATGAACAGCAGATGTATTTATTTATCCTGCAGTTTATCTCCCTGGGTACACACAAGGCAGCTGCTGGTGAGAAGCAGGCGGAACGGGCGAGGTAGGAGCTGGAAGCCGGGCTCTGCTTGGGAGATGTTCCTTTGGGGGCCAGGATCTCAGTTCAGCCCTTCTCACCCCTATGGGGACACAGGAATAAGGTTTTCCCCTGGGATTCCTCCTGGGTTCCTTCAGGGAGGTGACACGGACCCTGCGTGGGTGCTGAATTGGGTGGGATGCCCTCAGATGCGTCACCAGCAGCCGCAGCGCTGCTCAGGGTAACGGTGTGGGAAGGCTGAGATTTTAGGGTAGGCTTTTAATGAAGTAAAAAGGATTCCTGCCACTGGTTTTAACGGACCAGCAACAGCCTTTCCCCACCATGAGCTGCTGTACAGCAGTTTTGTCAACACCATTGACGAAAGAACCAATTATAAAGGTGAAAACAAAAGATCTCCCCCAAAGTGTCTGCCCCACTCTCAGTGTTTGGCTCGTTGGAGCACCTGGCCAGGATTGGCATTTTGCTTTGGTGGGATTATTTCTTGGAAAAGGACAGGACCGGGGACATTGAAGCCCTGTGCTGCTGTCACCTACCCCGGTATGATGTACGGCGAGTTGTAGATCCCAGATTCGATGTCGTGAGTGATGATGAAATGCTTCACCCATGGGGCCAGGACCTGGGAGACCAAGGGCAGAGGGTCAGGGACAGCTGGAGAGCCGGGTCCACGGCTCGGGGAGGTGGCCACGGGGTCTGCACGGGGTGTCCTCCCTTCTGCACCAGTTCCATGGACACCCTCTTCTTCCAAGGGTTTTATGTCTTTTTATTATTAGCTTAATTGCTCTGGCCTCCCCCTACCTTCATTTGATGAAAAAAACAGGCTGGAGACTCAGGGCATCCCCACAGCTGAACCAGGAACGGGATCCAGGTTTTCTGCTCTGGCCTCCATGCACAGGAGGGTTTTATGTGACCAACATTTGCTGGGAATCAGGACCTGATCCCAGTGTGGGTCCAGCCCACAAACCCACCATTTGCCCCAGAGGGCACAGGTGCACTGGAACAAGGAGGGAGCACACAAGCCCTGCACGCCCTCACCTTTATGACTTGTCCGCGGCCGGGCTGGAGCTCCGGGTCGGGCTGCAGCTCCCCCGCACGCACCCCCGTGCAGTTGATCACAACATCCACACCCTGGGCAAACATCTAAGAAGAGATGGAGACGACGCGGTGAGCAGCACCAGCAGCAACGCTGCCCACGGGGGCACGAGATTCCTGCATCAAAGCCGAGCCAAGTCCCCGCTCCAACCATCTGGTGATGAATAAACCATCAGGGCTGGATCCGGGGCACAGCGCCCCCAGCACAGCTCCCGCTGAGACCCCACGTCTGCAGCAAGGAGAATATTTGCAATTTAAGGGAAAACTGTACCACCGATGCTTGGCTGCATCTTTGCTCAGTGCTGGCAAAACAGGCTACCCCATCCCCTCTCAGCCATCTCATGATGCCCAAGAGCCTTTATCTTTCCTAGTAGAATTTATCTGGCGTACTCTTGCTGCTGGCCCTGCCCTGGCTGTGCCAAGGGACGCCCATGTGCTTGCTGGATGTTTCTTCTCCACACCGGGACGGGGCTGTGCCCGCTCTGCCCCGGCCCCACATCGCCACTCACCTCCTGGAAAGATTCCACCTTCTTATGGAAAAACTTCACTCCTCTCTGTGTTAGCCTGGGAAGAAGAAGTTCATTTGTCATCGGCAAATTGAAAGCAAGCGTACCATTCAAATTATCACCTGTAATTGATACCCAGAGTAGGCTGTAGCTTGTTGCTCCTTGCAATAAAGAGCTGTGGTTTTCTCAGTGGGCCCTAATGGTCTCCAGCCTTTAGCTCATCCGCACCCACCTCCCGTGCCCCACCAGCCAGAGCAATCGGCACCGGCACAGCCCCGGTGGATCCACACTCACCGGTTGCTCAGCCACGGCAGGTACCTCCTGCCCTCCAGCACCATCGCCGTGTTGAACCAGCCGTAGCTGAAAGCAGAAGAAGGAGCCGTGAGGACCCGCAGCAGCTCTGCAGCACCAGCCGCCTCCTCCCCAGCGCTCCCGACGGCCGCTGCAGCTCTGGGATCCCAATTCCCCCTTGCACAACAAGTGCGGGATTCTTTTTTTCCCTGTTTACAGCATAAAACACCTTCTGCTGGTTTCCTTCGCCCGGTTTGACAATATCTGGTGAAGTAAGAGAGGAGCTGGGATGGTTTCCACGCCAGGCTGCTGGTTTTTTTGCTTGTTTGGGGTGTTTCTTACTTATTTTTAAGGCAAGCAAGGCCACCTCTGTGCCCGCAGTTGGTCACCCTCGCCACCCCTCGACAAGGAGGTGCCTGGGACCATCCAGCCAGACCTGCCCTGCCTGGGAGAAAACACATCAGTGACCCTCCACAAAACACCGAAAAATACCTGTAACCAGGGAAGAGTTCCAGCTCTTTTGGTGTCAAGTTCCTGAATCCCAGGACAATGTTCTTCCAAGATGGGTCCTGCAACAGGGAAAAAGGTCTGAGCTCATTAACGAACTCAAATCACTGTGCCAGCGTGGGACAGAAGCTGGGGAGGGGGACACAGCCCACCCCAAAGGTGTGTGGGCAGGTATAGCACCATTTGGGTAGGAAAAGACATAAAAGATCTTAAGGATCAAGTCCAGCTGCAGCACACCATGACCGGCGAGGCTCTGCCAGGGCTCAGCCCCTGTTTTGTACCAACATTGCATCGGGGGCACAGAAAACACCGTGTCCCGGCCACACTGTCACAAGACAAACTTGGAAGGATTCGGAAGCATTCAGGGCATCGTCTGGGAAGGAGCACAGCCCTCCCGCCCCCGGGCAGCCTGCGAGCTGGAGCCCTTCCCAGCCCTGGCTGCCACTCGCTCCTCACCGGCACCGCCTGCGTGAACAGGTTGTAGCCAGAAATGAGGAAAAGTCCCATTTCTGTCGCTGCCGGCGAGCCCAGGTGCCCGAGGAGGTAATCGAACGTCTCTTTGTTCCAGACCCTGCAACGAAAACAGGAGAGCGGTGGCTCTGCCAGCCCCGCGGAGCTGTGCCCGGGCAGCTCGGCCCCAGGGGGACACGGCACCCTCCTCCTCCTCCTCCTCCTCACTCACGTCTCCTGCAGGTCACCGCGGTCGCTCAGGTAGGGCTGCCACAAGCCGGCGGCCCCGTCGCTGGTGGTGTGGGGTGTGTAGCGATCCGCGTAGATCTCCACGTGCAGGGCGGGCAGCAGGCCGTGGAACTGCTCGTGGATGCACAGCGCGGTGGAGAGGCCCATCACCCCGGCCCCGATGACGGCCACACGCATGGCTCTGGAATCACGGACGAGGGGGGCGTAGTTGGCCGTGGGGCAGGAGAACGATCCCCATGGCTACAGCGGCATCCCTGGCTCTGCCCTTGGGCATTTTGTAACCACAATAAAGCTGCGGCTCAGCTTCCCACGGCCGCGCTCCCCTGCCCGGCAGAAAGAGCTGCGGTTGTTGGGTGCCTCCATCACCATCCTCTTCCTCCCATCAGCCAGGCCCCTCACTCCCCTGGCTCTTCCCTCTTCATGGAGCTTTCACAGAACCCCAGCCTGGTTGGGGTTGAAGGGACCTCTGCAGATCCCCCAGCCCGACCGCTGCTCACGCAGGGTCACCAGAGCAGATCGCACAGGGTCACATCCAGGTTGGTTTGAATGTCTCCAGAGAAGGAGACTCCACACCCGCTCTGGGCTGCCTGCTTTTCTCCCGGCAGCCTGCAAAAAGCCCCGTGGTCACCGTCTGGGCAGGGAGCAGCCACAGAGCAGTGCGAGGAAGGGCTGGGGTGCAGTGGTGCGGATCACCCTGGTCTGGGGCACGTCCCTGGGTGCTCAGCTGCTGGCGCGTGGGTAGGGGGATGGATGCCAGCAGCACGCCAGACCCTCTTCTGAGTAAATTCTAGCCTGCAGTTTAATTTAGATAAGGCGAAGCGCAGCACCTCTTGCTGTGAAAGGCAGCCCGCAGCGGGACTGACATTTGCCGGGATGGAGGGATGAGTCATCGGGATGGCGAAGCACCGACAGCAGTGCAGAGCCACGCTGCTGCCCATCTGCTGCGGCTTTACAGCCCACGGCTGCAGGAACCGGGGCTGCCTCCTCCACCTGCAGCCGCGGGGATGCACCCCGGGCTGCCCTGCAGCACCAGCCAAGGAGACACCTGCCTCGCTGGTCAATAAATAACACAAATACGTATTTTTCAGCAGCTTACCTGCAGAGTGTGTGGTCCCCGGGGCAGTGCTGCAGTTTTCAGAGACTTCAGCAAAGCCACCTTCACAGGCAGCTCGTTTCCAGCCCAGCAAACCACCCCCAGGGCAGAGGCTGAGGATCACAGCCCGTCCCCGGGCAATGGGGCCAAAGTCTGCGCTGCGGCCCCGGGGAGGTGGAGTCCCCCGCACCGGACCCCGTGTCCCACTGGCAGCGGCCCCAGAGTCACTACTCTGAAAGGAAAACGCGGTCACCACAGGCCGTGGCAAAATGCCATCGCTGACACTTGTCACCATGGTGCCTGCTGGCTGCCCCCATGGGCCCTGGCTGGTGGGGACACGGGGATGGGACCAGCCACCAGATTCCTGTGAGATCTGGGAAAATTGGATGCTTTGGTGCTGATTTTTGCGTGGTAAGAGAGAAATGGCACTGCCTCCCTCCTGACAGACCCCAGTAGCTGTGCCACCCTGCTTCTTGCTCAGATGGTTTCATTTCTCGTTTCTAAGCTCCTCTCCCTTCACAAAACACCCAATTTTGGGTTCTGGGCTGAAAAGCCAGGTTTCTGTCAGTGCAGATACTGTTACCAGCAGCAGAGGCAGCCCTGGAAGCACAGACCATGCTTGGGCAGAGTCGCTACACTCAGGGATTTTATTGTGCTTAAAGCTTTTATAAGAAGTATAAGGAAGACAAAATAAACGGGAACTAATCTTCTGCACAGCCGGGTTGCAGACACGTCTCTGGAGTCCCAGGCTCAGGGTTTCAGCCCTGCAGCACAACCCACCGCAGGTGCCAGGAATTTAGTCCCACAAAAGGCAGAGGAAAGGCACGGGCAGGCGTGTGCCGGCTGCAGCAGAAGATGCTTTACTCTGAGAAGTCAACGAGGATGGCACGGGAAGGCCAAGACTGCAGGCTCACAGGGCTTAAGCACCCGGTACCTTTGACGCTTTTGGCAGCGGAGCACGGCTCGCACGCGTTTCCAGCCCCAGCATTGCTGCAGGCGCTGCCGTCCTGCTTCCCAACGCCGGGCAGGAGCAGCAGCACCAGCGACCGACCGGCCCCATCCAGGCAGCTCCACGGCTCGGGATCCCGCTCCGGGTGCCGTGAAGCTGGAGGCTCATCCGCCACATGTGCTGCCCCATGGCTGCATCCTCCCAGGGATGCTGCCCAGAGATGTTGTCCGACCCTGGGCATCCAGCCCCGTCTTGCTCGGCCCCCTTTGCAGTGTGGCAGGAACGGAGGGGGAAAGGCTGTTACCCACCGGCCTCAATTATTAAGGGCTTTCCATGCAATCAGCAAAGCCTCTTACACTAATTACCCCATTACTCGTCTGCCTCTTGCATTTGGCACCGCTGACCCCTCGCACTTTCTTCGGTCCGGTTTGAAGGACGCTCCCGGCTGCCACACCCTGAGACCCTTCAGGAGCTTTCGGGGGGAAGCTCGGACCCCACTGACACTTTTTGGGGCGACGGTGACCGCCACCCCAGCGGGGCGGGGCGGCCCGGGCCGTGCGCGCCTCCCACAGCCAAGCGTGGGACTCCCGGCTGCTCCCGGGGGAAGCTCCGCCCCGTCCCGCCCCGGGGCCGCCGCCGCCGCCTCGCTCNCGACCCCCAGCGCCGCCTCCTCGGCCAGCACCAGCGAGGTGAGCCGGGCCGGGCCGCGGGCGGAGCGGGGACGGGGAGCGGGGCGGGACGCGGCCCCTCAGCGGCTCGGCTGGGCCCGCGCAGCAGCCCGCGGAGCTTCACGGTCCTCGGCCACGGCCCCCGCAGCCCCTCCCGGTCCCCCGCAGCCCCTCTATGTCCCAGCTCAGCCCCCCCGGCCACCGCAGCCCCTTCCCCTCGCCGCCCCCCTGGTGCTGCCCAGCCCCGCGGGGCTGCCGGGCTGAATCAGGCCCGAGACCGTCCCGCCGTGTCCCCGCTGGCCGTCCCCTCCTCGTCCCCAGCCAGCTCAGTGTCCCCACCGTTGTCGCCCCATTCGAGCCGCCCCCAGCAGCAGCCTGGGCCGGCTGCACCGCGGGGGCTGTGCCCTTGTCCGCAGGGTGGGTCCCGGGCAGCGCGCTGGGCCTGTCGGTGTGGAGCAGCCGTGCTTGGCCCCTGACCCCCCGCAGCCGCCCCCTGCTGCCCCGGGGATGCTCCGTGTCACCCCCTGCGTGATCCCTCTGTCCCCGAGCTGCAATGGAGCCGCCTTGGGGAGCGCCCCGCGGCAGCTGTGGTCAGTTCCCTGCTGCCAGAGCAGCTCCTGGCCCGCTCCACCCCAAACCTGTGCCGTGTCCCCATGTCGCAATGTCCCTGTGTCACGCTGTCTGCTGTCACTCCTTGCCACAGCACAGCCCGCACCTCACTGCTGCCCTCTCCTCCTTCCCAGCTCTGTTGCCCCGGAGCCGCGTACCCACCACTTAACCCGCTGTCCCCGTAACGCTGTGCTCCATGTGTCCCAGCTCTGCGGGGACAGGCACCCTGCGTGTCCCAGCTCTGCTGCCTGCCCCCTTCACCCTGGCACCCCAGAAACACCTTCTCCTGCCTCTGCCCCGCCTTGGGCTTCTGTTTTCCCTCACCATAGCTCCCACACACCATCCAAACACAGCTGCACCCTCCAGTTGCTTTTTCTTCTTCCCCGTGCATCCCTTTTCTCCTCCAAACCTCTTTTGGGACCCCCAAAGACAGACATGGTGTTTCCCTACATATCCTCCCTGTGCATCCCTCTTCCCCCCCCCGCCTCGTTCCTTTGGTGCTTGCTGCTCTCGGCTTTGCTTTGTCCCACCAGGTAAACAATCCTATTTGTCACCTGTCAGGTCCCTGTGAGTCCCCTGATGAGCTGGTCCGGGGGGGCAGGCGGGAGGGGGTTCTCCCTCTCCGGAGGGGCCATGGGGTTCCCTTTGCACGGCCCTGGCTGGAGACCTGGCCCATCCCTTCCTGCTCCAGCTGTTCTGCCCTCAATCCGGGTCGGGTGGTTTGGGCTCCTGAGGCTGCAGGGACACCGTGTTTGGACCACGCTGTGTTCATTCAAGAACGTGGAGACGGGAGTTGTGCTTCTCCGAGGATTTTTCAGCAGGAATTTTGTTGAGTTCTGGTTTAGACAGAGTCTTAAATGAGACCTAGTGGCCACCTGATCTACGCAGATGTAGAGTAGCTGTAACCCTCCTGCAGGCAGTGGAATTAGACTGGGTTTAACTGATGCAGGCGGGAGAGAAGTCAAGGCAGGATGGCTCTCCCCTTGTTACATATACCTGTGTTAGACATTGCGTTGTGGAGGAGCTCTGTGTTAGTTGTTATTTTTTTCAATGGGGTGACCATACAGTTTTCCCTTTCCAAAATGCTGCCTCAAACCTGCCGCCTGGTGTTGCCCTCTTCTGCCACCAGCATCCGTGGCTCAGGTGTCTTTTGGTGGCTTCCAGAGGAAGATATCAGCTCCCCTTCTGTTTGAATGGTCCCTTCTGTCATGAAATACCATAAAACTATAAACTGTCCTTTTCCAAATTCAGTGTATTGATTTTTTGCAAAGTTAATTTCAAAGAAAAATCCCATTGCAAAGTGCTAACATGATCCCTGATCTTTTATAGTCTTTCTCACAAGGAAAATCAGGGCTCTTCAGGGCTTTTAGCCTAATGTGAGTGATTAGTAGAAGATTTTTTTTCTAATGGAAAATGATGATGAAACATCCTTGCTAATTGTGAGTGCGCTGCTGGTGGGGGTCTGGCCCCTGTGCCAGTGTCCATGCCATGGGGGGGTCCATGGCCTCACCTGCGTGGAGCATTGTAAACCCTGCCAGCTCAGAGGGATGCTCTGAGCAAAACAGGTCAGAAGGTGCCTTGTTTTGCTTTTACTGCAGTTTTTTAATAGGAAATACAGGGAGAATCGACTTTGAAAGCAAGTCACCTTCTGCAGAAGATGAGCCTGGAGCAGATTCAGGGGCCAGCTTTGCTGCCGAGCCGCAGCTGACGGCGTTCATGACTTCACAGTCACATTTGTTTAGAAAAGTCAAGTTTTTCTTCCCTTTGTTGCTACGTGACAGACCCAAACAAACAGGAGGGTGACCTTACAAAGGCCAAAAACCTGCCAGCCCTTCCTGGGGCTGGGGGATCTGCTGGCGGGGGGCACTGGGGCTGGGGGTGTTCCCGGGGCCCTGCCTGCTGCCCCAGCTGGGCCGGCTCTGTGCTGCTGCTGCACACTGTAAACAGGCTAAAAATAGCGATGGTATGTTTCTTGCCATCAGCTGCAGTCATTTTGGATGGTCTCAGTGTATCGCTTTTCCTCCAAATGGCCATATTTCTAATATCCGGCCTGTGCGGTTGCGTTTGGGGTTTTTTCCTGGCATTACTGGGTTCCTGCAGGTTGTGACCAGAGCAGCTTCTGGGCACTGTGGCCTCCTCCGTCTGAGCTTGGAGGGGTGGGGAACAGCCCAGGTCCTACATACACACACAAAACTTAAAGCTTGAATGTTTTACATGAAACTACTTGCTTATTTTTTTACTTCTACAAAACCACCTGGAAACGAGTAACCATTCCGATGGCCCTTATTTGATGTGGGTTTTAGGCAATGTTGTAGTAAATAACAAAGTGGTCCCTGGGTGTTAGCACTGATGGAATGTGATTTCTTAAAGGCTTGCATCTCTCCAACTTCATCAGGCTCTGGTGTGTTGCAAGGTTGATGGTTTTCCTGTTGCAGGACAGTCTCTAAGGTCCCTGCTTCACTTCTTGAGACCAAACCATCTCCCCAGTGCACCCTTGCCCTCCGAGGGGGTGCTCCTGGCCCTTTCTCTTCTGCCTCCTTACACAGGACCTAAGGAGGAGAATTATCTTTGAGCCTTTTTAATTTTTTTCAGTGAGCTCTGGATGCAATTAACCCCGGCTCTGTTTTTCTTTAGTATGTAGTTTTGTCCAAAAGCTAACAGGGACCTTGAAAGGGGTGGCTGGAAAGCACGGCTGTGTAAAAGTGTTTCTCTGTGAGGGTGGGCTCAAGTCAGCTGGCACCCTTCTGTTTTGAGTAAATAAAGTGTAAGGGCCGGTAATGTCACCTGAGCAGCCAGATTTGCTGCCAGGGGGACTTTCCACCAGTGCCCAGTGAAAAGGTTTTAATGCACGCCTGCCATCCGAGCGGTGTGTTTATCAGGAGGGCAGCAGACGTAGGACTTGTTGATAGCTGGGCAGCCAGGTGAGCATCGTCCTAGCCTGGGGACGCATCCTCTGCCAGCACCCAGGTGGAGGTGGCCAGGTGGCAGCGTTAATTTGTGCCCAGCTCTTCGTTAGCAGCCTTTGCCTGGACAGGTTCTGCTCTCACGTGTGCGCTCAGGGGGAGCGATGTGTCTGCGCGCGTGGTGACGTCGCGGTTGGCGATCTTCAAACCCATCTGTGCTCTAGGACCAGCTTGCAGGATTAGGACCTAATAGCTTTAAAATCCCCGTGAGCCCCTTTGTCATCCGGCACCGGGTGCTGGTGGCGTGTATGGCCAGGGAGTCTCGTTTATCCCCAGCACTGTAAAGAAAAATCCCGCGAGAAGCAGCTGCCCAAACCCTGTTATTGCAAGGGTGGTTTTAAAAAGTGTGGGGATTTTTTTTAAAGTTGTAGTATGGAAACAATCAGTGTGTAACTTTCTCTGTATCCTTCTTTTCTCCCCTCAGCTGGAGGTTGGCAGTGATGAAGAGCGTAAATTAAATGTGAGGTAAGCAGACTTGTTTGGCTCTAAACATCGTTTCCACTGTTGTGAATTGTTTGCCGTGTATCTGAGTCCTGATCCTGCACAGGACTCTGGCCTGGAGCGTGTACATTTGCCTGGAGGGGATGGCATGGTCTGCAGACAGCTGAACACCGGGGATGCTCTCTCCCTTATCAGTTTAGTTTTGAGAGGAGCATTTAATGAATTGAAATCATAAAAGAGGCTTTGCGGGTTTGGGTTTCTTTTTTTTTTTTTTTTTCTTGATGGGAAGAAACTGGAAAATTGCTCGTCAGCTCTGGCCACAGCACTTAACTGTTATCGCAGCATCTGTATTGCTGCTGCTGTTCTGTGGGGTTGGGGCTGTGGGTCGGGAAGCGGGGGATGCTCCTGGGGCGGGCAGGGGAGAGCTCTGCCCATTCCTGGCTGTTAACCAGCAGGAATTTTGATTCCTTTGATATTGAGGTTGTGTAGAGCCACTTTCTGGAGGGGAGGAAAGGGCTGAGATGTCCTGCTGAAGAAAGGAAAGGCATCTCTTGCTCGCATTATGCAGAGATCAAGAGTAGTGATGATAAAGCCAGTTTGGTGGGACCCTGGCCTAACAGGGCTTTGGGTGATTATGTGGATCGTTCACTCTAAACCCACCTCTTGCAGACAATTCTTGCCCTTTAAGCTGTAAACCGGGAGATAAAGTGTAAAAACACAACAGTGGTCCAGCAGGCTGGGTCTCCTTGTTACGGCTTTCTACTTCAATTGTCCTGGTTTCAGGGAAAAGCAGAGCCACTCATGCTCCTGCTCAGAGTTCAGTCTTGTTCCCATCCCATTTTATGCTTTGAGACCTACCGTTGCAGAGCTGTAAAAGAGAGACACTGTCACAGTCTGACGGACTGACTCTAGGACAAAGTGGAGTTGATTTGAAGCCTGGTTAACCTTGTGGTTTTGCGAGCAGCAAGTAGACATTAGGGCAGCAAACCGTCTTTACTCTGCAAGCGAAGTCAGAGAGCAGAAAAGCAAAGTGGCTCCTCTACAGAGTAAGTGTCGGGCTTTGCCATGTCTGCGTCCCGGGGGATTTGTCGTGGCTGCAGCTGTCTGGGAAGCTGCCTCTGCTCGCTGCGGGTCACGAGCGTGTGTTTGGTTGCTGTGTGTATGGGCATTTAGTGGCAGTCTGTGGTGTCGTTCCTTAGCTTGTTCTCTGCAGAATGCGTTTTGTGTCAGTTAAAGGGAAGTTCAGGATTCCTGGTTCTGCTCCCAGCTTGGTTGTGGGCTTATTGTGCAGTTCAGGGCCTAGCAGGAGCCCGCTGAAGTCGTGAATAGCAGCGCATCCTTAATTCTTATGCCTTTTCCCATGTTGTATTAAATAGTAGCACTTAACCAAGCAGTTATGATGACCTCTTCTTTTGTGTATGTGGCTCTTGTGCTGAAGGAGGAAATAGAGCTTTAGCCCTCTTCATTACAAATTAACCCAGTGACCATGTACAGATGAATTGTTGGGAGATCGTTGGTTTTGTGGCTCCTTTGGTCCATCTGGGCTTTTTGCAAGCCAGGCGTGTGCATCCATCACTGACCAGAGCAATCGTGGGGGTGGACGTGGTGAGACTGGGCGTAAAGGCTGAGACTTTTCTACTCGCTGTTGAAAAAAGCTGCAGCAGTAACTTTGGCTACCGCAATCCTAAGAGCTTCCTCTGTCCTTCAGTCTCTTGGGGCTGCTCTTCCATACACAAATTTTAGGATAAGAATCTGGTAATTAAGTCACTAGATAGAGCTTGAGAACGGGATGGCTCTTGGGCAGAGCCTTGGCTGTACTTGGGGAAACACTGCCAGGGACTGAAGAAAATATGTGGTCTGAGTGTGGACAGAGCGTAGATGATAAATGCAGCTCCTCTGGCAGGGAGGTGGGTTGATCCTGTCCCCGTCCTGTCCCCATTCTGTCCCCTCCTGCCGGCAGCTGCTCTGGATCCGTTCTCAGAGACTTTACCCAGTGCCCATGGGGTGGCAGAATTGTTCAACTTCATTGCGCTGCTTCTCTGACAGCTGAGTCCAGGTCTCAAAAACCCACAGGAACGGGCTGTGATGATGGTGTTTGTGAATCTTTAAATCCTGGTCCAGCCATGCTGGAGACAGAGGTGACAGCTGTGCTTTGTCACATGTGCCCCGGGTGCAGGGGTTGGTGGTCCAGGGCCTGACTGTGCAGGCCTCAGAGATCCAAACAGTCAGAAAAAGGACAGGCTGGTGCAGCAGATCTCCCTTATGTTTTCTGTCATCCCCAAATGCTCTGCTTTTTTTTTTTTCCCTCCATGAAACAGCTTCTACCCTAAAATAGACTGAGGGGACATGTTTAGGTTCAGCTCTTCTTTCAAAGATATTGTTACTAACTTCATTCTCTTAGACATTAATGTGCTTTAAAGTCTTTCACTTTCCAAAATGTTGGAGCAGCCTCACGTCCTCGCTGTTTCCAGCAGACAGCCAGGAGTCTGGTTTGCTCCCTAGTGGGTAAAAATTCACAGCAGAGGAAAAAGTAAGAGCACGGACTCGAATCTCACGGCCCAGTCGAGCTCAGTGCAGCTGGTGCAGAAAGAAGCTCACGTGTCTGATTCTCTGCGTTCTCTCCGTCTGCTGAGATCTTCCTTCCTGAACGCCCATCAGCTGTGGGATGCTGTGGCTTGATCCCCTAAGGATGCAGCACACCCATGGGACCTTGAGACATCTCACCTAAAACTGCTGGCATGGTTACGTCAAATCCACGGGAGCATGAATTAGCTTAGAGTTAAGCACAGCCCTAAGTTTCACAAGTTCGGAGTGTGCCCAATTCAGCCTTATCACAGAGCCGTGTTGTGCTTGTTTAGCTCAGAGCAGCCTTGGAGAAGATGATATCAAGTGCGGGGGAGACTGAGAGCGGGGCTGAGCTCTTTTCAAGCAGACTGCTCTGGCAGAATGGGCTATGTGCAGTTTTTCCTCCGCTGTTTTTTTAGTGCAACCTGATGACTTTGATCCCTCACCGTTGGGTGACTCTGCAGCACCAAGGCACAGGAGATGTTTTACAAAGCCGGTCGTGTTGTGAGTGTTGGCTGTTTCTCAGATGAGGTTGGCAAATGCAGCGAGGTACTCGCTGGTTTTAATTACAAACACAAGTAAGTTTGTTTAGCCAGTCATTCTGTAATCTTTGCCATTATTGGCTTTCCAATTGCAATCTGAATGCGGTCAGAAACGGGGCTGGGTCAGCATTTTCAGGCACCTTCTGCAGGGAGATGGAGGTTGAGCTGCTCCAGAGGGGCCTGGGAGTTGTCTCCAGCCACTGATCAAGCCTGAAGATCGTTACAGAAAGAATTGTTCTTGTTTGACACCACTAAACCCAGTTTTAAGAACTGGCAAGAGCAGCTGTGGGAGGTAAAGGTTTTCAGGATTACCTGGTTGGGAACGAACACGCTCTGCCACGCTGGTTTGATAACCAGCTGTGCAGTTCCTTTAGTTACTGCTTTTTTGTTGTAGTTTAGTGAAGTGAAGTAATTTTCTCTCTCAAAGGTAGTGAAGTTACACTGGGCATTGTTTTGACTTGGTTTTGCGTTCGTGGCAGGAATTAGAGCCTCAGGTTGATGAAAACTCCCTTGGCAGCCCAGAGATCAACAGGAGGAGTAAATGCTGCGGACAAACTCCTTACAGAGCGTCATCCCGGCTGGCCCATGCCAGAGGACTCGTTACAAGGAGGCTGTTTGGTTAAAATCACTGCAATAAATCAGATTTCTATCAGGCTTTTCTCGTGCAGCCACGTGTTTGCCCCACAGATGGGGATGCTTTTACCTTTACGCTTTATTGCGTATTCTATTTTAATGCACCAAAAATTCTTTCTTAACACCTTGATCTTTAACTTTTTTAGGGATTTATGAGCACGTTTTGCTGGAGGCAGCACAGAGCGAATGGCTCATACCCGCAGCTTTGCTGGGCCATGTTTATGGCACCGGGAAGGTGCAGAGGGCAGGGGCTACGCCGGGGCAGCTGCCTCGAGGGTTTATTTGTGGGGATAGCAGCTCATTATGTACCTGACAAGCCCTGCTCGCTGCGGTATTTATTGTCTCCCGGTTATTTGCTGGGAGATCTCGGGGCAGAAGCTGCTGACTTGGTGAACTGTGCAAAACAGGATGGTGAATCACATCCTGGCGGGGCCGCTGCATCCTGCCCAGCGCGCTCCCGAAACGGGGGCGCAGCCGCGGGCTCCTGACCCCCGACCGCTTGTTGGCCCGTAGGTGCGGCCGTGGAAGCCGATGGAGATGTAATCAGAGCTTTACATTTTGTGGTGGGCTGCGTGGGGACGTTCCAAGCCCGCGGAGCCGAGGAAGCAGGCACTTGTTTGACACTCGAATAGGATCTGGCCTTTCCAGGAAACCGGTGCCGACTTGAGCAACGCGAGTTTACGTGGATGTGGGCAGGGTAACACCAGGAGGCCTGCCAGCTTGAAGATGTGCTCATCAGGCCCTTTTGGAATTTTATATTAATCTCTTTTTGTTTTATTTTTTCTTTTTTTTGGATGAAACCTCAGCAGTTTGGCAAAAAGACCCCAACCCACTGGCCCTGTTGTCAAAGGTACTGGCTTTGCACTGAACTTTTTTTCCTGTAAAAGACCAGTGTGATTACTGTTTATTTAGGTGTTAGAGCTGGGTCAGAAAAATATTTTGGTTCCAAATGCCTCTTGATTTTAAATACCTTAATCTTTGATAATCAGCTGCCAAGATCTGTGAGTCAGGGATTTCTCATACCGATCAGAGCTGTGGTCTGCCCGACAAGTGCTCTGGAGATGTTTTTGGAGAACAATAAATGGGCAGAGCACCTTCATAGGCATGGCTTTACTTTTAATTACGAGAGTGTTGAATTTTATTTCTTTTTTTAAATTTCCTAAACATTTACACATCCCTCTGCAGCACAGAAGCGCTGCTGCTGCTACGCAAAACATCAGAAAGCAAAATGGGCCAAAAATAAGCCCAGCATCAAAGGGATTAGGACATAAAATGCATCCCTTAGTTCAGGTTTATCTCAGACAAGGACTCTTCTCTGCAGAGCTCGCCTTCCCTCTCTGGAAGTTTTGGAGTCACAGCCCTGACAGATCTGGGTTTGGAGTGGAAAAAGAAGGATGATGCTGAGGTTTTTACCAACACCTTTTCTTGAGGTGGCTTTTCCCCAGGTCGCGTGTCCTCGGGGAGCTGGGGGGACATCCGAGCTCTGGCCAAACACTAAAGGGGCTGTCGGGGTTGAGCTGGAACTTTTCTCGCTCTCCTTTTACCCCTCATGATCCGTCTAGATTTATTTTATTTTATTCTTACGCCTTACCAATGTGTGAAGTACTCCCTGGCCTCTGCTGCCTTTTTTGGAGTCGTTCTGAAACCCAGCAGCTCAGCTATTTTTTGGGTTGCTGTGCCACCGCTCCCTGCGCTGCTGTCCGTGTCCCGGCTGACCCTTGCACACGCCGCTTGGAAGCTGCTTTCTGAATCCTCAGAACCATTATTCACCTGCCTTTTCTTTTCCAGTGGCGCTGCTGGAAAGTTTCCACTTGTTTCCCTGGCCTGTCTCCGGGAGACGCTGCTGAGTGGGTGAGGTGGGGTGACTTAATAAAATAGTTCAGAGGATTAAAACAATGAGTTGACGGGAGGAATGCAGGAGGATGGGCCGATGTGCCGACAGCTGGGCTGGGGAGGAGGACGGGAGCGGGAGCGGGTCCTGCCCGGGCGGGAGGCTCGGCTTTCAATGTGCCCTCTGTGCAGGAGCCTGGGGACCAGCATCATCCCACCTCTGCTTCAGCTCGGACCACGGCTTAAGACAGGCTCGTGGTCTGTCCTCCCCGCTACCTGCGCTCACGGAACAGCCATGGCAACGGTATGGCAACAGCAACATCCGAAAAAGTGACTTGTAGGAAAATAGAGGGTCTGGCCCCGGCCTCCTGAGACTGTGGCTATCGCAAAAACGACGTCACGTTGCAGTGGGAATCTCAGAAGTGCTCGCTGCAATTCAGACCGTTGGTTCCAAGCACATCGCGTAGCTGTGATCAGCCTTGTGCCTTTTTGAACTCTGTGATTAATGGGATGAGCAGAAAGGTTTTCTTTTTCCTTGTGAAGCAACCTCTTATTTAATTTGGCTTTTCACCATCCAAGTACTACGGTTTCCTAGAATTTTCTCTTTCCTGGCTGTTTGGGAGCTGTTCCACTAACTTGTTTTGCACAAGTCTTCTGGAACGGGGAGCAGTCCTGCTAATTTGTTTGCTTCCCTGCTGTTACCCTTTCTCTCGGGTGGTTTATCCGAGCGGCTCCGGTGCCCCAGCGCGATGCGTCGCTCACCCGCTGCGCAGGGGTGGCTGGAGGCACATCATCAGCGCTCCGTTTACATTAGGAAATCAGCTTTTATGGGCTTCGGGATTGATCTCACTTTTTCTCTTTCTCCCCTTTGTGCTCGAGGACTGTTTGGATGTGGATGTGAATGGCCGGCAGTGTCTCCAGCCCCGCGCAGCATTCCTGCTCCGGGGACGTGCCCACGCCTCGCGGCCCGACAATCCGCGCTCAGACTCCCCTTTTGTGCTGTGCTGCTCAAAACACGTGAGCGAAGCCCGATGGGTCGTCCTGCCTGACCAACTCGCTCCGCTTTGAAATACGGGGAGAGGTTTGTCCCTCGAGGAGGCATTACAGGCCCCTCCACTCAGTGCGGGCAACTTTCTGCTGTTGTGCCCTGGCTGTGTCTGAGCAATGGAGATGTTCTCCATCTGTTCAAAGGAACATCAGACCTTCAGAGCTCGTGTTTTGGGTTTATTCTTGGGATGACTTGAACAGCACTTGCATTAAATGGGCTTCTCGGTTGTGATCAGCAGCAAACGCAAAGCTAACGAGTTAATAACGGCTCTAGAAATACTGAGGGTTGTTGAAGGTGTGGAGATAAGCTGGGATCCTTGGGCATCCCCTGCAGGCAGCGATCCTGTGGCAGTTCTGGGAGCAGCAGGGACACCGGGGCAGACATGAGCTTGGATGTTTCTGTGCTCTGCCTCTCAGCTAGATGCCATTTTTAAATTCTTAGGCAAGGAATGGACGGCTGAGTCAGGCCTGGCTCTGTCTTCGCGGGGAATTGTTGTTCTCCCTACCGACTTCTGCGTATGGGTGTTCGTTACGTATGAGTTACGTAGCGGTAAGATAGATTAGTATTTTGTTGTATCCTGTAAGATGATTACATCTTATGTGAGATTTCCCATTAAAATGGAGAACTCGAACACCCGAGGTGTAGAAGCTTTGTTGGTGGGACACACGGCAGCTGAAGTCACAGTGGCAAAGGGAGCTGCTCAGGGAAAACCGTTCTGCGCCTGGCAGCTGATTTCCAGCTCTGTCTGTCTGTCCGGTAACCCGAGCAGTTCTGTCTCTTTTTCCGAAACACAGTATTTTTAACAAATTGCTTGGTGCCATTATTTTTGGCCCCAGGGGGTGGCATTTTGTAACGACGAAAAGGCGCTGCCTGTTGTGTTCTTAAGCAAGTTGAAATGGAATTGATGCGTGTTGCAGCCACGCTCTTCTGGAGCTTTCCCAAAGGAGAAGAGGTATTTTCTCTTCAAGTTGAGCAGCACGAAGCCAACAGATGGAGCAAGGGGCGGTGAAGCAGGAGATGCTGGAGCCTGAGCTCAGCAGTGTGTGGCTGTGGGGCATCATCTCCAGGTGCAGTAGGGCCCCGGCTTATGGACAGCAAAGCGCTGTAGCTGTGTCCCCTCAGCATTTCCCAAATGCTTTGTAAGTGTAGATTTTTACCCCCTTTAGGGGGTAAATGCCATTAGTTTGGTAAGCTGAGGTTATCGAGTGGAACTAGGACTGGTTTGCAGCTGCACCGGAGCACCAGGATCCCAGGGCTGTGACAAAACCCGTGAGCTCTGCATTTATTTGAGAGCCTGAAGCGTTTCCTGTACGGTAGCTTGTGCTGGTCAGGATTCCTGGAAGGGCATCCCGGGGTGGAATGGGAGGTTTCTGTTGTGCATTCCAGGGGAAAACTGGACAGAAAGCTGCTTCTGCCCCTGGTCAGGCTGGTGGTACTGGGGAGAAGCGAGCGCACGGTTGTGGTTTATGCCCAGAGAAGGAATCAGTCAGGGGGCTGTAAGAAACAAGCCTTCAGTGACTTTGGTTATATCCAGCCACGAACAAATACACACCAAACCACCTGAAAGACTTTGTTGTTTGGTGGGAGCTCAGTAACTCGTGAGTCACTGAAAATCAAACCGCGGTAGCTGCACGGTAAGTGAAGAAGCATTTTAATTTGACAGCTAATGCCTTTGTCATACCTATATTACAGCGGAGGCATGCGGTGTTTTAATTGTAAAGGAACAAACAGGCGTTTGTCGATACAATGCTATTTATCTAGTTGTGTCCCAGGGAATATGGACTTTGTACAGCGACGGGTTGCTGATGGATGCTGCGTTGCCTTCAGATGAAGCAAACAAACAAACAAGTCTGGAGGAGGGAAATGATTAGACGAGCCTCAGCTGGTTTTTTCCCCCTCTTGAATGGCCCTCTTTCATCAGGAGATGTTAGGACAAGTGCTTTTTCAAGCCAGGATATCAGGGCAAGACACAGTGTTCTGTAAAAGTCATCCAGTTCCCGGGTAGCATCAACAGACGCGATTTCTCTGCT
Source organism: Pampusana beccarii (assembly GCA_013399365.1). Lineage (NCBI taxonomy): Eukaryota > Metazoa > Chordata > Aves > Columbiformes > Columbidae > Pampusana > Pampusana beccarii. The sequence goes on along the minus strand of VWYH01002951.1, from coordinate 848,627 downwards.
GCGCACAGAATATACGGTCAACCTTTTCTTTTCCTTCTTTTCTTTTTATGGGTTTAGAAGCAAAAGGATGTGAGTTTTACAGCTAGTTATGAATCTTTTCGAACTTGCTGACTTCTGTCTGACTCTTGGGCCGACACAATGCTTCTGCTGTTCAAAGAAAACTGCTCCGAATTAGTATGTATAAGCCACTCGTTTTTATGCTGCTTACCAGGGCATTTATCACTGCTGCCGCGGGTCAAAAGTTGGGGATGTTCTTTAATGATCGTATTTTCCTGTTCTTTTGGAGATACTTTAAAAGGCTGGAGTTTTAGTTGTTTACTGGAACTGCGGGATTTTAAAGAGTTTTTTAGAACTGGGTTGGAAAATCACGCCTTGCCTCTTTCTCACGTTTTGTTCGCTGTCTTTTAGCGCAGTTGTGTGAAGTGACTGAGAGCAAAGGGTGTTCCTAGAGCGGAGATAAGGGACGGTGCCGGTAACGTTGCTGTTTCTGGATGGTGTAAAATACGAACTTTTGCAGAGAGGGGTCGGTTGTATGGAAACGGGTGTTTATGTGGAAATCGGGGAGCGCGGGCAGTGCTGGGGGGTACGGGCAGCCCCAGTCACATCAAGCTGCGCCTTACACAGTTAGTGTGCAGTTTAGGAAACGGATAATTAAATTAAAAAAGAAATCTTGCTTTCAACAGGTGCTTTGCCTTGGCTTTCTGGTTCGTTTCGATGCAGATGAATACACGGTGGCAATTCTGCCATGAGGGTTGTCCTTTTCCTGCGGTCGCTTTCTGCTCCCGCAGCGCAGTTTTCTCATTTGCCTGCGACTGGGAATATTCTGCTTTATTGGGAAAGATTCCTGACTGCAGGAGGGGAGAATATCACAAAATGAGCAGGAATTACTGATGCATTTGGGAAGGAGCGCTGTCTCTTCCATGTTTTTTCCTGCTGTGGAAATCCCATTTATTAGCTTATTAGGGATATATCCTTTTGGATTATATATGGGTTTAGAAGCAACCCCCCAAAAATTATATATTATATTAGGAATATCCTTTTGGATATTTTTTCACTTTCCCAAAGAAATATTTCCCAAAGTTATTAGGACAGGACTACCGTGAATTATTTCCTTGTGCGTTATCTAACCGTTCCCTTCCTCTTGCTGAAAAACCAGATGAGCGTGCGTGAAGCTGGGGTCTGAGTACCCTATACATTGTGTCGGCGTCACGGTTTTGGGTCACTTCTGGCCTTTTTGTAACGCTTTCCTGTGAGATCTGGCGCGAGGAGGAAACCAGGCTCTTCCTGGCTGCCTCATGGGATGAACCAGGTTCCCGTTTGCAGAGGTTCTTGCCGTTGGGTTGTGTGCCAGGCGGAGCGGATCACCAGATCACCGGGGACCGACCGCGAGAAGCTCCGCGGCTCCTGCCCGGACACAACTCGCTGGCAGGGTGAGTGTAAATGGAGAAAAACTTGCTTTAATTAGGGTGCAATTTTCCTGCTGGCATTTTATCGATCTGATATAGGACTTGTGGAGCCTGGAACTTAGGCGCAAAGTTTTAGTTCGCTTTCTAAAGGCAGCTGAAATTGCAAATTTAAGCCTGATGCAGATCTTTCTGGGAATTTTGCACCGTGAAGATTCAGTTGAAAAGTGAGGAAGTTTTGCCTGGGAAGCTTGGCTGTGTTCTCAGAGAAGGGAAAAGCTGAACGGGCAGCAAAGGCTAAAAGGACATGAAGTTTGTGTCTGTCGTCACAAAAGTACAAAGGTAGAGTGGAGCACTGGTGTTCGCTTGTGCCCAAAGGCAAAGACCCCGGTAACAGAAGAAAAGTCGAGCGTTGGGAGTAGTAACTCCTGGGGGATCATTTTCTGTAGCATAAGTAACTCCCATGTAGCACAATCTCATAATGGAGCATTTATATTTAGTAGATAGCAGACAGTAATTAATGATGATCTATGCTTGGAAGTGTAGGGCGGCAGAAAATTGGGCTTTGTAACAAGGAATGTCTCTTGTGATGTTTGGAGCGGCGTAGGAAATGCTGTGCAAGCAGTTACTGTGGCAACTAAAAGGTAGCTTAGTAGATGTTGATTTTCAGCCTTGTGGGAAATGCGAGCTTTACCGCTTATGTCCAAGCCTAGTTCTAAAATGCAAGTGCCTTATGGAACTGGGTAATGAGGCTTGTGCTGGTGCTCAATGGAACTACTGATTTTTTTTTTTTTGTTCAGCCTTCTCTTTAGTTGTGTTCTGGGGCCCGTGTGTCATTTGGCTGTGGAAATATCGTTCTGTATTTTGTCATACAGAGATGTGCCACCTTGTCAGCGGCGTTTGCCAGAGCAAAACAAAGTCTTTGCTATTGTGTCGGTTGCTTTTTCCCCTGAGGTTTCGGTGCAGTTTCCTTTCTGTTGTGATGTGCAGGTTTCATCTGCCCTCCCTTCCTTTCTGAATGTACAGACAACCTATCGTTGCATGTTCTTGTTTTTGCATTCCAAAGAAATCTCGAGAACTGAAATTAGTAGGAACTGATTGACTCGGAACCTGATCTTAAGTCATTTTACAGGTCTAAGCCTGTAAAAAGTCTTACCCTCTCCTGGTTTTAAGTCACAGAATATGATAATCAAATGATAAAGTCATTTCCAGCCCATGACAGCTCAGGCAAGTATCTCCTGCAATGGCCAAGTAATAATATGTTGGTGGAAAATGACACATGAATAATCCGTGAATAATGCTGGAGCCGTGCCGTGCAAGTGGCGGGATCCGACTTCGGGAGCAGCTTCTTGTGGCAAACTCCTGTTGTGTTTTAGTGAGGAGGAGCCCTCCCTTCCCAAGGCCTACAGACCACGTTTTGCTGATATTTCCTCTCCATTGACTTCCTCTGTCGTTTGTTTTCCAGCCTCAGCGAGAGCTTTTTCATGGTGAAAGGCGCAGCCCTTTTCTTACAGCAAGGAAACAGCTCCCAGGGCCAGCGAAGTCTCCAGCATCCTCACAAACATGCAGGTAGCGGATTAAATCGCCTACTGACTTTTATTTTCCCCTCTTGCTTTGCTGCTCATTCCAGACAGGCTGACAACATGTGTGGGTGGGTGGACGACTCCTCTAATTGTCAGAGTGGGCCTTGTACAACCTGCTCAGCAAAACCAGGGTTTCAACCCACTTGATTGGAACGGGAATGTGTGGTTATTGAGTGTTTGGAGCTGTAACCAGAACAGGAATTTATCCTCTGCAGACACGATGGCATCTTAAGCCAGGGGGTCTGTGCCGAATCTGTATGCATGTTTTCCACAGACTAAAAATTGTCGCTTGTGCTTCAGCCTTTTGATCTTTGCCTTCCCCTTTGGCCTGTGGGGAGGAAAATTGGATGGGCTGAGTCACAGGGCTCTGCCGAGGTGCTGACTCAGCACGGCGGGGACGTTTCTCCAAGTGCTCTCGAGCCTCCGGCCATCTGAAGCTTGAGACTTTCGGGTTTGGTCTTTTGAAACTACCCGTTGCTGGTTTTGATTGATGCTGCCACTAAGAGTGAGGAACGTTTTAACGGGATTTGGGTCTCTGGATAGGCGTATGTTTCTTAGCTCCTTATGTAGCCTTTCCTGGTTTCGGGAAAATCCCCTTTTCAGTTAACTCATCACAGTCTGGCCTGTAAGAGTTTATCATGGTTGAAAAACAGACTGTCCTTCTTCCCCCAGTCTCCTCCAGTGTGGAAACTGGTGGGGTGAAATGGTGGAGAATTGTTTGGTGAATAAACATGAGGATTGATAAGCAGATGTTGGGGTTCAGGACAGCGGATTCCACTTACCCAGTGTTCTTATGACTTATGTCTGTGGCAATTTTGGAATAAGTGATTACTGGGACAGAAGAAATAAGATCATCGGGGCGTTTGGAGTGCAGGAGCATGTGGGAAAGGCACAGTGTGGTACTGTGTGTCTGCTGCTCCGTAAACACTCCGAGCACAAAGAGGCTGTTTGAATGCCAAGCTTGGCTTTGGGTTTCGTTAATTGTCAGCAATTTCATATACCAGCAAACATCCTACGGAAGGAATTTTATCTTCTGTGGAAAGTTATGAGTGCGTTACCCAGTTATTAGATGTGAACTTGTTTTGTTTTCTTGTAGATTCCTTGTTCCTTTTGCTTGCTCTCACCAAACACAAACGTCCCCACAGCTCTGGAGCCCACAGGCCTTGTTCATGAGCAGTACTGGGATGGAAGGGCCCATCACCCAAACTGTGCTGCTCCTGCAGCTCTTCCTCCTCGGAGTTTCTCCTGCTCACATAAAACCTCCATAAGGCCTGTGGGGCTGAACCCACAATACTAATGTGTTTTACAACTCAAAGATTTTTTTTTCTCCTTTTTTCCTTTTTTTTTTAAATCACAGTTGTTCCTCCTGCCTCTTCTTCCTCTGTCCTCTGTGTCCATGTATTTGTGTCTTCTCTAAGATGCTGTAAAGGGAAGAAAATCATCCTTTGTGCCAACCGCAGGTGGTCTCAAGATGTTCGGTAGCTTCCAAATGCCATAAGGTTCTCACACATCCAGATAATGCTTGTCCAAGCAGCTCAGTGTTCTCTGGGACCGCAAAGTTAATGGGCCTCCCTTAAATGGTATTTTTTAACTTAGGAACATCCGATTTTGTTAAAAGTCAGAACTCTGCTCATTCTTCGTGCAGCAAGTGAAAGACCCTTTCTAATTATTTCTCTGCTTTGTATGCAGGTGACTTGCCCCAGCACCTCCAGGTGATGATCAACCTCCTTCGCTGTGAGGACAGGATCAAACTGGTAAGAAAAGATGTATTTTCCTGTTCTCCTTTCTGTTGGAAGCATTTGAAGCAGACCTGCAAAGGTTCATGAAAAGCATTGGCAAATCCCAGGTTTTAGAGCCAGCTAAATCTGTGCTGGTTGCCAACCCTGCCACGTTTTCCTGTCCTCTCCTTTTACCCTGATCCTTACGTCCAGGTAGTGAGTCGGGTCAGGGAACTGGTCTCTCTGGGGTGTGTTTGGTTGCTTAGATTTAATTTTCCAGTCAGCTGACGAACACTGGCACAGAAGAAGAGACAGGAGCTTGCTGATGCTGGTGGACACTTCAGTCCTGAATCGTATCCGAATGGGGCTGGGCTTTCTTTTAAAGAAATCTGCAGAGCCTATAAAAGTCACTGCAGAAAAGGCTTTATTGATTATCCTCTCCAGCGTGACTGACATATTTCAGTGAAGGTTTGTGAGTGGAAGAATCCTCTGAACCCTCCTGTGTTTTCAGTTCAGTGCATGACCCATGTTTTTACCAACTTTCTAGTTGAAGCTCTTTAGAACCAATTTTCAGGTTATGTTTGGTATTATTTTTTCTGAACTGGGGCAGTTATTTAAACTCATACTCTCCCCACTCGATGCTGGCAACTGGCCTTGCTGGAGGATGGACCATCTCTCCCTGTGTCTTTCATACTGCAAGTAAATAAAGCTTTTGGCCACAATTACACCTTAAAAACAAAATTAGGCAGCAACAAAAGTAACGATTACCTGAAGGCTGGTTTGCAGAGCTCGATGACCTTTTCCCAGGCTGTTCGTTTGGAAAGCGTGTGGACAGACCGGGTCCGGTACATGGTGGTTGTGTACAGCAGCGGGCGGCAGGACACAGAAGAGAACATTCTGCTGGGTGTGGATTTCTCCAGCAAGGAGAGGTACGTCTGCAGCGAGGCCGGGCTTGGAAATCGGGCAGGCTGGGTTCTGTGGGAAGCCTGTCAACACCAAACTGTCCCTCAGCAGGTAGTTTTCATGTATCTGCAAACTCTAGTGAGAGAAGGGACGTAAGTGTTGAGTTTTCTGATCAGTGATGAGGGTGAGAGGGTGGTATTTTGTTCCGGAAAGTTTTCAGTCTCCTTGGAATCTCTGGGCTCTTTGGGCAGCTGTGGGCAAGGCGTACACGTGTGATCCAGCTGTGGGGCTCTGACATCCTCCTCATCTGCTGCTGTCTGCTCGCTACAAAGTGCTCTTGCAGGCACGTTTGCAGCACTAGAACTTATTCTATCCACCAGACTTCAGGTCTGTTGATGGTATGATGCAATGGAGCTGTGTGGAGGGAGGGCAGCTTGGTTGCCAAATAATATCAAAAAACGACACTGCCAAAGTACCTCCAAAACCAACAAACGAATGTGTCAGTAATGAGCTGTTGCTTTTGTCTGGCTGATAAGAGCACAAAATATTTTGAAAGGCAAATAAAATATTTTCTTATCGCAGACCCTCTTGCATTAACCCAGTTCTAGGTGAGTAAACCAAGGCAGAAAAGCTCTTGGCTTGGAAAGACAGGGCTGGTTTGGCAGAGCTGGAGCCAGAAGTCAGAGCTTCCAGGCTGTTGTCTCTTCTCCGATTATTTTAGCAAGCTGCCGTGCTGTGCTGGTGCAGCCAGCGTGACTTTTCTTTTATTTTTGGAAGGCCTTCGTGCTTGTTTCCATCGCTAGAAGTGGAAGGAGGGAGCTTCTGCACTGCGGTGAGACCTGTAGGGAAACTCCTGGCCATGCCTTCCAAATAACATTATTGTCATTGGCTTTGCTGCTGCCTCATGTATCTGCTGTTAAATTACTGCTGTTAGTGTTATGGAGGAAATTCCACTTAATGTGCGAGAGCAGTGAACGTTTGCTTTGTCATCTTCAAATCAGAAATAACCTTGCAATAATTTGCTCCTGGTGATTATTGATGTGAGACAAGAGGAAGGATGAAAAAGTTGTGACAAATCCATCCTAACTGTAAGGTTAGCTGCCATTTCAGTTATTGTCTCTCTTGAAAGACGAAGTTTTTGTTAATTAAGGATAAGTTTCACGCATAAAGAAGTCAGTTGGCATTAGTGGCTTTGTTGAGTGACTTGGTGGCTCAGGGTTGGGGCTGAAATGTCGCTGCTGAGCTGTAAGTGTTCTGACTGCTGACAGTTTGACTAGTTGGGCGCCTTTGTGGGTTTTATTCCTTTTACATGTGTTTAATAAAAAACATTTTTTCTCGCAAAGCTCTAAAGTGCACGTTGTCCACATGTGTGTTCAAACCGGCCTGTCAGATCCTTTGATCTCCTATAGAAAGCAGCTGAAAGCTTAAAAAAGCAAGGAAAAGAACAAAACAAAACTGGAGTTCTTTGCTAACCGGCTGTTGCTGTATGCATCCCAATTTCCTTTAAAACTTTAATATCTCAGTAGCTTAATTATTTACTACTTCAAAGTTACAGACCCCCATTATGGTGCGGTTTCCTTGCCAGATTGCATCTCTGAAATGAAGATGTTCTTGTGGGTTAGGTGAACTCATAAAATCCCTTTTGGCCTTTGCTCCCGGCCAGAGCGACGAAGGGAAAGCCGAATGTGTGTCCTTTGCCAGAACCTCGGCCCCGCTTTGCCAAGGGCCGGCGGCTCCTCTGCCGCCTCCAGCCTCGCGTTCTGCCGCGATTTAGCGAGCAAATCCCTGCCGCCAGATCGCCGTGATCTGCTTTTGTGTCCTGTCACGGGGAGAGAGCAGGAAAGATGTTGGGGCAAATCCTGCGGCGCTTTCTGGCAGGATGTGCAGGGGGAGAGAAGAGCTGATGGTTCAAAACCATCATCATCAAGTTGTTGAATTTGATTCTTCAATCAGATTCTTGCTTCTGGGATGTTTCTCTGCTGTGCTGATACCAGCGGGGACCTTTAGACTTCAGCTGCCGGTGTCCTTCTGTGTTGGGTGTTTGACGGCTTAAGATATCGCTAGGAATTACTAGAGTAAGACTTAAGGATTTTAAAAATTAAAGAGTATTAATAATTTAGGCTATTGGTGTGACCGCATTGTGGCCTGTATTTAACATCCTGTTTAATAATCTCTCTTCCAGTAAAAGCTGCACTATTGGAATGGTTCTTCGTCTGTGGAGTGATACTAAAATCCACCTTGATGGTGATGGGTAAGAAACCACATTAAAAAGATAAATGTGAATGTCCTTCCCTACGTGGGGGCTGCTCTGGGGGAGTTTCTCCGTCACCTTGCAGAGGACGTTCCAATTTTGGATTCGTGGCTGCAGCCCTCTCGTTCAGACAGTGAGTTCTTGTCTTGCTGCCCTCGAACTGCTGGGTGGAACCTGTGGCACCCAGAGAATGTTCTCTGAAATCCCACTGGCGGGGTGGAGCTCCCGTTCCTGGCACCGGGACGGGTGTCCGCTTGCCACTCTTGTTTGGGAAGATGTTGGAAAATGGGTGATACGAATTCTCATCCCTGATTCTTTCTGACTGCGAGTGCCCCTGTGGCTGCCTCGCAGTAGCTGTTGGTAGAGAGCAGCTCGTGATGCAGACAAGAGCAGTTTCTGACTGGTTTGTTTTGTTTTTCCCTTTTAGTGGCTTCAGCGTGAGCACTGCAGGGAGAATGCACATCTTCAAGCCGGTATCGGTGCAAGCCATGTGGTACGTGTGTTAATTAGCTTTCTTGAGACTGTCATTTCTGTGCATAAATTAAAACCAAACAGATTGCATTTTAGCCTTCTCCATAATTGATATTTAGCGCGATGCTGCTTCCCTGTGTCAGCAGGTAGCGGTACTGTAAAAGAACTATGAAAATATCCTGAAAACAGGACCTCCTGCTTCCGTTTGGAGCAGCTGTGCGCCCTTTAATATAAGGGAAATGGCGCTGGTGAGATGAATAAACGTGAAAGACCAATGTGAAGTGATCAGGCTGCCAACCCAGTCTTTCCTCTTTCTGCCTGTTTTTTGCCTGGCTGAAGGAGGAGCCTGGGGACCCGCTGCCGATCTGGAGTTCCCGGGTTCTGCTGGGGCTCCTTTCGGCTCCTGTCACCCCTCCCGTCTGCGGGGATTCCAAAACGCCGAAGCAGAGGTGGCTGAATCAGCAGCAGCTGTGCCAGCAAATTCCTCCTCCAAGAGGCTTCTACCCGTCCCCGCACAGAAAAACTGCATCTCTTTTGGCCTGGGCGGTTCGCTGGCTCCTGTTGGAGCCTCGAGAAATCCCCGTCCTTGCGGCATCTGATAGGGAAAAGATACAGATGTAGAGGAGGGTGTTGTGCGAGGGATGATATGGTACAGAAACACATGAAACTCTTGTTCCTGTCATTTTTGAACTCAGCCCCTCCTGTTGGCAACCTTCGATGTGGTTGATGTGTTCACTACAATGACATCTTCGGAGGAGAGCCTTAAAAAAAATAAAATAAAAAGGAAAAAAAAAAAAAATGAGGAGGGAAGGAAAGAAGGAAAAAGTAATGCTAGAATTTGCAAAAACAGATGACCCAATCTGGGCCTTGTCCCTGGAGCATGTCAGGGGCCAAGAATGCTGGTAAATATGCATTTGACTCCTTGCTGAAGGTGGTTTGAAAATCGTCCATGTTCTTTATTTTTCTTTGGTCTGGCTTTACAAGTTAGCTAATGATTAGATCCCAGAGCGACTTGTGCCTTGTGCTTGCCTGTTAATCAGGAGAAGATTTCAGCCTCTGCCTTGGACCGCCTCTCGAGAAGCTCTCCAAGGTGCAGTTTGTGCCCTCTCTGATCTCTGATACCGTAAATCTGCGGCTCTCACAAAGCAAACTGCAGCAAACGATGCTGAAAACCTTCTCCCTCAGATCCCGCTCTGTCCGTTCCCGCTGCTCACACCTGTGCACATTTGTTCTCCGCCCTCGCAGGTCTGCTTTACAGATCCTGCACAAAGCCTGCGAGGTGGCTCGGAGGTACAACTACTTCCCGGGTGGGATGGCCTTGGTCTGGGCCACGTACTACGAGAGCTGCATCAGCTCCGACCAGAGCTGCATCAACGAGTGGAACGCGATGCAGGACCTGGAATCCACCCGTCCCGACTCGCCAGCCCTCTTCGTTGACAAGTCAGTTCTGAATTTTATTAGAAAAATTTGGCTTGGCTCCCGAGAGAAATCTCTCCTTCCCCCTTTTCTTCCTCCAGTGGTTCATTTCCTTTCTTTTCATAAATGTCTTCATGTTTTGGGTTTTTTTTCCATTATTCTCCTAAAAATTGCTTTTAGTGCAAGTCTTCACCACTTCTTTGTACAGTGTGGCTTGCGCTATGTTTATTGCCAGCTTGGAGACATCCTCTCCTTCCCCTTTTCAGGCCAACCGAAAGGGAACGAACAGAACGGCTCATTAAAGCCAAACTCCGGAGCATTATGATGAGCAAAGACCTGGAAAATGTGACTTCTAAAGAGGTAAATATAGAAATTCCTGCTGTCTTATTCTTCCTGCTAGACCCTGTTTCCAGAGAGTGGCTGCACTGATGAGGACACGCTGTGTGACGAGGTGGCCTTGGTTTCTGAGGTGTATTTCCACCTGTTCTGTAAGGTTCTGCTCTTGGGCTTTGCTTTACCTGTTTCCCCAGGAGAGAAGTCGAGGTAATTCCACCATCCCAGTGCATTTTTCAAGATCTCAGTAACAAGTGTGTGATTTTTTCAAAGGCCAAGTGCCCGTTCCTTTGCCGGCAGAGCGGGGTCGGCGCGGTGCCCGCGTTACAGCCGGTTGTGGCACACGGAGCGATGTCCGAGCGCCGAATCCGCAGCCGCTCGCTCCTCAGCGCATCCCTGGGAGTTACACACGCGAAGGCAACACCTCGTGTTTTAAAAAGGAGAATACTGGAAATCTCTTTCTTCACCAACACTGCAGTTACTCCTTGCTTCAAATGGGTTTCACTACTTTTTTTGTTAGCTGTTCTCTAAGGTTTTATTTTTTTATCTCTGGAATTATTTTTAAGAAACAGGTGTACCCCAAAATACTTTTTTTTTTGTACTCGGATGTTATCTGAAGCTTTATGTACAGATCTTAAATTTGAGGCCCTAGGATACCTGGAGAGATGCCACGTAATGAGATTCCTTGTCTCCAAAAGGTCGAATCCCTCTTGCTGTTCTTAATGAAGTACAGAAAAATTGTTTGGCAAAGCGGTGCCGACGAGTGTTTCTGTTGAACAGACGTGATTCTAGGTGGCATCCTTTGGTTTCTGTCCTGCAGATACGAAATGAGCTGGAGAAACACATGAATTGCAACCTGAAGGAATTTAAGGAATTTATAGACAATGAGATGCTGCTTATCCTGGGGCAGATGGACAAACCGTCTCTGATTTTCGATCATTTATATCTGGTAAGCTGCCGCGTTAGGAGCTCCAGACTAACTGGGGGCTCATTGGGAGTGACCTGGCGAGTCACTGGGCTCAGAGGAAGCTGGACTTGGTGTGGAGGCTGATTTGTGCAGCATGAACAGGAGGTACAGCCGCGATCCCACAGACTTTACCCCAAGACCCGTATCGCTTGTCAAAGCCCGCAGCAGAGAAGCCCTTTTTTCTTACTCTGTTCTTCTTTCTGGGGCTTGATAGAACGGTTCTTTCCTGGCAGGTTGATCCTGTTTCAGGACACACCGTGGCGCAGCTCGAATTATTTCTGGGCGCGTTCATCTTTTATTTCTAGCAATGGAGATTTTATTTTATAACAAACAGAAGGTCTGGCTGTGGATGCTGCCCGGTGTGACAGCCGTTTGCTCTTTGACTCTAGTTAAGGTCACTATCGTTTTTCTTGACTGAGCCGACGAAGTTCTGTAGGCCTGGCCAGAAGTACCTAAAGAATGAGGCTGCAGGTGCTGTTCTGCTTGCGCAGAAGCAGAGAACGGTGTGCGTTTTGTCTGATCTTTTGCCACTAGATGGTACTCCAGGCAAAAGCAGGCACTGCCATCTGGAACAAAGACTTGCTTGAGAGGAACAGACTTGNTTCTTACTCTGTTCTTCTTTCTGGGGCTTGATAGAACGGTTCTTTCCTGGCAGGTTGATCCTGTTTCAGGACACACCGTGGCGCAGCTCGAATTATTTCTGGGCGCGTTCATCTTTTATTTCTAGCAATGGAGATTTTATTTTATAACAAACAGAAGGTCTGGCTGTGGATGCTGCCCGGTGTGACAGCCGTTTGCTCTTTGACTCTAGTTAAGGTCACTATCGTTTTTCTTGACTGAGCCGACGAAGTTCTGTAGGCCTGGCCAGAAGTACCTAAAGAATGAGGCTGCAGGTGCTGTTCTGCTTGCGCAGAAGCAGAGAACGGTGTGCGTTTTGTCTGATCTTTTGCCACTAGATGGTACTCCAGGCAAAAGCAGGCACTGCCATCTGGAACAAAGACTTGCTTGAGAGGAACAGACTTGTGCCCGTTATCTTTGGGTCTTTTGTTGTTGTTGTTGTTCTGGAGAGAGTCAGAGGAAGTGCTTGATGTTTGAGGGCAAAACCTGCTTTTTAAACCCTTTTTAGCTTTCTGTTTGGTAGGTGGGGGGGGAAACAAGGTGTAACCACCCCCGTGGCTTTCAGGATGTGCCTCATTTCTCAGATACCTGTGATCCCAGTCATGCCGCGCATTAGCATTTTCTTTCCCTGCGCTATTTATCTCTGTATTTAAGAAATCCAGAGTGGCCGGGGACAGTGATTTAAGCTGTGCTCAGTCACACGCTGGCCTAGGACTGACCCCTGAGGTGAGGATGTAGAGCCCTTGTCCCCTCCTTCAGGAGGTCCCTGTCTTTTTGGGACAGGACACCTCTGCTGAGCTGCAGCGCTGGCTGCCCCGGTGCCATATTCCTGCTGCAGAGGTTATTGCTGATATTTCAGTGGGCAGCTGGGGGGAAAAGGCTGGCGTGTGCGCCTTTGAACTGTGTGTTCTGTGGCTGTTGCAGGGGTCCGAGTGGAACGCCTCCAACCTCGAGGAGCTGCAGGGCTCGGGGTGAGTACTGCACCCCGCAGGCAGCGGACTCTGAAACCCCCCGGCTTTTGCCTTTAATTTGTAGTCAGGGCTCTTGGGATGGTGTTTGTAGACTGTAGGGATGACTTTGGGCCCGCTCCCAGCGATGCAGGTAACTTAGTCAAGAAATCTTTCCTCCCGCATTTCTATCAATAACACGTAGAGTGGAAATAACAAAACTTCTCATTTGTGAAGTACATCAAGATCTCCGAAACCCCCCCCAAATGTGTAGTGGCCGAGTGTGAAACAGCCGTAGATATCGTGTCGGCTGTGAATTCCTGCAGGCTGCAGAAGAGCAAACATCCCAGCGCTAAGCTTAGGAAAAAACTGTCTGAACGGAGCAGAACTCCCTGCGGTGAGCAATCCCCGGCTCACCTGCCCGGGCAGGCGGCCGCAGCGCCGTCTGTCACCGCGTGCTCATCACCGCGCCACGGCTTGGCTCGATGTACTTTCACGCTTTTTGGACGAGCGAGGATTTTGCATGTAAATATTTGCTGCTTGCCCAAGGCGTACACCAACCCTGATGTGAGGAGTTGAAAAATATTGCTCAACAGCATGACTAAAAATGTTTAATTTGGAGACCTTGGGAACAGATGTCTGAACATCTCTGAACAAGTAAATCAAGCAGCGTGTTAATACTTCTGATCTATGGCGAAGGAATCTCGACGTGCAGCGTCTAAAAGTCAAAGCTGGACAAATTCTGGAACAAATATCCTGTGTCCTTGATTTGTCTGAATGATAGGAGGTAATAAATCAATATGGGTACTCGTTCTCCCTGGGTACATTGTAATCCCTGCTGTAATATTTGGCAGGAATCGAGAGATACCATGTGACTCTCATATCTTTGGTCAGAAAGAAGAGAAAAGGATGGGTTTGCGCAGTGAGGAGTTTCTGATTAGGTTACAAGCCTCGGTAGACGGGATAAAATAAACTTATTCAGTGCTCGAGGTCTTTTGATGCTTTGAATGCGACATGCTGGTGGGTGAATGGGCAGACCCCGCGCGTCACGTGCGTGACCCATGTCATCGGGTGTCCCAGGGGTTTGGGATTAGGGCCGTAGATAAAATCTTACAGTTTGTGTTGTGTCAGATTTCATGGACTTCACAACGTGTGTCAGTTCTTGTGTCGTGACCATGGCAGTTCAACTTTATTTTTCTTTTTCGTCCTCCGAAGCATTGACTACATTTTGAACGTGACCCGGGAAATTGATAATTTTTTCCCCGGTTTGTTTGCGTATCACAACATCCGAGTGTACGACGAGGAGACGACAGACCTGCTGGCTCACTGGAACGAGGCGTACCACTTCATCAACAAGGCCAAGTGAGTGGGCAGGGGACACCACGTTGTGTGGGAGCACGGCTGGGCCCCGGGCTGTGACACCGGCCCCGCGGGTCTGTCCAGCAGGGAGCCGGGCCCTCCGGAGGCCGCGCCACCACCGAAAGAGGCAACAGAGCTTTTGCATTCCTGCTTTTTCCAGTTTTCTGTGTCCCTGGAACTTCCCCGTAGCTTGTCTCTTCCTGTCCCGGCATTAACCTGTTCCTGGCCTATGATATTTTCTGTTATTATTATTATTATTTTGTTTTGCTTCCAAAAGGAAATGAGGACACTTCCTCTTCTCAAGAAGTTCTGGAAATACTCCAGCGCTTGTCTGTGTTGGATTAGCCCCAGCTGTCTGTGCAGACGAGATGGTGACGAAGCCCGTCAGACTCTGCTGGGCTTTTATATTCGGGTTGTTCCTGCGTATCCGTCTGTCCAAATATTCGGGCAGGCAGGAGGCTTCATGGTCATCTCTGAAATGGCAGCGTGGTGGAAGCTGCCCCTCTCTGACCCCCAGATTTCTGGAGAAAAGGTTCTTCTCATGCCCCACTTAATCCAAAACGTTTCTCACCTACTGAGCTGTGGTGTCAGGGTGGCCAAGGGGACAAAATCCTGTCCCTCCACCATGTAAAATGATAACAAATACCATAACCAGAAAGATGAGACATATTTTCCTGTTTGTCCCTCTGCAGGAAGAATCACTCCAAGTGCCTGGTGCACTGCAAGATGGGGGTGAGCCGCTCAGCGTCTACGGTGATCGCTTACGCGATGAAGGAGTTTGGCTGGTCGCTGGAAAAGGCTTATAATTACGTGAAGCAAAAACGCAGCATCGCGAGACCAAACGCAGGCTTCATGAGACAGCTTTTGGAGTACGAGGGCATTTTGGATGCGAGGTAAGGGAGCAGCGTGAATGGAACGGTGACTTGTGGGATGGAAAGGAGCTCATTGTTGGCAACTTCTTGTGTTTTCATATTGCGAAATATTAATCGATCTCCATGGCGTTCTGTTCAGGCAATGGGTTTTACTCTCTGTGTCTTGCACACATGTGCACGGTGCTGTAGTTGGAAGGACCCTTGTCACAAAGACAGATGCAGCAGCCTGGCCTAGTTGTGTTTTTTCTAAACCTTTCCTATGCCAGGCCTCCCTGGATGGAAATTAGCTGTCTTGTAGGGAGATCTGCTCTTCTTTAATTCAGCGACGGTTTCTCGGTGTTTGGGAAGTGTGTTCGTATTTCTCAGCAGCCAGTACTGTTCAGCAAAACATTGTTCTTGTTTTATGAGGCAGAACCGAGCTCGGGCAGCATTAGAGGCAAATCTTTCGCAGTTCTGGGTGACGGTGCCAATCACAAGGCTTTGTCCCTGCAAGCGCTGGGGGATCTAATCAGGGTTTCTGTGTCCTCCGCTTGGCCCGCGCTCTGCTGGGGGAAGAGGAGGAAGATTTTTCACTCTGGTTCAGTGGGAACTGTGCCATGAGACGTGCTGAGATGTTGGTGCAGAGTGTTTTCGTCCCCAGGGCTGTTCCCATCATGGGTGCGATGCTGGGCATTGCTGGGCCAGAGAGACTCTGGACGAGAGGAAGCGGCCTCAGGTTGTGCTGGGGAGGTTGAGGTTGGATCTTCGGAACAATTTCTTCCCCAAAGGGCTGTCGGGCATTGGAACAGGCTGCCCAGGGCAGTGGTGGAGTCACCATCCCTGGAGGGGTTGGACAGATGCAGAGATGAGGTTCTCAGGGACATGGGGTAGTGGTGGACTGGGCAGTATTGTGTTAATGGTTGAACTTGTTGATCTGAAGGGTCTCTTCCAACCAAAATGATTCTATGACTGGGCAGGCAAGAGGGACAAAATCCTGATGTTAGAGGTGGTTTTGCCCAGATGGGACCCAGCAGTCAGCCTTTCGGTTCTGGATTGTGGGAAGAGACGAGTGTTCCTGGAACAGAGCATCCTACAGTTCAACGGTTGTCGCTTTTGTCTTTTTCCTCAGCAAGCAGCGCCACAACAAGCTGTGGAAGCAGCAAGCAGAGAGCAACCTACCCCAGAGCACCGACGGCACCACGGGCTCAGGCGACTTCTTACTCGAGAGCTTAGACATCGACCTGGAGAACCGCCTGGCCGACCTGGACACACCTTCGCAGTCAGCGTTCCTGGACAACCGCGCCGGCACGGATGTGTCCGTGGGGTTTAATTACTGCTTCCGTCGCCTCTCGGACACGCTGCTGGAGAACAAGCTCCCCGGTGACAGGGAGGGGTTTTTCCCCGTGGAGGAGCTGGAGCGGGATGCGCTTGCGGAGCGGGATGCCGTGCTGGTGGGACAGCCGCTGTCTGCGCCCGCCGAGGGGAGGCTGCCGGAGCCGGCGAAAGCCCTGGGGGCGCCGGAGCCGCTGGCGGAGCTGGGCAGCTTCACCGAGAAGGAGGTGAAGAAGAAACTGGATTTCAGCCCTCGGAAGGGGAGGATAGTGCTGGACCCAGGGGAGGACGGTGTCAGGGAGGAAAACCCGATGGAGAAGTGGAAGCGGCGTTTGTCCATGCACAAGGAGGAGAGCAGGCTTAATAGAGAGAACTTGAATAACAACAACAGCAAAAGGAGTTGCCCAGAGGATTTTGAGGTGCGTATGGAGTGGAAATGTAGGTGATTAGCATGGCTGACTCTACTGCAAGTGAAACTGCTCTTCTCATCTTCATAGCACAGTTTCATTTGACTTGGATAAAGCCTTTCATTCCATGATGAGCTTCTTCCTTTTCGAAGTGCTTCTGAACCTGGCTTTGCTTGCCCAAGCTATGGATTTAGATGCCAGAGAGAGTGAGCGCACACACGTGAGTGCCCTGTAAACTGCTTTGGGCAACTTGTTTGCATGACCGTCGCTTGCGAACGGTAGGTATCCTTCCCTTGGAGGTACTGTCTGCTGAGAAAGTACGTGGCTTTTGTTCCTGCTGCAGGGCCTTAAGAGAAGTGCAGCGGGCTTCGTGTCAAATCCGCTGGGCTGTAAATACATGTCGTGCTCTGTGCCTCTCTGCTGATTGCTCCTGTGCTGTTCCGTGCACCTTTATCTGTACCCGTTTTCTTTTTTGCAGCACGATGCCGTCTTTGGGATCCTCAGTAAGGTCAAACCTTCCTACCAGTCCTGCGCTGACTGCATGTATTCCTCGGCCGGTTTGTCTCCCGACTCCTTTGGGGAGCAGTGCGAGAAGCTGAACCCCGGCCCCACGCGTCGCAGCGCGACCATCTGCACCCAGCCCGCCCTCCTCTCCCACATCCACTCCCACCTGCCGGACCCCCTGCCCAGCAAGGCACCCTCGGAGGAAGGAATCGGAACCGCAGATGACGAGGCTTCCCTTCCTCTGGCAGCAGGAACGGGCGCTTTGGAGGTTGGCACTTGCAAATCGCTTGATCAGCACTGCGGCGTTTTGGAGAAAGGAAAAGACGCACCAAGAATGCCGGTGAGAACTCTGCCGGCCAGGAGAAACTCGCAGTGCGACAAGTCCCTCCTTAACGCCGAAGTGGGAAAAGAAGAGTCTCTAGCCAGAAAAGACAGCAAACCTACCAAGGATCTGAAGTACTTGTTGTTCAACAAAGATTTGGAAAAGCCAAGTGCGAACAGTTACTTGATGCAGCATCAGGAGTCGCTCATCCAGCTGCAGAAGGCGGGTTTGGTGAGGAAGCACACCAAGGAGCTGGAGCGGCTGAGGAGTCTCCCCTCGGCCGCCTCGGTGCTGCTCCGGGACAGCCCCCTTGGCAGGGTGGACTCCGGCATCGCGGAGGAGAGCGAGGATCTCATTTCGCATCACAGCCTCGTGCCTCTTCTGGGAGCGGCGCCGCTGATCCCCGAGGACGCAGAGAACGACGTGGAGAAGTTGGAGGTGAAACGCGTCTTGGAGGGGATCTCTCAGAAAACCTCCACGCCTGTCGCGTGTCGGTTGGAGCACACGAGCAGTTTCACCAAGGACTTTCTGAAGACCATCTGCTACACCCCGTCCTCGTCCCGCAGCTCCAACCTGACCCGCAGTTCCAGCAGCGACAGCATCCACAGCGTGCGGGGAAAACCCGGCCTGGTGAAGCAGCGGACTCAGGAGATCGAGACCAGGCTGCGCCTGGCCGGTTTGACTGTGTCTTCTCCTCTGAAAAGGTCCAATTCTCTCGCCAAGCTGGGGTGTCTTAACTTGTCCTCTGAGGACTTATCCAGCGACATGGACGTGTCGACCATCACGGACTCCAAAGAGGCCGTTTCGAGCGAGTCTTCCGTGCTCTGTGAGCCACAACCCGCGCTGAGGAGTGCAGACGTCGCCTCCAAACTGGCAGCGAAACCAGCCGTCGGAAACTTGAAGAACACGCTTTGGATGGGCAAAAGTTGATGCCTTCAGGGGAAAATGGATTATTTTTTTCTTTTTTTTTTTTTTTTACAGCATTTATTCATTGCACCGATGCAGTT
The DNA here is from genome assembly GCA_013399365.1 of Pampusana beccarii. Lineage (NCBI taxonomy): Eukaryota > Metazoa > Chordata > Aves > Columbiformes > Columbidae > Pampusana > Pampusana beccarii. The sequence goes on along the minus strand of VWYH01002951.1, from coordinate 830,235 downwards.
TCATCATCTGACTCGCAGTAGTTCATCTGATGCCACCTCTTCTTCCCCTCCTTGTACTCTGAAGTGGGGAGAAAAAAAACCCATAATGGGTGACGATGAATGGCACAAGGGAAAATAAAATGTATTGCATGGCTTAGAAGAGGACTTTGTGTGTGAATTGCCTGTTGTCTGTAGGTTGCTGTTTCTAGTACTGTTTGCCAAGTATAATAATGTGGTTTTGTGTGTCTGTATATATAGATAGATATTTGCATCTATTTATCTATCTATATATATAAAACATCGAAATATTCTGTTTCAAAGACTCAATGAAATAATCGGTCGTGACTTTTTGCTTTTTTTACAGAACAAACACAAGTCTCTCTTTAAAACGGGGCGCTTGTGGAAAAATCCTTAAAATGGTGACATCAACACTACCTCTGTTCTTGCTGACTTAGTCTTGGTTTATTGTTTGTTTGGTTTTTCTTAAAAAAAGGCTTTTCCCACCGTTGTTTGAAGGTTTTCCCTTGATGTTTCCTGTAAAGGCCTGGAGGAGGATGGAGCCAGGGGCTTTATGGCTCCGTGCGCCCCAGCAGTGTTCGTGCTGTGCTGGTCCATCTGTGCTGCGTGAGCGGGTGAATTGTCGCGGTCTCACGTTGGTGAGGGACACCGGACTGTGTCACTGTCACAGCTTACGCTCCTGTGGAGAGACGTCGTGTTCTGTGGGTGTTCTTGCTGTCGTGGTTTGTGACGTCCCCGTGCCCATGCTGGCCAGTGAGTGACGTTGGAGCCCAGTGAAGCTTCGTGTGGTGCTGTGTTGGTGTCGTGGATCCTGTGCCGAGGAGGGACGGCTCTCCTGGCGTCCGCCACTCGGAATCCCCGCGGGCGATATGTGCACGTGTATCTTGTCTGGTTATTGCTGTTGGGTTGGGTAGAACGGTTCCTGCCTCGGATGCCGTTGGCAAAGCCCGGGGGGTGTTTATGCCACATGGCCCCGGCATGGGGACATATGTGTCCCAGCTGCTGGCAGGGGTGACAGATGTCAATCCTACTCTCGGGGGTGCATCAAAGAGAAGAAGGGGCTCACTCATCTGAAGGGTCTCTTCCGAAGGGTGGGCAGGTCTGCCTTCAGAGCAGAGCTGGTGGTCACACACCAGGGTCACCGTGTGCTCCTCCTCTTGCTGGGGGAGACGCTGGAGCCGCAGCAGCTCGCCGATGCTGTTTTATATGAAATGCGCATTTTTCTTAGAATATTTTGGGCAGGTGGACAAGTGCTCTGGGCAGGATGCGCTGGCCGGGTTGGGAGAGCTCGGGATGTGCTGCAAAGCCCGGCGCTCGCCGGGTCCGTCTGAGACCGCGCTGCTGCCTTCGGGTGGGATTTTACAGCAGGTTTGGGGCCTAAAACAGACCTCAGAGGTCAGGGGTGGCAAACGGGTGGATTTGCCTGTTCAGCAGCCAGGCTGTGAGCGTGAGCTCTCCTGGATTTTCAAGATCTCCATTGAAAGCCACTCTTAAAAATCCCCTCTTTGAGGTGGGGGCAGAGCAGGGCTGCAAAAGTCATTCTCGAAGTCTGTATTAATCAAAAATCCACTGTCTTGAGAAAGGGAACCACATGTTTTACTGTCCTAAATGCTCAGAGTTCACCTTTTCTTCCTTAACCATAAGATCCCACATTTTTATATTAACGGTGTGAAGAGCTATAGGGACTGGCAATCAGTAAATAAATGTCCCTGCTTAAAGAATCTTAAATTTGCTGTAGGTTTTTAGCGTAAGGCATGCGTCCTGTTTCACCCATGAAAGCTGCTTGGAAGCAAAAGCTGCCGCGTGAGGGGACCCTGGAAAATGTGCACAAGCTTTTGCTTTTTAGGGCTGAGAAAACGCTGGTTCGTGTTCAGAGAACTGAAATCCCCCACACCCGATGCCAGCGTAACGTGGGCACGTGTGTGAGTCCAGATCCTCTGCAATACGTTTCCTATACTTGTTATATTGTTTACACCCGAATTCTCAAGCGGGTGGGGGTCGGATTTGAGCAAATTCAGAAAGAATTCCGTTAAGCGGTGCAAGTGAACCGATAGATTTCCTTCCTGTTTTCTCGAGTGCCTGCCGAGTTCTGCCCTGTACAAAACCCGGCGTTTTCCCGGGTGCAGCTCGGCACCGACCGCCCGTCCGCACCGCGCTGTCGCGATAGGGACGCGGTTCAGCGGGAGCCGCGCTCGGAGCCAACGTGCGCCAGAAGCACCGGGGTGCCATTCCGGAGGGTTTTGTAGCCAAACCTCCGACGCTCGCGGACTTCGTTAGATTTGTTGCATGAGCTGGTAGCCGTGTTTGTCCTCTGCCACGTGTTGTAATTGTTCTTTTACAATGGAGTGCCTTAAGAATAGTTTACAAATACTGTGTATTTATGCTGAGCTGTTCGACTCTGCTGTTTGCTGTTCGTTGTGGGGGTTTTTTTTTCGGTGCTTGTGGTGTTTCCGCTGGCAGCGAGAGCGTTACCGCTTCGGCACATCCACCTCCCGGCCCCGGCGCTGCCGACCGCTTCCTTCTGCGCTGAGAACGGCAAAACCAAAGGGCCGTGCCCCGTTATCTATGGGCCGTGCCCCGTTATCTATGCATCGCTGCCGAAACGCGACAGGGGGTCCGGGCAGACGCCCATCGCCGGCCGGGTGTGAATCCAAACCCTGTCCCGTTCTGCCAGAAAACCCCAAATGCACAAACCCGGCACCTTCATTGCAGCCCAGCCGTGTCGGTCTGTGTGACGGCAGCAGCTGAATCGCGGTTGTCCTGTCGGTGACAGGGTCTGTGTGAACACCACGTCCCACCGTGTCACTCGCAGGCATCGCCGTCCTGGTTAGGCCGTGACCGCGGCCCCGGCGAGGAGGGGTGGGTGAGGAACGCGGAGCTGTTCCAGCGCATTGCTGTACTCTATGATAACGACGTTCCTTTTGTTTCATGGTATTTCTTAATTCTGGTTTTGTATTTAAATATGCAGTTATCTTTTGTACTGTACGTCCGCGGTAAGGGATGCAAAATGCACTTTTTTNAAAAAAAATAAACTTTTTTTTTTTTCTTTGTTTTCCTTTTACAAATGAGCTTTGCAGCGTTTTTGGAGGTGGGGAAGGATCATCCCGGCCGTGGGGAACGGGCAGGAGAGGCGGCGATGGGCACATCTGATCGGAGCAGCGGCCGCTGCTCCCGCCAGCCCCGTGTTCTCTCCTCCTGTCTGTGCTCCCATCGCTTCGGGGTCCCTGAAACCCAGATTGGGAGATTTGTCCCTCTTGGTTTTGTCCTCACAGCCCTGGATGCATTTCACAAGCGCTGCAGAAACACGCCCGAGCCGCAGCATGGGCTCGCCTGTGGGATTTTTGAGGGGGAAAAGGAAAGAAATAGAAATATACTTAATTCCTGGAGGCGGGAATAGAACTGAGCTCTGTAATTCTCTGCTTAGCCTCTTTTCAAAGACCCCAGGCTGGGTTTAAGAAGCTGCTCGCGTTTCAACACGTGCGAGAACGACGCCTGCGCTGAGCTGAGCCCTCCCTGCCCGGCACACGGAAAAGGGTTGGTTCGGAGAGAGATGAAAAGCGCTTGTTTGGAGAGGGGCTGGTGCAACCGCAGCGGCCAGGGCTTCGGAATTCCCTCCTCCAAAGGGCAAATCCCCACGGTGAAAGCCGAGGAACCAAATCCCGGGACACGGCTCTCGTGCCCGGAGCCGATCCCGCTGCCGCCGCAGGATCCACCCGCGGTGGGACCGGCCCTGCCCGGGCATTCGCCAAATTTTGCCTTTAAAGGCAAACAGCGAGCATCTGTCTCGGGTGCCTGCGAGGAATCTCATTGCTGCCCGGGATTGTTCTTGCTCCCGAAGCTGCTTCAGGGAGGAACATGTCGGTGTTTACCTTGGCAGGGCAGCAAAGCGCCGGCTGGGGATGCTCTCCAGCTTTGGCACACTTGCTAATTGCCTCAAAGAGTCGTTAACCCCCACCAGAAATGTTTGCTTTTTAGGTTTTTCTCTTTTTTTGGTGTTGATTTGGCAGCTGTCGGTCTCCCGTCAGTGCAGTACAGCAAAGCCTGGCTTACTGCCTGCCCCGGCCCCAAGGAGCTGCCACCCTCGTGATGGGTTTGATTTCATAGAATCCTGGAATCACAGAATCGTTTTGGTTGGAAAAGACCTTTAAGATGATCGAGTCCAACTGTTAACCCAGTATTGCCAAGGCCGACTCTAAACCATGTCCCTGAGACCCTCATCTACACAATTTGCTGTGGTAAAGGTGCAGTAATAACACAGTGTGAGAATGAGGGGCCAGGGAATGTCCTTCTGCCCTGGATCCATACGTGACATGTGCCGAGTGATGCCGCCTCGTGTCACCGGCACATCTCTGGGCTGCGCTCACAGCTTTGCATGGGCAGCAGTTCACCAGCTGGGAAAATAATCTGAATAATCCGGAGAGGATGGAGCCCCGGGCTCCCAGGGGGTGGGTTCGTGAGAGTTTTTGTCTTCTCCTGACACCTGCGAGCATCTTGGCTGGAAATGCCGCTCTTCCCCAGGTGGGTGCTGAGCTGATCCGCCACCACAGCTGCTTTCTCGCCTTCAGCCGATGCAGTTTGGGGGTCAGATGTTTGCTGTTAGCTCGGTTAATTCACGTTTCCCTTGGCTGGTTCACAGGGCAATGCTCCCTGCTCCTCTTGGCTCCCCGAAGCTGGAGATCTCCCCACCGCGGCCCTTTGGCCCTGCAGGGTTTGCATGTGCGAGGTTATGCGTTGCGGAGGCACCACGGGACTGAGACGGCCCTGGCACCGCCGGTGAGTCTGTGCGTCTTTTTCTTTTGTTCTTGTTATGATTGAAAGTCGGTTCTTTTGCGGAGCGGTTCTTGTGACGGCCGAATGTTACATCCTGTTGTGACGTTGCTATGGCAAAGCCAGGCAACATCTGGAGCAACAAGAGTTCTCTCCAGCGGCATCGGAGGGTTTATTTATAGCCCCGTTGGCGAGAGGAGATGCCGGACCGTGAAGACTCTGTGGGTGCCCCCCGGGTGGTACCTGGGCCGGGGGGACCCCATAAGGTCTGGCCAGGCCCCTCGAGTCACCTGCCCCATGGAGGACCCACAAACAGCAGTGTTGGGATTTTCTGATAGGTTGAGAGAGTTGGGGTGTTCAGCCTGGAGAAGAGAAGCTCTGGGGAGACCTTATTGCGACCTTTCTGTACTTAAAAGGGGCCGATAAGAAAGATGGGGATGGACTTTTTAGCAAGG
>VWYH01002951.1:814116-824953 GCA_013399365.1 Pampusana beccarii | reverse complement strand
GTCCCTTCAACCCAGACTGTTCTGTAATTCTATGATTCTTCTAAGCAGAAGCAGAGAGTCGGCAATGGGGATGTGAGACGAGCAGGTTCCTGCAGTGGATGGAGGGGCAGGGGATGCGGGGCTGAGCTGTTGGGGCAGCTCCTCGTCCCTCCGGCCGTGGCAAAGATGCTGCTGGGAGTTCCTGCAGTGACGGGTGCTCTCTGTGTGCACACACACACATGCATGTGCATCTTGTACCAAGAGCAGCAGCTCCAGCACTGCAGCTGGGAGCAGCCATGAGCCGCTCGCGTTTGCTGCAGCCTCGGCCCTCGCCCTGGGCGTTGCATCTTCCCTAAAAGTCTCTTCCCCTCCGGTTTGAAGGATGGGGCAGCAGCCGCGACGTTGCAGCAGCTGCCATTTCCTTTTATGCAGACGGTTTGGGAGCAGAAACCACATTGCTCCCGTGTCAGACTTTCCCGGGTGTTTAATAAGCTGCTCGCAGGACTGCGATGCAAAACACAGCAGAGCGAACCAAGGGCCAACAACCCGGCTGTGCAGCCTCCACACCGGCCCTGGGCTCTACGGTCAGGCCAAAAAAATCAAGATGGTATCTCCAAATCATGATGGTTTATGTAAAACCCAAAATGTATTCGGTTTTGGCGTTGGCTCAAGGGGAAAAAGCCTGAATTATTGATCAGGTCATTGTGCCAATGGGAAGTGTGCCTGAGTCTGGCGAGTTTATCCCATGGAGAGGTGACTTGGCTTTAAATTTTGTCACTCATGACTGTCAGCAAATGTTGCTGCAGCATTTCAGTACCTGGGGGGTCGGTGCTGCCTGGTCCCCCAGCCGGGGGCATCACCGGCTCCTGGCGCGGCTCGGCAGCCCGGCCCGGCCCTGCGGGGAGCGGCTGTGTTTGTTTGGGCAGCCTCAGCAGGGATCGCCAACTTCCAGCGGTAACAAATGGTGTTTTGTCTCGCTGCAGAGCAGCTCTGCAATGTGCATTGATAAAAAAAACTCCCCCTGCGAGGGGGCCTGGCTGGCTGATAAGGCCTGAGATAAACGTCGTCCCTCGCTCCTTCCCTTTGATGGAGGCCAGCACTCGGTCCCAAGCCGGCCCGCGGGGCATGGGACGAGGTGGTGGCATCGTGAGAGACTGTGGGCCAGGCATCGCCCCCGCAGCCTGTGAGCGTGCGGGGACTGCTGGCATCCCTGGGGCTCTGGATGAGGATTTCCCAGCCCCACCGAGTGCCCTCAGGACACTTGGGAGTGGCGGAGGGTCTGCAAACTCTTTGGGCTGACATTGGGGTAACTCAGCATCGCCCGGCTCCGCAGAGGTGCCCGCGCTGCCCGCGTCTCTTTAGGAACCATCTAGGTGTTTTCCTGCATCCCGCCCTGGATGTTTCCCCGGATCCGGCTTGGGCAGCCGGCACCTCCTGCACCATAAAAGGCAAAACGCTGGGGCAGAGCTGCCGGGGTGGGAGCCGCGGCGGCCGCTGCAATGCCAGGCATCCTGGCTGCGGATAAACGGAGCAGAGCCCTCCAGCCCCGCTGCTCCCCCTCCCTCCAGAGAGTTTCCAGGAGCCTGTTTGGCAGAAGGATTATCCAAAGGGCAGAACTTTCTGCTCAGAGCGTTGTTTAGAGAAATGCCCAGAGCGTTAATAGGGATTTTTCATAAGTTATGTTTTGGAGTCTCCTAAGAGAAACTTGTTCCGAGGCTGTTGTCAGGCTTCTCTGTTTATCTCGGGTAGATTTTTTTTTTTTTTTTTAAATGTCACAGCAATTCCCTTCGCAATAACGTATTCCCGCAGATCACTCTGGCCGATCCCGGCGTGCTCTGTGCAGGCAGCACCTCTCCCCGAATCGCTGGGACGCAGCCCAAGGCAGGAGCCTGGGGGAGATGCTCCGTGTTGGGGCGGGGGGGCAGAGCGCCAGGGACACGGCTGCGGGCTCCCGAGCTCTCCCTGAACCCCACGGAGGAGCCGCCGGAGCTGATCCTGCCCAGACGAGCCACAGCAGATGACCTGGCAGTAAATCCCCTGTGGAAGCAGCGAGATCGGAGGGAAGCCAGGGAGGGTTCTGCACGGGATCGCGGGGAGTTGTTGCTGCAGCAGGTTGGGGGAAAGCGCAGAGTCCCTGAAGACGCAGCTGAGGAGCAAGCCCTGCCTGTAAAGTGCTATGGACCAGCAAATTAGAAGCTGGGGGTTGCTTTTCCAGTTCTCCAGGTGGGATATATTTGGGTAGGGACCAGCGTAGCATCAAGCCTGACAGCTGTTGTGTGAGGAGGGAGCCTCCTGGCCAGCCGCAGAGGATGGGCTCCATCGCGCCAACGTGCATTATTTTCATCTCTGCTGGCCAGGAGGCTAAAAACCGCCGATTCACATGACCCTGGCACGGAGGTTTCCAAGCTGCCTCCGTCTCTCCCAGTAGCGGAGGAAGGAGAAGGCGGTGCCGAAAGGCTGCCGAGACCCAAGGTGGGAAGAAATCTTGGCTTGGCCAGTTTTAAAGCATTTGGACCAGAAATTACGGTGACTCGAGCTCCCGGCCATGGAAGCCTCCACCTGGCAGTACTGTGGATATTTGCAGGATGACACAAGGAAGGCGAGAGGCAGAGACTGTGCTGCTCCCCGGGGAGAGGAGGGAGAAGCCCCTCCGAAGGTGTACGAGCTGGAGGTTGGGCACGGGCGAGCGGGCACGGGCAGGACGGTGAAGCCGGTGGTGTACAGGCTGGAGGAGAGCGAGTACCGGCGCCTGATCCAGGAGGCAGAAGCAGAATCCGAGGAGGAATGGGAAGAGACGGAGCAGAACGTCCTGGTGATCCACGAGGGATACCCAGAAGATGGGAAGGTGGCGAGTCCGAGCCTAAAGAGGCTCAACGCTTTGCAAGGAGCCCTGGGGAGGCAGATAAGCTGTTCAGACTCGGAAAGCAGCGCAGACAGCAGGCAAGTGAATAAACTGAGCCTGAACTCTTCCTCGGAGGGCAACAAGCCCAGCGTTCCCATCAGGTCAGACAGCTTCGAGCGGAACGCCATACTCATGGATTACCTTTTGCAAAGCAAACAGGAGGTGACAACAGCTGTTTCCTACGTCCCTAGAGAAAGCAGCAAAGCAGCTGAAAGCCTCAGGCAGGCGCTGAGCTTCGCCCCCCAGCCCGACGGCATCCCGGACCTTTGCCAGAACGGTGAGGAGGATCCAGACAAGCAGGTAGCGAAAAACCTCGAGAGAATGGTCTCTGCGGTTGCAAATTACACTTCGGTGGCTAGAGACACTGCAAAGCTTTCGCGACAGAGCAGCAGCCAGCTCCTGGAGAGCTTGGAACAGCTCGGAGGTGAAGCAGATGCAGGGCTACTCAATTCATACAGCCAGAAAAAAACCCCCCCGGCCCCTCCTGTCAGGTCGCACAGCAAGGAGAGCCTGGCTTTGAGCATGAGCAGGACTGTGGCCATGACCGAGGCGCTGCTGGAGCCCCGCGGCGACGCCGCGACGCCGGCCAAGGAGCAGCGAGCGGGAGGCAGGACCACGGGAGGAGGGGGCTCGGAGGAGCCCGAGCGGAACGGGAGGAAGAGTCAGGAGGACGAGAACGTGCTGAAAGTCGCTGACGCAAAGAAAACCTTCGAAAGGTCCAAGTCGGTGGAGGGGGCGGCAGTGGCGCCCAGTGTTGCCAGGAAAGGTGAGGTGTGAGGGTGATGCTGCTGGGGGCTGGGGGGTGGGAACACGGTGGACGTGCGGCTTTGGGGACAATACCTGCTTTGTCACAACAGCTGGGATGCACTGGGGACACGTGTTGATCTGCGGTTGTCAGGATGCAGGATGAAAATCAGGCGTTGGTCCACACCTGCCAGCAGGCTGGAAAAAGTGCTTTGTGCAGCAAAAGTGTTTTGTGAGAAAGGGATTTGCTTTTTAAGACTCTCCTGTATACAAATACATATAATATCCAGCTCTCCTGCACTGCTTTTCATCAATACCATGCAAGAACACCCATATGATACTTTCTCCCACTGTCACGTGTGCTTATTTGCCTCTGTCTCTCTAGTCAATATAATTTTGTTTTAGGTATAGCATGGGAAGGAGGAATTCTTTCCCTCAGCTTCTTTTTCTCCTGCACTGTGACTTGGCTGAATGAGACTTTCAGGAGAATGACATCAACTTGGAAACCCTTTCACTGGAAAACTTACAGATAGATGAACTTTGTTGACATTTTACTGGTAAAACAGCAGTTCTGCAGAAACGGGGAGAGATGAGAAATGAATGTTCGTTTGAGACTTTGGAACATATCAGAGCCGTGCTGGTTAACTTGCATCTTCTCTTTATTGACAACCTACAACTGTGGATTCCCTTATAAGGGAAAATAAATGTTTTAAGGCACAGGAAATCTATGCTAGCTTTGAATTGAATAGCAAGTTTACTTAAAAAATAGGTGCGATTATCCACTGTGCTCAGTGTATTGTGCTGTCAATCGCTCTCATTCACAGAAGTCAGGAAACCAAGTCAGAATCTGAGCATTGCCGCAGAGTTTGCGTGTGTGTCAGTGATAACAAAAAAGCCAACAGCGATGAAAAATAGATCCTATCCTTTCAGGAAGCATCAGAGGAGACATTATCATTCTCAAGATGCAAAGAAATAGGGTTGTGAGGTGTTTGTCACTGCCAAATACCCGCCAGCTGACAGATTGAGGCTCTGTATGTGAAGCAGGGCTGGTGCTGGTGTTATCGGGGTGTCTGGATCTGCGCAGCCCCTCCTCGAGCAGGAGATTTATCTGATTCACCGGCATGGCTGATTTGGCATGTTTTCAGCAGCTGGGTTGGATAGATGGATGTTTTCATCAGCAATGGGGTGGGTGGATGCAATAGGTGATGGAAGGGGGTGAGAAGGGACCACAAGAATTCTGGGTGCATCCCCGTGGCAATGCCGGCTACAGCTGGATCTCTCCCGATATACATTTACCTGCAAGAGGGTCAAGACCACCTGTTTCAGTGCTGAAGTGTGAAAACGTCACAATGAAGCAGAGCAGGAATGGCCTCTCATTTTGCTATATCCATGATGTAGGCTGTTTCGTTTTGTTTTTTTAAAATCAATTTCTAAACATACATCTTCCCAAATCTCACACTGCCTAACTGAACACAATCGCCTCGCATATATTTGCCGTTAGGTGATTCCTTTCTTATGTCTCTGATTTTTCCAGCACCTTTGGTCCAACTTGATCGTAGACAGCAGGGAGAGAAATAGAACATGATGGCCAAAGGCTTCTAAAGGGGCTGACTAAAGAGGACGAGACAGGGATCCCAGCGCCAGCCTGGCCTTGCTGCCCAGAGCCCTCTCGCTACCTGGGCCTGGCTGGGTTTTTTCTGCTGTTTCAGAATGATAGGAAGTGTCAATCCCAGTATATTCATGTTGGTGCATGTTCTGCTTTCTTGTCTCTCTCTTCCTAGTTAATCATGTGGTTTAGTGGAGATACCAACAAAGAAAATCCCATCTGTTGCGACTAATTGCTTCGTTTGTGTTTGGTGGCCCAACATTTTAATTAGGTATTGGGACCACCTCCCCTTTACCGCAAAAATGGGAAAAAAAGAAAGAAAGAAATTTCATGATGCTGTACAGTGAATAAGAAGAAATGAGGAAATAGATTAGTTTGCATCTCATTTAGAGATTTCCTTTCACTGCAAAACCTGTGGGCAGCAGGTATTTCTAGGGTAGGTGGGGATGTGTACGACATCTATTACTGCATATAACAGGCATGAGAGTGCGTACATGTAGTGACAAAGTGCTTTACGAAATGTATTTTAAATCATTAATAACAATAGCATAAATTATTAATAGCCATCCTGAGCTAATGTTCACTAATCATTACTCATCGTTCCATCTTCCACCACCACACAAGCCCCCTCCGTGCCATTTCCACCACCCTTTGGGGAGGGGGTTTGTGATCCCACCCCAATTTAAGGGTCTGGGAATAGCGCAGGGACGACTTTTATGTCACACAGAAAAGTGGGGAATAAAATCGAGGGTTCTTGACTCTAACCCTCTGCTTTGGTCCGCACATTCCTCTTTCCTCCCTGTCCACATGCTCTGATGCACCCGCGCACCCTCCTCCCTTCCCTGCCGTTATTTTAATAATCGGATGGAACATTTTGCTCTCCTTATCTCCATTCCATAATTCTACAGCTCCCCTTTCTGGCCAAGGATTGAATAAGGCCAAACCAACGGGATTTTGCTCCCTCGTGCTGGATCTGGGGAAGGGACCAGCGCAGGGTGACGCTTCCCTGGGCAGAACAAACCCAGGCAGAGCCAGAACCGATTCAGCGGCACCCAGAGCCGCTACGCGGTGGCTGCTTGTAGAGTTTTCTCTTGGCAGCTGCTCAGCATCTGATGATTGTTGAAATATCGCTTAAAAAACAGGTTTGTAAGCACTTTAATAAAACTGCCCTTTCCACTTGATATGTGCTGACAGACATTGAGAAAACAAGGCAGAAACGGTAAATCTAATGCTACTCCATGCATAGAAAATCACCTTTTTTTAATTATTATTATTATTATTATTATTATTGCAATCAGTTTTGATTTCCCTGTATAAAACCCCCCTATGTTCCAGTGATGTTAAGTGAAATCTAAGATCACTTAACCGATTTCAACAGGAGCAGCTCCTCTCAGTGCTGCTGAATCTCGCCTTGCGTACCTAAATCACGAGAGCCTTAGAATAATAAATATAAAAATACTCATCTTCCAGGTGGGAGAGCCTAGTGCTCCCTGTAAAGTTATTTAAATATAATAATGAATCAAAAGGTTTCAAGAAATAAATAGTGGACACAAATGTCCTTGAAAAGTTGTATATCTTGGCTATCTGCAAACCCGAGGTCCAAAACACAGTCGTGCCCAGCATATTTTGTGTGACTTAGAAGTTAAGCTGCAAAATAACAGGACTTTAAATTGCTGATCTCTCTAAACCCTCCGAAAGCTGTTTCCCTTCATTCAGAATAGATTTAGTGACGAAGACTTACGCAAACCAGAACGTTCGAGACAAATTCATCCCTTGAGTGACTTTACTGGCTCTAAATGGCCGGGTTTGCATCCACCCAAGGCTGCTCAGAGCTGCATCGTATCAGCTGAAGGGCAAAGCCAACAAAATTTCTCCTAGAAAGAGGTGTTTGCATCCATCCTAGTGAAGTCCCCAGCAAACAGGTTATACTGCACCATTTTCCACGAAGGGCGTATTTTAATATCTTGTTTAGTTGTCTAAAACCACTCATTTTTCTAGTATGAACCCCACACAGCATCAGGGAGGGGGACTCACACAAACAAGCATTTCTGGGATTTTTCTTTCCTGATTCTGTGACTGATTTGCCCCCTAATGCACTACAGGTGCAGGGGTTTTCCAGCCATGCTGGGTACCGTATCTCCGGGCAGCCAGTGATGAGCTGTGCTCTAGACTTGCAAATAACCCATGTACCTTTTGGTGCTTCTTTCTTTACTGTTTCAAACTAAAAACACCATACTGGCAAGGGAAATGGTGGGTCACTGCAAAAGCGTTACTTATAAGGCACGTCAAGATCATCACAGGGACACACCAGCATGATTTATTGCAGTGATGGAATTGATGCATATTTGCAAGGACGCTAAATTTAGCTGCTGACATAAGTTTCAGAGGTGGAGTCTGCAGACACGGCGCTGCTTCCGTATAAAGCTGTGAGACAGGGCATTTGCAGCAATTGTGCATCCATGTAGCAGAGGGTAAAGTGTGGGGGATCTATAAAAGTAGTGAAAAGTATTTTTGAATAAATTCTGAATATTTTCTGTGAAATTTACTAATCAGGTGCGTTGGTACTGATAAAGTGGGACAAACTTTGTTGTGTGGTTCCTTGTAGCTGCAAGAATTTAGTAATAGGATATTTTCCTTTACAAAAATTAGAATTTGTGACATATTTTGACAAGTTGTTAGGCTTACATCACTCCGGCTATAATTTAAGTACTATTTGTTACAGTGATTTTAGTCAGCTGAAGTGATGAAGATTACTGTTTATGGTGGAATTAAAGAGAATGTGTAAACCCTCAGCCTTCCTCCTGCTGTTGAAGCCTTCAGCCTGAAATTAATATAATTTCTTCTTCACCTCATACATTGAGCTGTTGTGATCTAAACGGCTCGTTAATCCAGGTCAGGATCTCAGCGATCTTTGGGGCATTTCTATCCAAACATTTCAGGAAGCTCTAGTGAAAATTCAACAGTATCATTTCCTTCTGAGTCCCCCCAACGCCATGTCGAGCCAGCGGTGTGCAGGAGCATCCATCCCTGAAATGACAACGTGCACCGCTCAGGTGGCAGTTTTTGAGAAGATTAGGTTTCAATCAGATTTCCCAGGATAAAAAATCGCTTTCCGTCTTTCCGTGCGTCACCCTCTTTTTAGACGGATGCTAAAAACCTTCCTTGGTTGGGTAATGCTGGGTACTGCTGCCTTCGTGGTGTTTTTCAGTCCAAGGTGAAGCATCACCCGGTACATGATTAAAATATCATTTCAAGCTTGCCCGTTCTTTTGAGCTAGAAGGAGCTATACATATGCATAACGCTTTTAAGTACCATTTCATATGCTTGTTTTAATAGTGTTTTATAAAGTTCTAACCCTAATAAATTAATGGCCCAGGGACTGGGAGTCAAGACACTCGGCTCTGTCACTGACTCATTGTGTGACCTTCAGCAAGTCACGTACCTACGCGGAAAATATGAATCACAGCCTAAACCCACTAAACTGCAGATTACCTGCAGGTCTGCGCTGAGGCTGCCAAACTGCTTTTGTTTTCTTCTTTTCTAGCTTTCAAGAGCTTGTTTGAGGGAGGAAGGTGGAGAGTGCGTGTGCTGGGCTGGCTGTTGGAAGGAAGGGATGAATTTATGAGGAATCGGTGCCGCGGGCAGCGCGTGGCAGGGATGCGGCAGCGCAACTCTCATCTTTGGGTGTAGGATTTTTTTTTTTATCAAGGTGTTGCTTCAGTATGCCAGACTTTCCTGCTTATTGAATCAGCGGTTAGACTAGTGTCAAAGTTTAACAAATCTTGGATAAGGTTTGTTTAATTTGTAGCTGCGGTGGCAGCTGATGTTTCCATCAAGCTGTGGTCGGTCTGACCATGACCACGTATCTCTGCGAGGTTTTCTGCATGTTTTAACACCAACTATCACTTAATGGGGGGGCTGACAGTCCTGTCGCAGTTTTATGGGGTGTCAGGAGGGTTCTCAGCTCATCACAGCACACGTATTTTTCCAGATTCTAAGCAGAGTTACAGGTGTGTCGCTCCCCTGAAAAATTAGGCCCCTTTAAGCACCTAACCACATGCAAACGAATTTGCAAATGTTGGTCAAAACGAATCAGGAAGCGAGACGAGCTTTTGGTTTTGGCCATGTATGGTAAGCACTGTGCGACGTGGGCCCTGATCGCGCATCATTTGTCTGCCCTTCGAGTTCCCCGGAGGAACAGAAAATCGCAGTATTTGGTGTCACCCTGCGCGCCTTGAGGTTCTGGCTGCAAAGACACTCACCTCCTTACTGCGCATTGTATTAACAACCGTTAGCTTCTTCCACTGAACAGCAGCAATAAAAATACCATCTTTAAAAACACATAAGCCAGCATCCCCAAAAGCATTTTTACTTTTAGTGCAAAGGGGAGAATCTTTGGTTTCAAGTCGCTGTCCTGTGCTTCTCATTGAAGTGTGATTTTTAGCAGGGGCTTAAGCTCTCCTTTTGTCCCCATCTTGCTGGCGGTGCCGTTTTCCATGGCAGCAACAGGCCCCAGCACGACAAACGAGGCGACGCGGTTGGTTTTTCTTGCGGAACTGTTGGTTCTCTTCAGTTTTGCACCCATCCACATTTGTGTTTGGGCACGAGGGGCCACACCCGCGGGGTTGTGCCTCAAAATTTTTGGTTTATGTCACTGTGGTGCCCCGAACCCCCCGTGTCCCTGCGCCGGTACATCCCAGCTTTGCTCACACCCCGAGGCGGAGGATGAGAGGCGGGAGGTGGGGCTGTGGGCAGGCTGAGCCCGGCTGGGGAGCAGCGGAGGTACCGCGGGGCGCTGAACCCCGAGGGGCTGAGGAAAGAGATGAACCGGGCTGCCGCGTCCCCACCGGGGTAGCGAAAGGGCGAGGGGAGCGGCGGGGCCGAACGCGGCCCCGAGTCCCTCAGGCGGGTCCCGCGGATGACACCGGCGGCCCGTGGGGAGGGGGAAGAAGCAACGCACGCGACCACGCGTAGCGCCGAGCGCCGCACCGCCATTGGCTGAGCGAGCCGCCACTCACCTCTCCGCCCCCGCCCTCCGCCGGGAGAGGCGGGACGGGAAGGCGCGGAACTGGGCGGTGCCTGGAGGGAAGGGGCGTAGCGCGCCGTGGGTGGGCGTGTCCGGGGGGTGTGGCCTCGAGCCGGCGCTGCCCGCCCCCGCCCCGCCGCGGTCNAGGGGAGGCGGCGGCGGCGGTAGTGGTGCCCGCCGGAGGGCGGTGGCGGGCACCGGGGCAGGGCAGGGCGGGCGCGGGGCCGGCCGGGCTGGCTCTTCCTGCGTGGGGCCGGCGGTTACCGCCGAGCCCTTCCTGAAGCGGCGGCTGCTGTCAGCGCCCGGGCCTGCGGGGAAAGCGCCCTCCCCGGCCCGGGGCTGCTCCCCCGCTCCCCGCCTTTTTAGGCAGCGGAGCGCCCGGGGTCGCGGCGGGTCCGGCATCCGGCCGGGGCTCGCAGGTTGCCGGCGGGACGCGCCCGAGGCGGGGCGGCGGGGCCGGGCTCTCCCGCCGCACGCACACCTGATGCCGCTGCCAGCCCGGCTGCCTCCTGCACGGAGAGGACCAGTTGGGGTTTTTATTTATTTTTTTTTTAAAACTTTTTTTTTTTTTTTCTTTTTT
>VWYH01002951.1:795189-814080 GCA_013399365.1 Pampusana beccarii | reverse complement strand
CATGGCGATGCAGCAGCAGCTCGCTGGCACCGGCGTGTGTCTCGCCCCCGGAGCGCTGCATCCCCACTGCCACCATGTAAAATTGCAGAGGACAAAAGATGACTGAAGGATTTAATTTTTTAAAATTATTATTATTATTTTTGCATTCGTGTTGGCCGAGTACATGTCACGCCATTATTAGTGGCTCTTCCGAGTCTGTTCAGGGGATGCATGAAGTCCTGGCTTGCGTGACGTTTTCCTGGGCTTTGTTTTTCTATACAAAAAGCCACATTGTTTTAATAGCAATATGCCAGATATTTAAAGGTTACTGTTTATCTGTGCTTTGTGAAATAAACCGCTTCTCCACTCACGGTACACGCGAAGGCATCCAATGCACAAGCACACAAATGTTCCACTGTGGTACCCGGGTCTAGACAATGTGATGCTGTGACTACACAGGAGACAGGTTGTTTTTTTTTTTTTTAAAAAAAAGGGGGTCTGGAAGCTGTCTGGGAACAAAAGTAAAACTGATTGATGCAGTTTTATTGTTGAAGATAAGTGATATGCATTAGCATTGTGTGTTTTTTTGAACAGCTGTAGTTTCAGTCCTGTGTGTGTTTGTTTGAGCGGGTCTATTCAGCCTATTCATGCAGATGTGCGCGTGGATTAGTGCAAGCAAGAGCAAGGATGGTAGCAAAATGAAACGGTGATGTTGTGAACATACTAGGCTGTGGCTGGTTTTCTGGCTTTGCTGATACTGACTCTGGTTTAATTTTAGGCCAGGCTGTATCCAAATAACCTGACGTGATCATCTCTCTCCGTGTGCCTCGATAAGCACATGCCGGGGAGGAGCGCGATGCTGCTCAAGTGTGGGCACATGGTGTGAACTGGCACAGTCCGTCCTGCACGAAGCGCGTTCGGATGTGCCGAATGTGCGGTGGCTGGGGAGAACAGCGGGTATCTTGTGTATGAGGCAGGAGAGGATGTATTCGATTTTTCATTTTGATAACAAGCCTTGAATCATCTTTTCTGCTCAGGGGAAAAACAGATGGCTGTGCGCTCACCGAGACGTTTTATTGCAGCTAATATTCGTGTTTGCTAAAGACTGTGTACACAAAGGTAGAAGATCAAATACTGATGTGGTAAAGCCAATGCGTGTTTATTTTGTGTGTATATATATATATATGTATGTATATATTTAGTATTTTCAGTACCCATAGTAAGACCTGACACACTGAGGTACATGTCAGGCAGTATTTGCTTTGCATTTGTTTTGATGTAACACTTCATAATAGTAATTTTTCAATGGTCACTTTTAGCCTTTTGTATAGATTGCTTTAATCAGCATTTGTGTGCCTCTGTGTTCTCTGTTGGCATTACTCTGTCTTCTAGTGAGCTGCCTTTTCAAACATCATTGGATTTTTTCAAGTTAAATCTTCATGCTTATTGCATCTGTCACTTCTGGGATTCACTCCAAGCAAAAGGCAGAGATTCAGTTTAATGGCAATGGGAAGGAATGCACAGAAGGGTAAAATATCAGCTTTCCTGAGTGATGCAGCAAAGGACGCTGAGAGATCTGCCCTCGGTCGCTGTTCTGTGCATCATGTTCAGGATGAATATTGGACTTTAATGACGGCTTCATAAAATGGCTCATTAGAGCAGGACGTCGCCTTTTGATCGCAAGAGATTTTATTTTATTGGTTTTAATTTGCTTATCGATTCTGAGGAGCAGGGCTTGGATGGCAGCTGCCTGTTGGGAAGATAGGAGCAGAACAGAACGCTGCCGGGCCCCGCGTGCAGCTCGCTGAGCTCACAGCGCATCCCTCCCTGCGCCGGGAACGTCCTTCCAGCCACATTTCCACTTTTAAAGTATGGAAGTATGGCTTGGTTTGTTTTGATTTTTTTTTTTTTTTTTTTAAACTGATGCTTTTGTGATAATCCCAGCCCTTCTCTTTAGGATGTCTTGGAATAGAAACTCACTGAGGAGTTGAAGTGCCCCAGTTTAAGCGTTTGCAGGGCATATGAACAAGAATGAAATGTCTGTTCTCTTCTAGTTCTGTCCCTGTAGTCTCCTGCACCTTGTATTTTTGGTGTGCTTATATTCTGGTTTTTAACTCTGAAATTAGTCTGATCAGAAGCTGCTTTAGTTTACAGTTGCGCTGGTTATGTGGCCACATGTGAAAAGTCAGGTTATCGGTGGCTTTAGGGTGACAGGACATGAGCTGTTGCGTTTTTTTTCGGTCACGATATGCAGAAATGCGGGTGGTGGTGGCGACATTGCTGGGATGAACACCACATCTAAACTAAAAAGGTTTTGGTTAGCTGAAGTGACTCAGGAAAGCCAGCACTGAAAGCTGATGATTGCAGATGTGTTGAGCACCAGTATAGTTGAGATACAGTTACAGGGCCCTTTCCTTCTCCTTTACTAGTAGGGTTGCTTTGTTCTGTTTTACCCATGTGAGTAATTATACTAAAAATTGGTTATTTGTTTATTTTTGAGTTTATAATCATGCAGTACATGACTTTGTGTTTTTAGATGATAGCGTTACGTATATAAAATATCAGGGTGACACTAGAGTTACTCAGCATCTCAGCTTTGCTCTGATGTGCTGACGGTCCTCGGAGGAGCAAACTGTGTGGGGAGGTTCTTCATGGAATATACCAGCCCTTGGTTGGATTTACCAACCGTTAGTTGTGTATGTGCCTGGATGGCTTTGTGTGGTGAACATAAATCTGATCAGAATTAACGGCTTGGAGGTGATGATGTAGCTATGAAGTAGAAGGTGATTGTTGGGCATATAGATAATGTTATTTCGCGCCTCTCCTGTGCGAGTCTTCACGCCAGTAAGACAGAGGTAACCACTTCACGGCACACATCTTTGTAACAAGTCACAAAATGGTCCTGATATGGAAGAGGCTTTTGTGGTGGAAAACCATAAAAGCTTTAAAGTCCTGCTCTGTAGGTCAGGAACTTGACAGAGAAATAATGAAAATGGTATCTGCCTCCAAAGGGGAAAAAATCCCACTTGTTCTTTTGAAGGCTGCCAGCCCGCTGGCGCTCTCGTGGTGCCCATCTCGGTTTAGAGATGACAAAGGAAAATACGGGCTCTTTGACCATTTTTCCTCTTTATTTTTCTTCGTTGAGTTCAATACCAAGGTAGAATCACCTGCACTGGAGAAAGGACAATAGCGTTTCTTCAGCATGATCACTTTGCTTCTTCAATGTTATTTGCTCTGTCTTAATCCAAATTTTCTTGATGATAACAGTAAATTATATGCAATATGCTTTTTTTCTACCAGCATGTAATGACTATTGAGGTCTGGCACTCGGTGGGAGAAGCTGGATGTGGTTGGATCAGTTCTAGTGACTGTTTGACATTGAGCTGGGCCTCTCAATCCATCATAATTAGATTTTTTTTGTTGTTTTCCCTTTTAATAATTGAATTTGAAAAAAGCAGTGGAAATAAAACAGTGGTGGGATCTGACTTAAAGTGATTAAGGTTCAGCCTGGTGCGGTCAGGCGCACTGAGATGAGCTCACAGCTCTAATCTGGAGCATCGCTGAGCTGCGCTTAAGGCCAGAGGTTCGCTTTAGGAAGGATTACGGTTTCCTTTGGCTCCCCAAACCTTGGCCGGCCACAGCTCCTTTGTATATAATCTATGTATGTACAAGCATATGTGTAAGCAATGTACAGCTTTTTAGCTGAATACTAAGGCGACCATTTCTGCAGTCTTATCAAATAGGCCCAAACAGGATTTCACAAGCCTGGATGGGGATGGTGTGACTAAAACTAGACCATGTTTGTATCCAGGTATGAGCCCATGGAATACGTTTCACCTGCAGTTCCTGGTCTAAGCAGTCCCCAAAAAATGGACTTAAAATCACTCTGGTGGGAGTATTTAGAAATGTGGGAACTTCCCCTCCCTTCCCCCTAGTTCTGCATATAGTTGCCATAGAGACTGTGTTTCTGGAGCCCTTGAAAATCCATTGTTTATCTCGCATAAATGTATAAACCTGCTGTACTGAAACATCGTGCTTTGCAGCATCCCCTTCCCCTGCAAATCTGAGAGCGACTGGACATCCCGCGGTGCTGCAGGTCTGGGTGTTGGACGTGCGTCAGACACAATCAGACGGACTGATAATGGGTATAATTAGCACCACCAGGGATTTGCAGGCAGGAACAAATTCAAGCTGGAGCAAGCACTGTGTCCCTTGGGAGCCGGGCAGACTGGCAGCGCTGGGCAGACGATCACTCGATATGGAAGATATCATCAGCAAGGCTCAATGGCTGCAGCTCAGTGCTAATCTTACCTCTTGAAACTGCGAGTTTATTTTTTTTCTCTTCACATGAAATACTTAAAAACCTCAGGGTTGGTTAGTTTGTGCTGGAATCTCAAACACCCAGCTGATTCGGGGTATATGTTTGGCATTTACTTGGCATTTTCATCATAAGGTGACCAGTCGGCATTACGGTTGTTTCTTGCAGTTGCCCCTGTGAAGCAGGTTGATGTACTTAGTCCCAAATGGGAAATGTGAGGTTAAGTGTTTTGCTCAGGGTCTTGCAGGTACTAGGCTGCAAATACTTGTAGCGTATAACACTAAGTATACTACTTGTTTTACAGTTGGTTCGTGTATTTGCACCAGCACACACAGTGGGATGTGTATGTGTGAATAAATGGCCACTCTTACACTCAGCTTTTAAACTGTTAATTTCTTACTCCACTTAGCTTAAACTTAATTATAGTGTATGTTGGAGCTCGGAGTAAATAGGCATGAAGCTGTCTTGTTCAGAACAGGAGGTGGATTAAATTTTTGTGAGTTTTCAGTGAATCTTTTTTAAGGTTAATTTTCATTCTTGGATCTGCTGAGATCGCTTTGCAAGGCAGGAAAAAATCCTGAGCCAGCTTAGACGAACAGGAGTTGCCAGACTTACTTCAGCAATATCTACTTCTGCTTCAACACGGCGTGAAGGCACAAAACACTTCTAGCTGAGTGTCGTCGTGCCTTCCAGCATCTTTTTCCTCATCTCTGCTGCTTTCTGGAGCAATTTGTTAAAGTTTAGAGGTGGGCTACCCTGGCGTGGCCTCCTCTTTCACCACGCTTTGGATGCACGGGTGTTATCTCTCTACTCTTCGCTTTGCTCCTTGATGTTTCTCGGGGGGTAAAGGTTATCTTTTTGCTCTTTACATGCAGTGCTTGCCGCATTCATCTTCTGGTCTACTGGGGGAATTCTTAAGCACTATGAAAGATGACATAAAAACCAGCTGGGGCTTATCTGGGCATAATAGCGCCTGTTGTTTTGGCTGGTTTCCTCCACAAGTGCTGTAAATGCCGCAGAGACTCTCAAAGGGCTGGAAGCGTGGGCTGCACGTGCATTAACGTGACTGTCAAGCCGACAGGTAAGTAAAGCTTAAAGGTCATCAAACACAGGCTGTAATTCTCCGTGCCCCTCATTGAAAACAGGTTCTCCAGCAGGAACATCTCGCATCCTTGGCGCAGGGAGCCCGTGGGTGTAGGAAGGTATTTCTCCTTCTTGCATCCAAAGTCTTTCTTCATAGTGTAGCAGGAATGTTTATTAAAGCTGCTTACTAAACTACATATGCTTTTCTAAGCCAGTTTTTTTTTTTCTTGCCTGCCTGGAGAGGTGAGAAAGATGCTCTGTGTTGCATTTGACAGCAGCTTGCCCAGGTTGCTGCTGAAGCACAGGACGGCAGCCCCAGCCTGACACGGAGCAGCGACAAAGAACATCTGTATGACAGAGGAAATGTGTTTGAACTTGGAACCCTTTGCTGAAACAGATGTTTGAGGGGCTGTAATTGGTACCACAAGATGGGGATTTAAAATCAAGTTAGCAGATTGAACTATCTGGATTGGAGTTTTAGCCTCCTCCGGTCCCTTCCTCCCTCCCCCAGCCCTGATTTCAAATTGCACGTTGCGGAAACGGGACAGAATGACAATGGTACTCTTTGAATTATAGGCTGCTTAGCCAGAAGAGCTGGCAGGACAGCAAATGGAAATCTGGAGAAATACACGCCAGTTCCAACTGCGAGAATTGAGATTCACTTTGCAGCTTATTTGTACAGTGTTAAAATCCGAAATGCGTTTGCATTGTCCGGCCTGAACCTTCTGCATTCTTCTATGTTGAGGATATTGTCTTGTCCTTGACAATTAACCGTTGTTGGTTTTATTTTGAGTACATCAGAAGTTCCATGTGAATGCCTGGCCTGTTGGGTGGGTGTTACTGAGTAGCTTCAGAAGTGGAGGTTGCTAAATCGGGCTCGGATTTAGTAGCATTTGGATGAAAGCGTTTCTTAGGGTATGCTAACCAAGCCCATTGCTGCTTTTTGGAGGAGAATGTCTCCATTCCAAATTGCAGAGTGCTGTGCCGCACTGGTCTGTGCCGAGACTCCAGTCCAACCATGACATTGTCCAGCGCGCTGGCCCATCACCTTTGCCGTGCCAGGGCTGGAAACAATCTTTGGATAACACGAGAGTGGTGTACGGCTGCAGTGCCGCCCCGAGAGGTGCTGCCATCCCCCTTGGCCATCCCGCTCCTCTCCGCTCACGTCCCCTGAGGCAGCGGGGTCTTCTCGGTGGGCTCCAGGCAGGTCTGGGGACCGTTCTCCGGCCAGCAAACCCCTCTGTGGTCAGGCAGGACCATCTGGAGAACGCGGCGTCCTCGCTTGGTCAGTCTGACTCACACTTGGCCGGTCTCTCTGTGAGCCTGGGTTGTGCTGATCTGTTGTTTCTGCTTTATTTCTAAGTTGTGAGGAATTCGTGTCCCAGCTAACTCGGTGTTTATAGCAGAGGGCTCTCTGCAGGGCTTGGTTTCCCGATGGTGGATCTCAGGCTGGAGCTCCAGTGCTCCTGAAGAACGGGGACCTGTGACCGTTTATCCATGAGACTGTTTATCTCCTTAAAACATCTTTAACATTTATAGTTTCTTCCTGTGGATACCATGGCATGTTGTAATTGAGGAGGAATAGAAAACAGTTAATCAAGTCCTTTAGAGATTTCTCATTTTGATAAATCTTCTTTGATAAATCTTTTTTTTTAAGGAATGATCCAATTAACTGTAAGCAAGGAGAAGCAGTGTGATGTTCCAAATAATGTCTTAAAGCCACTGGAGTTGAACAGGAGATGTGTTTACCTTAGCAAGTACTGTGTTTATCAGGTTACCTCCATGTCTGCACCTCTTCTGACTTCTCCAGAATGGCAAATCCTGCACGTTTTATTTGTATGTATATATATGTATGTATGTGTGTATACACGTACATATATACACAGACACTACTATCTGCTTGGCTTCTAGCTTAAGTTCATCACTGAAGAGGACAGACTACAACCTGCATCGGGAGTTGAGTTTCAGGTCTAATAGCTACCGGGGAGCTCCTCTGTCACACACATAGACTTACGTTTGCTGTTTATTTTGTTTGGGCACATTTGATTGCTTCAAGTTATAGGCGAAAATACAGTCATTTTATGCTGTTAGCACTCTGTTATGTTAGAAAAAAAGTGCTTGTTCCTTGGCTGCTTAGTTGGGAAAGTTGGGAGCGGGTGGTGATTTGGTGAGAAATCACTGAGCAAGAGCTTTTCTCCTTCCATAACCACCATCTTTAGCTTGTACGATGCTTTTGCCCATTTCCCAGGTTAAATATAAAAGCTTGTGATGTGTCTCAGGAATGCAGCCTGGAAGAAGCTTGCACGTAACCTTCCAGAGAGCAGAAGAATTCAGCAAATTGAGGTAGCAGCTCTGAACAGACTGATACTTCCTCGTTAGCTCGGCCGCTCTGATAAGAGAACTAGGTCAGCCCTGTGCAGAAGGCATTTTATCTGCATTCTTCTCGGAGCTGGAATCCCGGTGCTTGGCTGTTGTAACCGGCTGGCTGACTCGCAGCTCTGCGCAGGGGGTTGTGCTCCTGTCTCGTGTTTTCCTCGGGGTCACAGCGTGCTCTGGAGCCCGGTTGCTGCTTCTCTCTGTGCCATGTGCTGCTTTCACTAGGGGGGTGATGCAGTCGGTCCCTCGGGGTGGAAGGAGCATCTTCCGTGGTGCTGGTGTAACGTCTCTGGCTGGTGTTCAGCTCTGGAAGTGAATCGCTTCGTCTCCTGGCACTGGGTGAGGATTCAGTGTGCAAAGAAGCATCTCTGGTGTTTATTCCAGTGGAGAAAGTGGAGGAGAAGGAGGGCTTTTGGAGGCTGAAAGGCTGGAGCAGCGGTGTCTTGAGGTGGGAGTCTGTCTGCTCCAGTGCGAGGTTTCCCTTTCTTTACCCAGTAAAGCTCGTTTGGTGCCCCCAACTCTAGAACTGTCGCCAGGGGCAGCAAAAGTGGGAGCTGAAATGCAGAGATACACTCAGACATCTGGGATGCTTAATCCATAGGTACCCTGGTCATCTTTTCCCCGTGTGTTCTGTATATTATTTGCCTCTATGAGGTTTTGTCCTAGCTTTTGATTTTTTTTTTCTCTCTCTACTTTGCTCTCCTCTGTCTTCTGTTTTCGTTTTCACCGACCTTTTTTTGCCCAACGTGTGTTAAATATCTCCAAGTACATCACCCATCGCTGCCTGCCAGGTTGGTGCCTTCAGCACCAGCTGCCAGGAGATGCTGTAAAAGGTGTAAACCCAAAAGAGGAGGTTGGTGTGGAGGTGTGTTGTTCTGGCACCAGTTCCTGCTCCTCAGATCCAGGGTTTGTGTAACTGCTGCAGTGTTTCTCTTTACCCATCCCATTACGGCCTCACAGTAAATTATTTTGTGTAATGATTTTTGTGTGCGCTCGCTGCTGTAGCTCTATGGTGGATGAGATTAAATGAAGTCAGACAATGCTCTCTCTTCGGGGTAATGATTTTCAACTGCAGTGTCCTTTTGTCACCGTAAATTATGGTAAATGATGTAACGTCAGACCATAAAGATACAAGCGACAAAATGGTATGAGGAGTAAGATCCCCTAAGAAGATGAATTGCATACCTGGAAATATTTAAGTGAAAATACCCATTGCATCCGTACGTGCACGTGAAAGGAGTGTCAGCTGCAGCGTGGGCGATGTGAAAATGAGGAAATAACATGTGTTTCTTGGTGATACCTAGAAGATTTAAGCATTATAGGCACTTCTGACTTGGAGTTCTTCATATTACAACAGTCTTACTATGATTGTCTCAAAGTACAGCTCTGAAAAAGAGAATTGTATCAAGTATTTCACAGGTTAGAACCAACACCTTGTGTTTTGTCCAGAAGAGCAATTTCAGCTTATTTTAAGTTGGGGTTGTGTTACATTTTTGAATGTGCTGGGCTCCCCAGTTGAGATATAATCGAATTCCCTGGTAGTTTGTGGTTTAGGTTCCCATCCCAAAATAGCATCTCGACAGTGGTGCAACAGCTGGAAATTTCAGTATTAAGTTCATATTCCAGCTTTTTGTCTTTAAAATGAAGTGAAATCAGATGGCAGGGTCTTGCTCAACCTAGACTAAAGTAACCAAAGACTGAAAATAATCTGTGCACAAATATGATGTATTTTGGAATTGTGACCATCTGTAGTAGTGTTCGCCCTTGGTTTAAATAACTCTGAACATCTGAAAACAAAAATTCTGTCAGCAGTGGACTTAATATGAATTGATTTGAAACGGTATACCATAGAGGGAGTAGCTTTATGTTTAAAAGCGGAGGACAGCGTCGAGGTGTTGGTGGCTGTTCCTTTTTCCTGCCAGAGGTTTCATGTGAAGTCGTAGGGAGAGATGAAATTTTTGTGGCTGTGTGATTATTTCCCCCCCTTCCTCTCTTGCCCAAATATCGCAAGACTTAATATCATGAGGCTGAGTTCATTGATTCCCATTGTGCTTGGCGAGGGAGATGAAGTCGTCCTTCAGCCTCGCTGGTGGCAGCTCGGTTCTCTGGTGTGACAGTGGTGGCAATTTGCTGCTCTTGTGGGATAACGCCAGTCGTGGCCTGAAGTTGCTGTAGGACGCATGGTTGCCTCTGTCTCCTATGGGGGTTACATCACTCCTTTGGGGCTTGTTGGTCCGTGTTCGTTTGGTTTCCAAGAGCGGATGGTCTTCACTGTCCTTGCTGTCTCAAAAAATGACGTCCTTAAAATGACCTGGAGGACTTTTCTTCTCAATGAGTGAGTCTTCTGAGATGTTTGTAGGACACTGCCTGTGCAGCATGGTAAAGCTGTGAAGTATTTATGTGGACTACTTGTACAACTACATCCACACACGTGTGTTGGTGCTGGTGTACAACATGCCGTGCACACGCGTGGGTTACAGAGAACCCACGGAGGTTGCACAACCAAGCGCTCCGGAGTTAAGAAATGCCAGAAGTGAGCGATTAGGAAATAACCTGGGTGGTATTTGTTCCCCTTTTCCCAGGCTGTGGGCTCAGTCCCTGCTCTGTGGGCAGGGGGGTGGGATGGAGCCCTTCTTGCCCCTGTGGAACGGGAGGTGCGGTGGGATGGTGGTGTCTTCATGGCTTTAAAACCTCTGGATGCTTCTACACTCTGCTCCATATGCAGCTCTGTACCTGATCTACCATATGATGTTCAAAGTGCTCCAACAGGTGAATCAGTAGATTCCTTGTGGGCTTTTCTCTGGTGCTTCTCTCCGTCATGGCCAACTGCTCTGCAGAGCGGGCTGAGTCCTGCTGTGGGAAGGTGGTTTCTCCATGCTGGGGCACTTAGGCCTCAGGTTGAAACATCCACTGATTGATTATTGGTTTAGGATTATAAAACACCTTCTATTATTTTTTTTAAAAGGTTTCGGCTCTGAGCGCTCATCACTTTTGCAGATGCGGCCCAGGCCTCTCAGCCCGGGTGTTCAGAGGGACCTTGGGCTGCCTGGTCAGTGCGTTGGGCCTGGAGAAACCTCTGGGCTTCCCCGCATCAGGTGCCTGGTGCTGGTGGCATTGCCTGTAGTCTATCTTGATTATTATTATTTTTTTATTCTCCGTATCTGCTTCTAGTTTGTTAATAGTTAGCTGAGACTGTACCTTTATTCCAAAGCTACCATTGAAGCATACGCAACCTCTTCAATAAGGCTCTGAGTTTGGGGGCTCTCACCATCAGCAGCTGCAACTTATCTTGACATTTTCCACTTAAATAGCCTTTCCAGTCCCAAGTACCACCCTTTTATAAGAGCCATTCACGTATCCAGGGAATTTCTATCTCCTCACCCCCCACTTTGATAGTAGCCTCTGGCTGCCTGTGACTTAAACCAACCTTTTATTTCCAACGCCTCCCTTTCCAGAAGGGATCAGGATCACATGGGCTCAGCAGGATTTTGCCATTAGTGGGGGGTTTTCCTGCCAGTGTTCCCTCGCAGGATGCGTTTCCTCTTGCATAAGCAGCCTGAAAACCCTCCGAAGCCACAGAAATACATCTGTTGGATTCTGGAGACAGATAAATCCTTTATAAACAGGAAAATGGGCAAACTCATGGTCACTCTTGTGACACATCATGATGGGAGATCAGAAAGAAATGGAATGAAAAGTATCACTGTGCGGGCCCGGCTGACGGAATCCTGCATTTCTAAGGTCCTTTTAAATGCTGCGTGGCGGGCACAGACAGCGGGAGACCAAGTTAAATCATTGGTGAAGTTCAGCTGGAAGTCACTTGATATTTTTTTGGGGAAAAAAAGAAGAGTTTCAAAGGCCTTTTCCTCCGTCCCTGCGAGGACGTGCAAGATGCCGTGTGTCGCGGAGCGGGATCCAGGAGATCAGCGCGGCCGTAGATCTGTCAGCACTTCCATTGTGGTGGCCTTTGCAGGGTGTCTGACGCTTCTGGTTTAATTTCGCTGAGGGCTGGAACTCTGGCAAAATTTAAACTCCTTTCAACTCCTAGCCGTGAGGTTTTAAATCCTCCAAATTTGTACTTTACCAAAAAAAAAAAAAAAAAAAAANAAAAAAAAAAAAAAAGAGAAAAATCTATTTCCTGTCTAGCAAGTGTATGGAGATCGTTCCAGCTCCTTAGCTAAGATTTAACAGTGCAGACAATGATCTAATTAAGTTCCTTTTTTAAAACTCTCGCTCCATGCCCAGTTCTGGGAGTAAATCCCTCGCACAGCCCGTCAGCCAGGGATGCGCTTTCCTGCCCTCTCGGGTATTTCCAAAGCTGCTTCCCCAGGGTCCCAGGTCTTGCTTTTACGTGTGTGACAGAGGCTGAATCAGCCTTTCCTTGGGGTGAATCATCTCAAATTTGGGTGTTTCTCGCCTGATAATCCCACAAGCGGCCAACCTGGGAGCTGCTGCCGGCGCGTGGCCAGACCCAGACAACCTGTGGCAACCAAATTCATCTGTGTTTTTTTGCAGATGGTGGAGGAGGGGATCCTTTGCACTGCAGTATTGAGAAACAAATGAGGATACTAAATACTCTTAGGATGCGGTAGGGAGAAAAAGACTTCTTGGTGCTTGCGAGCAAGCTCATCCCATTTTTGTTTTTCACCTGCTCGCTTTCTGTGCTGCGCTGAAAGATCCGCGCTCGCCGCTCTTTAAAACCACAGCCTGTGCTTATTTTTTTTTTTTTCTTTCCCTTTTTCTCTCTGGAGAGCAGCCAGATCAAGATGGCTGTGATCCAACGCCAAGAATCGCTCCCTTTGCTATGGAAATGAGGACTGGGAGGCTGCTCGCCATGTGTTCCTCAGAGTTCCTGCTGAGGAGGATGAGCTGGAGGTGGGGAAAAGGGCAGCGAAGGTGTGCTGGAGAAATCCACTTGGAACAAATAAGGATATTTTTGGATACATCTGAGTCTTTGCGTTTTTTTAAAAGCCTCTTATAGGAAACAAACAAAAGAAATAGCCTTTCCATCAAATGGTAAAAATGGGGGAAATAAAATAGTAGAATTTCACCATAGATAAAGGGTGTTTGTCTTCCATTAGAGTGGAAGGGGTGGCAGACCTCCTAGTATATGAAGATAATCCTGTGTTGTGTTTTTTTGTTTGGCTGGGGTTGTTTTGGTTGGGGGGTGTGTGTGTTTGTTTGTTTTGGTTTTTTGTGTGTTCTGATGTTGATCAAGCAAAGGAAAGATACAGTTATCCAAACAATACAAATAATCCTTCTTCTTAACTATCACATCCACATCCCCGGCGTTAAAGCAGACAAATAGCAAAACCCCTGGGTACATGATATATTGACATGGGGCAATTTGCTGTGCATTAACTCAGCAAGGTGGGTTTAAGCCTTCGCTTTACCTTTTATTTAAACCATCAGATATTAATCTCGATGCACAGTGGGATGGGAACATTGCCAGTTGGTGAGGAGTTATGAAAATTGTGCACTAGGCAGGGGATTTTTGTCTTCTCTGAGATGTGCTGCGCCCACCAAGCAGGTGACTGAGGAGGGTTTTGCTGCAAAAAGACCTACAAGGTGTGTTTTCAGAAGGGGAAAGGGCTGAGCTGTTTGCAAGGACGTCGTTGGGCTCTGCAAGAACATCCCGGCTTCTCCAGGGTGACCTGGTGTCACCTCGGGTACCAGCGAGGGATGGAGGCGGCGGGCGGGGAGGGAGGAGGAGGAGGAGGATGATGATGATGCTCTCGCACGATGCTCGCTGCAGGGTTTGGCAGAACCAAAGTCGTGGCTGCAAAAGTCCAGGCAGCCCCGAACATCTTACGGCTGGGATGGAAACGTCTGACAGGTCTATGAGTGAGTCTACACAATAAATTAGTAACAGGGTGTGGAACTGCATTTTTTTATGATGTATCTTAATTGGGCCTCGGGCGGTTTGATAGTACAGCGTGTTTCTTGTCTTTTGGGGATCTTTTGAGTTGAAATTCGGTTTTGTTTGTGTGTGTTTCAGAGAGCCGGGGCTCGGCTGGGCTCCTGCTCTGAATCCCCCCGGGAAGGGGCTGGTACCCGGGATGGAGCCGCGTTCTGCCTCACCCGGGGGTGCAGCATCCCACCTCCATCAGCTTTGGCAGAGCTGCTCCCATCCATTTTGGATAACTTAATCTCCTCCTCTGCCTGAAAACAAAACCAAAACCCACATCACACTGCAGGTGGAGCAGTTGTATTTTTTCCCCCCAAAATGGGTGCAGCTTTGCTGCCAGGTGATTAATGATCTGTCCCGTGTGCATAGTGGTTTGCTCCTAATATTTCATAGTCCCATCGCATGAAAGGTACTGTCTGCAGCTGCTCCATCCAGTTGTGGAGCTGAATATGATCTCTCAGGGTATCGCTGTGTATTTTAAGTGCAAAATCTGGATTTTGCACCCTTGCATGGCTGGTTTATTGTTTCCCATTGCACTTTGGTGTCACGGGCGTGCCCAGGATGGAACAGGCCTTTTAGTTGTGCTGTCAGTGAAATAGTTGGCAGGAAATGTATTACGCAATTCTGTTAACTGATGTTAAGTACAGAGGAAGCCTAAGTTCATGATAGTAATTATTAATAATTATATACAGCTTTTCTCACGTGGACATCTTAAGCACCCTAATAATTTACAAAATTTTTTGCATTTCAAAACTACACCTTTTTTTTTTTGTTTGTTTTCATAAACTGCGTGAGTCCTTAATAAAATGGTGTTTGTGCCACTTCTGTAGCTTTGAAATGACCGAATTAACTGGGGAAGTTTAACAGGACATCGGTACAGAAATGGTACCGGGAGAACCCACCTGCTCGCCAAGGCTGGAAATAAATGCAGAGCCCTTTGTGCCGGTGTCACCGACCCCGTAATCGGTGCATTTATTATCGGTGCGTGCAGAGAATACTGAGGTTTTTTTCCCCAAACTCGCTGCCTGGGCTGTGACTGTGGGTCTGGGCTTGTTCCTGCTGTCATTGGTGACACCGGTGACATTGCCACCTCGGCAGCCACTTCCCAAATGCTTCAGCTGGATGTGATGGAAGGAGCTGGTGGAAAACAAATACTCCGCTTATTTTTTCTTCTCTCTGCAGAAACTGGAGTATTTCACTCGATGGCTGTCTGTTACGTTAATTGTAACATTTTTCCCCTCTTCAAACACGTTCTGTGACTGCTTATTTCCCAGCTCTGATAAGTGCTTTCCTCTAGTTGTTCAGCTTTTTGTTGCTGTTAATTTTTTTTTTAAGCTCCGAGACTACAAAACAGCGATCATTCTGAAGTCTATTTTTTTTTATTTAATTTTTTTTTTTTTTGCTAGGCTTTCCCACAGAGCCTTTGCAGTCAGAGGCAGCCGAACAACCTTTTATCACTCGTGCTGCAGACAGGCTGCGCGGGGGGAATCGGTGTCTCCAGAGCATCAGGCTGCTGGGTCGGGAGCAAAAATACTCCCATCAAGCTGAGCGGTTTTTCCCAGCCTCTCCATATGCTGGGGGAGGCAAGATAGGAGGTGCACTCTGCTTATTTTTACTTTTTAATTTTTTGTTTGTTTTCCCTAGAGACAGGATAGAAATATTTAGGTTTTTTCTTGTATGTAAAAGCAAGATGCTGTATGGAGGCTCCTCGTTCTGCAAACCATGATTGAGGGAGAAAAATCTTGTGTGATGGGAAAAGTCCTTCCCAGGCCATGAGGGCTCCGTAAGTTTTATCCACAGAGGGCAGGACAGTCTCTCGCTTCCAGGGCTGGTGTTTGCATGTGGGGCTGTGCCCACAGCTCCTTCCAGGGAATTTTCCCCACCAGCCCCTTTCCCTCTATTCTACCTCAAGCCTTCTTGAAAATTATTTTTCTCAGGAGAAGTGCTACAGACACACTAAGTTAATTTGAGTCATTAGCTTGTTTCCATTACTCCTTTCTGCCTAGGAAACTAATTTTATTATATTTTTAGTGAGATTTTGGAGTTAGAAGAAAGAAATGGAAGCCAGTGAACATGTGGAACCACTTCACAGGAACACCGGATTTTGAGAGCTTGCATTTTTATTTACATCTCCTGGACCCTGTCTGGCTTGAAAGTAAACAAGTTCAATCCGAGACCAGATTTATCCCTGGAAATATGTAAAGAGTTGTCTAAAAACTGCTTTTAGGATTAGGAACTTCCTTTACTGCAATAAGAGAATACATTTACAATGGGAAAACTCATGCTTAACTGGCAAATTCTTTCTGTAAAACACCCTCAGAAGCGCAGTTGTGTTTGGTGCAAGACTGAAACTTCATTTTAAAAGAAATAAATGAAGAAAAAGGTGAAACTGGGTGAGAACTCGGCAGGTCTAAAGCAAGGTGCAGGAATACGGGGTGAAACTGTATATTTGTGTTGCTGGATGCGGGTGACGCTGCAGATGGGAGGGTCCCGCAGCGGTTCTTGCTGGATGCCGTAACCGATCTTTTAATTTCCCTATTTTCCCCTTCCCTGCAGACACGATGAGGCGAGTGGTACGACAGAGCAAATTCCGGCACGTGTTTGGCCAAGCGGTGAAAAACGACCAGTGTTACGACGACATCCGCGTCTCCCGCGTCACCTGGGACAGCTCGTTCTGCGCCGTCAACCCGCGCTTCGTGGCGATCATCGTAGATGCCAGCGGCGGCGGAGCCTTCCTGGTGCTGCCTTTGCACAAGGTAAGTGCTTTTTTCTTTTTTTTTTTGGAAGTTTCTCCCCATTGCTTGCTCAGTTAGGCGCTTGTTTATGAGTGACATTAAGGCTTGGAAGCCTGTGTTGCGACAAATGCCACGTAAGAACCCATTTAATGTCTCTAATCACTGTAATCCTTCCTGTACATTAAACATGATAAATAAGCG
Organism: Pampusana beccarii; assembly: GCA_013399365.1. Classification (NCBI taxonomy): domain Eukaryota; kingdom Metazoa; phylum Chordata; class Aves; order Columbiformes; family Columbidae; genus Pampusana; species Pampusana beccarii. The sequence goes on along the minus strand of VWYH01002951.1, from coordinate 797,480 downwards.
TTTTGCTCGATCAATCTGAGCCAATTCTTTATGGCAGAAGTTTCAACGTAGCATCATACTCCTAATGAAGCCCCATGATTTATGGCAGCAGCAGGCAGGTTTTGCCACTGGCAGGGGTTCAGCTTTTTGAGCTCGGTATCACTTAATTCAGGACTGCACCTGAGCCCAGCTCCTGTCAGAGGGATGCAGAGTAGTGAGGTGGTGCTGAGAAGGGATTTCCAGCAGCCTCGTGGCCCTGGGCTCTGAGCTGCTCTTGGTGGTGCCAACCCTCCAGTTACTCTTTTCCATATGGTATAAAATAGGAATCATCTTGGTAAGAAAACAGCTCTTCCAAATACCATCGCAGCTGTCCTGCGGTTCTCCCAGATCACAGGGCCGTGTCTAGGCTTTATTATACTCAATATAGTATATATACACATATATATAACATATATACTTTATTATACTTTATTATTCTACCAGATCTTGTTATCTCCTAGTACCTGACATACCGAGGAGAGAGGCTTCATCTGATCTTGGGCTGGGAAACACCCCTTACAGCCTCCGCTGTGCAAAATGCTGCTAATTCTGCAATAAATAACCTTTCAGTGAGCCAGTGTATACACCCTACTTCTTTCCCTTCTCCTTTGAATTTATTTGTAGAGCCCCAAGGGCGTGCTTTGCAAAACACACGGCAAAATCAGGTTCCTTTATGTGAGCCACGAGAATGGCCAGATCAAAGGGGGAAGGCTGAAAAGATGGGTACAAACACCACCCTGGCAGCCTCTTACAGCGCGGTAGTATAAGAGCCCACAAATGAGCAGGAGCGATGTTTCAGACTGAAATGAATTCCTGTTGCCCCCTGATACTGCATGGAAAAAATTGCAGAGCATCTTTTTTTTCCACCCTCGTCAGAGAGCGGAGCTCTCATCTGCCTTTCTGATGCTCAACCCGCAAATTCTTGTGATGAAAATCTTTTTCCGGAACGTTATTTTCTTTGTGACCCTCAGGCTTCTCTTTTAACCATACACTTCAGATCTCCTCAGTCTGTCATCAGCCTTGTCTTTTTTTTTTTTCTTTCTTTCCTAGCTCCATTTGCAGATCTGCCCTGTTTATATATAGAAATAGTGACCAGAATTGAATATAGCATCCATCCCACGTGGCGAGTGCGTTACAGGAGCAGAGGCAGCGAGTTCTCACTTATCCATCAGCCCCCTGGCCTCCTGAAATAGCTCTTCAATTTGCTCATAACTCATTAAGAGCCCTTCTTCGTGAGCATTCTGCTTTGCGCTCATCTTAGTCCTGCTCTTGCCCAAGCCACAGGTCTCGATCAGGAGCTCCTTGCTCAACACAGCGCGTGGTTGCACGCGTGTTGCATCACGGCACAATCAAACGCCAGTGGCAGGGGACGCACAACCCTCGTTTTCTCTTACTTTCCTAGTTTTCTTACTTCCAGACAGAAATTCCTGCTAATTCTGAGCAATCTGGCCTTTTGCGTTTTTAAGTGCCACCTTGTGATTGTTTGTTTTTTATGTTTATTTGGCGATTCTTCCTGCCCTCCTCTGTTCTTGTTGTTGCCTTTGTGCCCTCAGCGATGTTCTGGTCTCACACAACTGTTGAATATTCAGATATGATGATGTTTCATGCAAAGCCGGAGGAACTTGGTTCCGAAACCCCCCAGCCTGACACGTTCTTTTGCAATGCAACGTGTTGCTGGTTTTGCTCTAACCAGTTCCTGTGTTCCTCATTTATTTTTATAGCCTCGGCTGATGAAATTGTTCCTTCAACACCTGAAAATTCTGATTTCTGGTTGAGCCCACTTAGAAAATCATGGAGTTCCCACAGCTAGAACCTCTCTGTTGTATTTGGGGGCGAGGGAAAAGGATTAATTTTAAGCCATGGTTTTGGGATGATGTTAAAACTGTGCCATAAAAACATAATTTTCTGCATTTTGGAGCTTTCTGGAGGCTGCCAGGCTCTGCGGGAAATGACCCTCCTGTGACTTAATTGCACCGTGTCTGCTCAGCCACAGCCTGTGTGGGTCACTGGGGATGGCTTCTCATGTGGCTTGACCTTCCACGCGGGGTGAGCAGATCCTGCGCCGCTCATCACAAAAAAGCGGTTTTTACTCATTTTAAATGGCTCTTTTTAGTCCTTTTTTTTTCTGGCAGTGGTGGCTTTTCGCAGCCAGGCGGGTGACTCCCACCTCCCTCCTCCCCGGTCCCGGGCTGCGGGTCGGGGTCTGTGTGTGGGTGATTTTCGGGCTGGACCCGCACCGCGCACCCATGTGCGGAGGCGGAAAACGCGGGAGT
>VWYH01002951.1:761696-795067 GCA_013399365.1 Pampusana beccarii | reverse complement strand
GGGCCCCGCCCTCAGCGCCGCGCGCGCGCAGCCGCTCCCGCCGCAGCGGCACTGCGGCTGCCGCGGCTTTTTACCTTATATGGTCATGGCAGCGCTCGCGGCCGCCGGCGCTGATTGGCGGGGGCGGGGGCGCGGCGCGGCAAGTGCGCGGCTGTTAACCCCTGCGCGCCCGCTTCCCCGGGACCCCCCAGGACCCCCCGACCGAGCCCGGGGGCGGTGAGGGACCCTCCGGCAGCCCCCGGGGGAGGGAGGTGTGTGGAGACCCGGGGGGCTGCAACCCCCATCCTCTCCATCCCCCGGTGCAGAGCAGCAGCCGAGGCCGGTGCAGCCGAGCCGGGTTTGCTGGCAGGGGAAAGGCTTTGTCTGAATTTCCTGTTTTGTTTTGGTTGGGGTTTTTTTGGTTTTTGGGGTTTTTTTTTTTTTTTGCATGCACATGTGCAGAGTTTTTTGCCAGGACCTCGCCATTCCCATGCTCCGGCGAGAGCCGCCGTCCGAACTGCTGAAAATTGCAATTCCCACAGGTTGGCCGGTCTGCAGAGAGATGGTCTCGCTTGGAACACAGCACATGTTTTCAAAAAGTTGTGATTTATGTCAGTTAATGATGTGTAGATGATAAAAGTCAAGCTAATCAGCGTTAACTGTACACACCAGGGAAAAACTGAAAACGCGACTGCTTATTCTGGGCTGTGTGTGACTGGTGCTGAGCAAAGCTTTACTGCAGAATAGCAGAATATCACCATTAAACTGGAAGCTTGCAGGCTTTTAGAGTCGGTTTTCTTTGAGCCTTACCCCAGGTAAAACAGAGAGGGAACAGACTCCTGTTTAAGCCCCGGATAAAACTCTTCAGCCTTTGCGGGTGGGTATGTGCTGCTGGGTTAGATGGAGATGGGTAGGTGTTAGGGAATTAAGGAAGAGTTGGGTTTTTTTTCCCCTCCTCGAAAAATCTTCGCAGTTCCTATCTGCAAAGAAAAATCTTTGCCATTTGTATCTGCAAAGATAAAAGCTGCTGCACAGGGTTCCTTTTTGTTTCAGTTCCCCTAGAAAGATGCGCTCAGCGGAAAGTCGCGTTATGTAAGGCCTTCAGAAGACACTTATTCGGTCCCCTTTGGATGTACCTTTTATTAGATTTTTCCGCTGGTGTGCCTGGCTCCTCGTTGCGCTCCCTTTGCCCAGGCTGCGATCAGATGGGTGCTCTGAGGCAATGAGCACGTTGGGTGGGCGAGCGCGCACCTCGGGAATGATCTTCGGGAGGGAATGTGTTGTTCTGCAAGTGACACGCTGTAGTGTTCAATGTGGCATATGTAGGTTGTTAATCAGCTGTTCTGGGTCCTCGTTCCTCCAGGAAGGACTAGGGGGGGAAAAAAAAATCATCCTTTTCTGAGCTGTGCATAAAATAAAATCAGCAGATACCGCTTTGATGGGTTCGTTGAGCCTTTGCAGCAATTTTAGGTGGAGTGTGGATGGAAGTATATGAATTAAAATGAATTAATGTGTTGCTTTGGCTGCCATGGAGCCATGTCAGTGCTAGTGCTGCAGCCCATTTTTGTAGCAGTGTCCCTCTAAGAGAGTTTGAAGGTGGCACACTATGAAGGGATATTTCCCGCTAAATTTTGGTCAGACATCCACACAGCTCCGGCTACTTTTGAATGCTGGGTGGAGGAAATTAAAATTCAAGACAACGCTGTAACAGCTGACTAAAAAGCAGGACATTGGGTGTTTCAAAATATCCAGGTTATCTTGCGACTGATGGAACTGCTAAATCCTGGTTTCTTGCAGATTTTTTGTCCATCTGCTCTGCATAGAGAGGCGTTGCCTCCTTGCTCCACTCTGCAGGGGTTTAACCACTTATCCTAGAACCCAAAACATTTAAGACACTGATTAGTTTTCAGTTGCAAGTTCCCCATTTCACTAACGGGGGAATTAACTGCTTCAGAAATCGTACTTTAGGGACAGAACAAACAGTGACTCTGTGTCTTTTTAATGTAATTTCTGGGCAGCAGGTCTCTTTGTTTCGAATCTCTGCATCTTCTGCCTGAAGGGCTTTCTCAGCTACAAGTTAGCCGAGGCTGAAATTTGATTTTGAATTGTGTTTAGAGCTTCCTTCTAGACATCAGCTGAAATACCAGAGTCATGCTGTGCACCCAGTGCTGAGGTACAGGAATTAGCAGTTCAGGTTGGGGTTTGGGGATTGTTTGTGTTGCTTTTTTCATTTTTTAAAGCCAGCATGTGAGTAGTTGATTATTGCAACTGATTTTGTGAAGCCTTCTGCAGGTAAATACACATTTTTTTCAGTGTAAAGCATCTTGCAGTTGCAACCAGCTCTTATCCTCTCTGGTCAACTGCAAGTGCGTGGTGTGAACCATCATTGAATCCCAGGTTGGAAGGGACCTCAAGGATCACCTGGTCCAGCCGTGTTGGCAAAAGCCCGGTCTGGACAAGCTGGCCCAGCACCCTGTCCAGCCGAACCTTAAAATTCTCCAGTGTTGGCGAATCCACCACTTCCCTGGGGAGGTTGTTCCAATGGCCAATTGTTCTCATCAGGAAAAATTTCCCTCTTGTGTCCCAGCAGAATCTGCCCGGGAGTAACTTGCACCGTGTCACCGTGTTTTTCTTCACTTTGTGCATCCATTTATGTTCAGAACAAGGGCCTTTATTCTGTAGCACCTGTAATGTCACAGCCCTGCCACCGTCAAGGTGATAGAACAAGAACAGAAGCACCACGGAGGGATTTTCAGAGGCACAACAGATGTTTGGAAAGCAGTATGCAGTTATCCCTTAAAGTCTGTTATTGCATGACATTACAGTAGCCCTTTTGGGAGTAACACTTTTCATAGCCTTCCCAATTAGTTCTGGATGCCTTGATTGGTTTGCTGGGTGACTAATGGCTGTTTGCCCCGGTCATGGGAGCGCGATGTGTTTTTTACATCCTGCTGCAGCATTTTCCCCCAACCGCCTCCTGCACCACCAGCTGCTGCAACCAGTGCTGGGGGTTCCGTGGCTGGAGCACATTAAACTCGACTGGACTTTGTGAAACTTGAGCTCATTGCGAGGAAAAAGAATCACAATTTAGCTGAGAAAAGGGGAATATTTTCTCTAGCAGAGAAAAGGTACTAGTCGGTTTGTATTTCAGGCTTTGCAGTGGTGACCTGATTTCCTTCCTCAAACTTTTGCAAAGCAGGGAGGGGGGAATTGCTTGTGCTTGTGCAACTTGATGCCACTTCTCTGTTTTAAATGGGGATCTGAATGAGCACAACCAGGGGCTGGGGGAAGCAGCTGTTCTCCCCGATATTTTTACCATAATCCATGAGCTGTTTCCTGCAACCAATTGCCCTTTTCTGGCAGAGAAGCCATCGTAAGACAGTCAAATTAATTCATAAAACTACCACTTTTAGGAACAGTTTTCCTGTGCCACTTATCTGTCCCTTCTTTTCTTCACATCTGTCACTTTTTTTTTTCCTGATCCAGGATACATGAAAACACTAAATGAGTTCATTTGGTAAGATCATCTCACCACCTGTTGCAGGACTTGAATATTGAGTGTGCTCCTAGTGAATGCCATCCAGCATGTTAATAGTAATCCTCAAATTCACCTTTTTGGATGACTTTTCATAAGAATACAACTCTGAGTTTCAGAAGTTGTTACTGTGATGTGTTGCTCAGCCAGAGTTGTGATGGATTATGAGACGGATTTAATTTCTTGAAGTCATTCCGAGTTAATTTTAAGTTGTGTATCAGCGCTTGAGATTTATTTTAAATCCTTAACTAATTAACAGATTACATTTTAAAAATAAATAAATAACCCCCCAAACCTGCGAGTATTACGGTGGTGTGAAAACACTCCCATTTGGCAGCAAAGCTGCAAAACCTCGTTGTCCTTGCGGCAGAGGCGTCTCTTTTCAATGGAATTGTACTTAGAAATATTGAATTGGGTCGTTTTACCAGCTGGTCTTTTATTAATACCCTACTGCAGGCTTCCTGGTCTTTCCCTTTTTGGCAAAGCCCCCCAAATATTGTTTTTAAAGCTCTTTTGTGCACAGTTAATCCCGCCCGATGGCAGGAACAGGGGTCCCCGGTGCCGCAGAGGGGAACGATGCTGGGAGGAGGAACCTGTGGTGTGTCTTGCACAGACACTGTTTATAAATGGGTGGTAAAGTAACACGTTTGAGTTAAAAACCGCTCATTTCTCACCCTCCTGGGTGCTGGACGGGAAGGTGTGCTGGGCCAGGCCTGGCCTGGTGACCCGGGTTATTGTCCTTTGACACCCCACCCTGCCCCGATCCCATTTGAAGGGTCAGAGTTGCTAATAGAAGTGGTGGTGGTGTTGTTTTTAAATGGAGCAGACGAAGCGCATGTCGGAGCGTTGCCGGGCAGAGCTCTCGCTCTTCGCTGTGTGCTCAGGAAAGCACCGTGGTTTCCTCCGCCCTGCGAAGACGGTTTTGTGTCTCTGACCACACGTCAGTGGCTTCTCTGAAAGTGCTTGAACTTCTTGCAGCTTTGAGCAGTGCTGCAGCCTTTTACACTCACCCCTTCTGTCCCCTTGCATCCTTATTTATTCTCCTTTTGCTGTTTTGACACTACTTGTGGACCCTGGTGAGCAGAGGAGTCTGTTCTCGTGCAGCAGTGCAGGGGTGGGAGTTGATCTCGGCATCTCCCCCGGCCGAGTCTTCCTCTGCCAGCCCCCGGGAGCTGCTGTGTTTGCAGCACCGTGACATCTCCTTCTCTTTTTTTATACTCTGCTTGCCTGGGTTTGCACAGTTTTGTGAATAAATACACTTGAGGTTGCTTGGGGTTTTCGCATCCCCCACACTCGCATAATCACAGAATCACAGAATGTTAAGGAATGGAAGGGACCTCAAAGGTCATCCAGTCCAATCCCCCTGCTGGAGCAGGAACACCTAGATAAGGCTGCACAGGAAGGCATCCAGGTGAGTTTTGAATGTCTGCAGAGAAGGAGACTCCACAACCTCCCTGGGTAGCCTGCTCCAGTGCTCTGTTGCCCTCACTGAGAAGTAGTTCCTTCTCAAATTTAAGTGGAACCTCTTGTGTTACAGCTTGAACCCATCACCCCTTGTCTTACTGTTGGTTGTCACTGAGAAGAGCCTGGCTCCATCCTCGTGACACTCACCCTTTACATATTTATAAACATTAATGAGGTCACCCCTCAGTCTCCTCCAAACTAAAGAGACCCAGCTCCCTCAGCCTTTATTCATAAAGGAGATGCTCCACTCCCTTCATCATCTGTGTTGCTCTGCGCTGGACCCCATCCTTGCTCTGTTCCCTTGTTAGAACTGATTCTTGTGTGTCACTGGCCACATCCAGACGTGAAAAGGCTGAGCTTTGCAGATGGTGCAGATCAGCATCTATTCACCTGGAACGTGGTGCAAAGGTATTTCTGCTCAGTTTGGTTTAACTTCTTTGTGCATCTGCTGTTTCTTCTTGATCCAGATGGCTCTGGCCTGAGAAATGTATCGTGTCCTTGTCCAAAACAGCCATGCCTGGGCATCCGTCTCAGGTTCCTCAGCTTGATGACAAGACTGAGTTTTATTCTAGATTGGTGACAATTCTGAGCTTCACCTGCTGAGGAACCATGCTGAGCCTATGGCTGGACTGGTCCCTTCTGTTTTCAGGCATCGAGAACTCACATGGAGCCTCTGTCATCTCATTTTCCTCGCTGCCCTCGAAGCACTGCTGTTTAGCGAGCTAATGGATGTACAAGATAGCTGGTTTAAAAAATGAGCTGGGTTTTAGGTGATCAAAAACAGGCGGTGGGGCTGCCTGGTCCCCGCTGTCACAGGCACTCGGCTGCTGCGGCTCCTGGTGTTCAGGTTCATCGTGATCAAAACTGAAAGGTGAAGTTTGTGGTTTAATTTGTTCAAATTGAATTTTTTTTTTCCTTCCTCCCTGCAGTAATAAATTACTGTAAAAACTCTAAACTAAACTGACAAGCACTCGTGCAGCCTGCAAATAATTACTGTAGGCTCCTCTTAGAGGATTACTCTGAGCCCTGCCTGGGAGTGAGATCAGGTAGTCACTCAGTCTCACAGAATTAGTCATATTTTTTCTTTTGGTTTAGGTCTATGTTTGTATCTGGCCTGTAATGTGACTTCTGAAATACGCTCATCTGCATACGCTCTGCGTGGTTCTTTTTTAATTAGATAAATTAAAGTGGATTGACTATACATGTCAGTTGGGCGTATTAATTTTTTAAATCCTATTTCACATTACGGCATCCAAGAGGGATTACACGGACTTTAATTTTTGGATGTCTGGTTTATGGCTTTTCATCTACAACACTTTCACTTCTAATAATTTTAAAAGCATTTGAATCGCTGAGACAGACTTTTTTTTTTTTTTTTTACACCTAAATTTTCTATTTCGGAAACAGCAGTGGTTTTGTTTCCGTAACTTTGTTTGGATCTATATCTTGTTGTGTTGCTAGTAGAGGTCTTCAGGTCAGTGGTTTTCCAAAGCCAGTATCCAGCATTATTCCAATCCTTTGTACGTACGACAGCGTTGAATAGGAACAGCCTTGCGTGTGGAGATGGGTGGGAGGCAGAGATTAAGAGATGCAGCTTCCAGGGTTGGGGAATGTCACCGCAGAGTGGCAGCAGTGACATACCAGCCATTTCTTCTGCATGTTTAAACACGAAAGAAGACAACCCGGTCCCAGACCTCTCCCTCCTCTCTCTCTTCTCCCACCGCTCAGGAAAAGGCCATCGCAACATTCCCTGGAAAGAAAACCCCTCGGAGCAGGACTTGACCAAGAGAGATAACGAAGATTAGCCAGAATGATTTTTATTTCCTTTTGCACAGTGCAGCTGGGGTATTAGGTCCATCAGCGGTTTGGGGGGGGTCAAGTGCTTTGGGGTATTAAGGGGCTCCATCAGCAAAATGCAGACCCAGTTGGCAAGGTTGTTGCCTTTGCAACAACTGTGTTGGCATCACTAGATTTGTCTCATTTCGAATTAATTCAATTAAAATTCTAGCTTGGTTATCTTCAGCTGTCACCAGCGATTGTTGTGAAGCGCAGACAAAACCTCTGGTTGGGCAGAGCCCTTTTCTCAAAACATTGGGGACGGGCGGAGGGACGATGTCACAGCAAATGCTGAGATATGGGCAGCAAAGCATCCCTGCATCCCGGAGGAGTCCAGCCTCTGAACCTTGTCTTTCACCATCAGGAGTTTCCAGCTGGTTGGTGCTGGAGAAGAGAGTTGCTGATTTGTTCCCTCTACCGATACATGAGATGATTCAAATTTTCTGAAACTGTGGATACTGAGAGAGCTAATGGGGAGTTTGGAAGCATCTTCCTCCGCTCCGAGCTGTCCTGGCTGTGTATTACAGCTCTGTTTCTTGTTTCCCCCCTCAGACAGGCAGGATTGACAAGTCCTACCCCACAGTGTGCGGCCACACAGGACCGGTGCTGGACATCGACTGGTGTCCCCATAATGACCAGGTCATCGCCAGTGGCTCCGAGGACTGCACCGTCATGGTGAGTGTCTTTAATTTATCTTGCAGGGTGGGGATTGCTTCACGCTAAAAATGTGGCTGCAAAAGACACTTGTATTTCTGAAGGCATCTCTTGTCCTGATGCTGAGGGCAGAGTCCTTGCTGGTGCCATGGTACCGTGATACCATGCATGTTTTGTCTTGCTTTAAGAAATGATGCTGTCCAGGCTGCAGGACCTAGCTAAAAATTGGAGCAAAAATAGCAGAATGAGCTTTATTACCTGCGGAACAGCAGAATTTGGAGTTTCACAATTGGTTCTTTCCTCTCGTGTTACTGTTTGAGAAGATGCAGCCTCAGACTTCCGAGAAGAATCTCTTCAGCACCGAGATGCACTTGGCCCGTGTCTTCCTGGCTTTGTCTTCAATTGCTTTTCTCTTTTTCCTTCCCCTGGGGATTTGTCTCGTGTTTGGGAAAAAGAAAGAGAAGCGTGCCAGTCAGTGCTGGGAGATGTTTTGATTTTTGCAGAAGACGGAGGTGGTTCCTTACCTCAAGTATCCTGATGGATGCGGTGGGAAGAGGTGGGGATTGGAGGGGAACAAGCCCATCACGTTTCAGAATTGCTTCACCCCTTGATTTAAGGGTGAGGCTTAAATTTTTTCATATACTTGCAGGTTGTGAGTAGATGTCAAAAGGGCTTTTAAAATAAGTAAATAAAAAATAATCCAAATTCTGCACCTGCCAGCCTTGGTCCTGAGACCTATTTTACCTCAGTCAAGGCCCAGTGAACAATACCCGACCTTGCTCCATGATGGATGTGGAATTCCGCGTATGCAAACACAGCAGAATAAGTGAAAGAAAATCCTTGTAAGATGAAATAATGCCAAATAACTTCAGTGATCTTTGGCCATATTTAGAAATGCTGTAGGCTGAATGTTATATTGAAATCTTATTATAGATCATGTCAGATAAATTCTTTTGCTTCTGTTCATCGTTAAAATGTTTGGGAGGGGATTCATCCCAAGAGGATTATCCTGGGACAGCTCTTGCCTGTGATCTCTCAGTCTTGGAAGCTGAAGCATGTTAACGAAATGTGCTATATTTAATATAAAACAAAACAACAAGCTTCTGTGTTTGTAACGTTCGCTACTGGGTTAGAACTAAGCTTTGGAGGATGCAGAAATGTTCCTCCAGAAACCAGGATCCAGAAGGGCTGCGAGTCAGTGTCTGAAACATGAGCATCAACAGAAGGTCCGTAGCTGCCGCCTTGGAGGCAAAATAAGTCGCTAATCCATGTGCAATGAGAAGTATGTTGTGAGGCTCCAGAGGGATTGAATTATGCAGAAAAACCAACAGTGTTCAATTACAAGTTGTCCAAATGCTCCTAACGTAGACACAAACTCGTCTGCGAGAATCTGAGCCTGCGAGCGCCCAGACGAGCTCTGTGGGTCGCGCTGGGTTTGCTGCGGCTGCCTGCGAGTCTGCACGCTCGTGTTCCTGCGCGAGACCTGCTAGCGTGACCACGTCTTGATGGAAGCAAGCAGCGGGGAAGGAGAATTAAAAATGGGTCCTTGCTGCGCTCGAAGGAACGAGCAGTACACAGCTCATGGTGTTAGGTGCATGTTAGCTGGAGGTTTAAGATGCAGTGAAGCTGAGTGCCAGCAGTAGCGATGGAGAAAGCAGAGAGGACTAGCTGAAGAATCATCAAATCATGGAATACCAGGTGGGAAGGGACCTCAAGGATCATCTGGTCCAGCCTTGAAGTTAAAGACTGAAGCTGAATTTGTTGTTTAGTATCACGGAACTTCTGGTGGGAAATGATGTGTCCCAAAACATTTGGGATGGTTGTTGGCTGGGCAGAGATCGAGTATGTAAAGAACAACCTGGCCTGGGCTATTTGGAAAAAAACTGGATGAGCTAATGGGCCTCCCCATTTTTAATTGCTTTTCTGTCCTGGCACGGGTAATTTAGCATCCTGGTTTCTTTGCTTTTCTTCAGTAAAGGTTTTAGAGTCCTGTTTCCTGAACAGCCTGGCACTGAGCACACTCACCTCACTTGAAAGGACCTGTGGTTGTTCAGCAGCTCCAAACTCTTCATCAGCCAATGTGAAATGAGAGAAGGGATGTGGCAGAGGAGCTCGCGTGGCTTTCTGCACAAGTGCCAGCTGCTTTTTGAAAAATACCTGATTCCCTGCAGCCACCACTTGGAGCTGTCTGCAGCCTTTGTGCTGCGCAGGGAAGGTGAACTTGGCCCTTTCAACAGCTAGAAGCGTTTTCATATATATAAAACCTCAGATTTGCAGAAGGTGGAAATACCCTGTGAGCTCCATATAAACCTTGAGCAGGTTCTGGTGTTTGAGATCCTGAGACTAGGGGTTGAAATAGGGGGCTGGGAAAGAAAGATCTTTTTCTGGTACCGCTGGGCTTTGTGGCTTGGACAGCTTTAGAGATTTAACTCTTAGCAGCTGCATCAAGATTTGTGTGATGGGAGGTAACTGGCAGGTGTGATCTGACAGTTTCAGATGATACACTCGTTTATTTTGCTGTCACATCTGGTGCATTCAGAAATGATTTGGAGGTAGAGAGGTGGGGAGACAGTGGGGGGTGATGCTCAGGGCAGCTCAGCCTTGCAGGGCCACCTTTGTGCAGGTCACGGGGCTGGTGGGTATGAGCACATCTCTGATCCCAGCAGAGGAAAAAGCAGAACGGACCCCATCTCCTCTACTCCGAATTGCTCTCAGAAAAACATCTTTTAAACCCCTGTGGTGTGCAGATACCTTCTGTGGCCTCTGCTGGTGTTCTCTTCGAAGAGTGGATTTTCTTGTGCCAACAAATAAGGAATTTCTGAGATATTAATGGTTGGTGTTCTGCTGAATGACTCTAATTTACTGCAGGTTATATCAAGGCTTGTAGATAGTATCAGGTGTCCTTTCTCAGATATGGAAAATTTGCTCCGTCAGAAGGTGAATACTGATGAGATCGCATATAATGGCCGGAGTAGAGTTTGTTTGATTTAGCGGATTGTTTTAAAAATTAATCCATATTCCTTGCAATGACCGGAGACAGCAGGCTGGTGGCAAACGAGATGTGGTACCAGGACAGGATGAATCGGGACTGGCTAGTGGAGGAGAAGGTTTTGTAGCCATGAAAAACGGGTGCACAAAGTGCCTTTTCCTGCAGTGATACAGGAGCAGGGACACAGGTAAAACCCAGCGCTCAAACTCATTTCTTTCCTCATGTAAGGTGGATTTATAAATTAATGTCATTTCTAGAAATTGACTTAAACATCTCTGCAGGTCGGTGCAGAGCCGGAAGAGGTGGGTTTTGATTCTTTTTAAAGGGTATAAAAAGGGTGCTGGAAAAGTTGGCTTTATTGTGTTTCTCACATGCTGTTTGTGCAAAACCTTTTCCCTTCCTGCTCTTCCTCTGAGACCCAAACCTCTCCACACCACCGTGCCGTGACTTCACTTCCTCCATCGCAAACAAATCAGCCATTTTAACTTAAAAAACCCCACAAAACCAAACCAAACATCCCCCAACCCCCCGCAAGTGGGAGAGCTGACAAACTTACTGATCTCCAGTTAATCTTGCGATGTTTTCAGGTTTCCTTTCTGTGCTCACCCCGAGTCCTCACCTTCCGCAGGATGGGTCCCGCTTCCAAAGCGAAAGTGCCTGAATTTGCCCCGTGAATCTGATTTCGTCCCCCGCCGATGGGCTCCCCGCCCTGCGCTGGAATGAGTGGGCCGGGGCTCTCGGGAACACACCCCGACCTCACACACTCCTGCGTTTTGGGGTTTTTTTGCAATACCGAGGATTACTAAATCAATAGTTTCTGTAATCTGCAGAGGATTACGCTGCTCTGCAGCTGCTGTAAACTATAGGGGCTTTCCCTTAAAGAAAAAAAGAAAATCTGTCCTCCGGAGGCTTTTAAAAAATCCTTTTCGTTTGTATTTTGCCTCAAATACCTCATTTTCCTTTCCCACCCCCTTTTCTCACTGGCTCGCCTTTAAACCTGGTCCTGGAGTTTTCTGGCTCATAAGTTACTTTGCTATGAAGCTGCACTTGCACCAAAGGATCCCCACACCGCTCCCGGCGGGGACAGCGCGGGTCAGAAATGGGGACACGGTCGCTCGGCTGGGAGGACGGTTGGCTGCAGGTGTTGGAGCTGCTCTGACCCTGCTGCTGTCCCTGCATCCCCGGGTCACGCTTGGCCGAGCAGCTCCTGCTGCTTCTGGGTCTTTTTGTGAATAAATTCAATTTTTTGCCTGCCAGGCAGAGCTGTCGGACCTGAGCTGCTCGTGTCGAGCATCCCCTGGTCCCTGTGCTGGTGTCACCTCCCATCCCTCTGCTCCAAAGCCCCTGGCTCCCCTGCCTTGTCTCTGCTGGCGTCTCCCAGCTCTCATCCTTTCTTTCCAACCATTTTACAGGTTTAGGTAATAATCTGTTTTCTGCAGCATTGCGTTCTGCCTACAGCTGTGAATGGAGGTGGCTCATCTGACAGATCTGCAGCCACTCGTGACGTTAAGTGCAGGTAGCGGTTTGAGCAGACGGATATTGAAGTTCTCCCATCAGCAGGCGAGTTTGCAATTGTTGCTACTGTCAGGTTGTTGTTCCCTGACTGGCAAGGAGAAAGCTGCTTCTATACAGCTTCTAACCGGGTTTTATCTGGGCAGGCGAGATGATTTGTTGCCGTTTGCGAAATGCGTTGTGTTTCAACGTGATGCTCTCGTGCTGTGGCCGTGGTCGCTCGCAAAGTTGGTGCGGAACTGGCAGGACGACATTCTGCTTTCCCAGGCTGAACGGCTCTTGTTTGCAACCCGGTTTTAAAACATGGTTGCTGGTAAAGAGCCCTGGTTTCTGTTATCTTGGTGCTAGCACTGTTCTGTCAGGCAGGAGGGAACAAGAGGGGTTTTCAGCCCTTGCAGAGGAATTCTCTGCTGAGCTGGTGTGTCTGTTGTGGGTCTTTCCCCCGGGATGCTGAGGCTGCTGAGAGCTGCAGTAATTGTAGGGTTGTGTAGAGGTGAGCTGGTACATGCTGAGAGTTTTTACATCTCGGAGGTTTTGATTTGAGCAGCAGCCATCCCTGCGAGAAGGGAGAAACTGGGATTAGTGCAAAAACCCGTGTCACCCTCCCTCACATCAGTCTGCATCGGTTCAGAAACGCGCTGGGCTCGGGTCTGCCGGCTCCCACAGCCCCTTGGGCACCCAGGGCAGCTCTGCCCAGCCTTGTTCTCCAACTCCAGGAAAACCAAACAAAAGAAGGCGAAGCAAATGCGCTCTAATGCTGCCACCTAGCTATAGGCAGCTATAATTGCTCACTGACGGGCTTTCCGTTCCGTTTTTTAATTCACCACACGCAGGTCAAATTCAGTTCAAAGGCGATTGTCCAGTGCGGAATCGCAGGAATAGTTTTGGCAGGGCTGGTCCTACCTTGGGGCATGGGCGATGGGGTTTATCTCTCCCATCCCCGGTCCCTGCCGATTGCACAAGCCGCTTCCTTCGGTGCATAAACCTGCTCTGACCCCACCGCTGGAATCGCAGCGCTCTGCCGGCCTTGGGGTCTGTTCCCCTCCTCACGGCGCTTTCCTGGAGACATTTGCAACAGAAGTGTTGTGCAACCACGCGGGCAAAAACCAAACAGGCAGTTTGCTGTATTCCTGCACCACTAACTTGGGCTGCTTTAACCTTTGCCAGGACCAAACTGCTTTTCCCCAGTTAAATGGCATCTGAAAAGAGGCTCTAAACATAATGGGAAAGCCAATTGTCAGTATTTCGAAAGAAATTGAAAGCAGTCACCACTATAGCTGCATAATTTGAAAAGGCAGCGACTCGTTCAGATGGAATTGGAGCTGCAAGGTGAATTTTTTGGTGAATCCTTCTCAGGCAGCACCTGACCCGATGGATCTCTGGACACAGCGATAATGGGGTGTTTGCAGTGTAAGTAGCTGGTGGTTATTTGCTGGAAGGATGTTATGCGCAGATGACCTAAAGGTTTATTGGTGGCCGGGAACGATTCTCTCCCCATTTCTCTCTTCCTGTTTATATCAAGAGGTGACAACTCAGCCTTGTGCCGTGGCGAAGCAAACGGGTCACACGCTTTTCCGCGGGGGCGGCCCTTGGCTGACCCTCTTTCCTTTCCCCTTCCCAGGTGTGGCAGATTCCCGAGAACGGGCTCACGCTGTCCCTGACGGAGCCGGTGGTGGTGTTGGAAGGACATTCCAAGCGAGTCGGCATCGTGGCTTGGCACCCGACGGCGCGCAACGTGCTGCTCAGCGCAGGTACGGGGGCCACCAGCGTCTCTCCCACGCGTTTCGCTTGCACACCGGGTGTTTTGGAGAAGAGCTTGTTGACTCCCTTTCCTTCTTTCCCAGCTGCTTTAGGGCTGGTGAATCACGAGACTAATGGCAATGGGAACAGCGGGACACGTGGCTCACAGCCCCCGCCTTGGCTTGGCCTTTTCTTATCTTCAGTTTACAGGGACGAGGACCAGGAAGTTGTCTGGAGGCATGAGTTACAGTATTAAAGTTGTTCCAGACTTTATTTAATCTGCAAGCTTCATCCGCTGATAACTGTTTACATCTGCACTCTCCTCATCCCTGTTTTCATATACTTTTTAAAAAAAGGCTCAACCATTTCTCCTTTCCACTGATCCCCGCAAGGTATCCCAGAGTCTGGCTGCTCCTTCCAGCATTTCCAGCATTTTCAAAACTGTCTCCTTGACTGATATGGTCCATGCAATGACATTCTTTTAGACCTCTGAAAAACAGTCACATCATTATGGAAATAAGATGGATGTCATTATCCAGTAGTGTGGTTTGAGGCTTTTACAGCACAATCTTAAGACTGGAGCCCTTTGCCCTTAGCATCTCTTGCTCTGTATCCTGCAGTTGAACCGAGACCCAAGAGCTCCTGCACAAAGCTCCTGCTGTAGCAGTGGCCAGGGGACACTTCCACAGAACCTTCATCTCCACCAGTACCTCCTGCTTTTTCCTTCCTTTTTTCTCCTGTATATACCAGTGTAGTGATTTTAGCGTGTTTTTTTTTTTTCCTACGTTTAGGTTGTGACAATGCAATCATCATCTGGAACGTGGGGACGGGTGAAGCCCTCATAAACTTGGACGACATGCACGTGGATATGATTTACAACGTGAGCTGGAATCGCAATGGCAGCCTAATCTGTACAGCTTCCAAAGACAAAAAAGTTCGAGTTATTGACCCCAGGAAACAAGAAATTGTTGCTGTAAGTTTGCGTGATAATGAAAGAAGGAACTGGGTTTCACTCCAGCAGAGAGTTACCAAGAACTTCTAGAGAAAGAACCTTTTTGCTTTGTTTATACCATGTTTAGTCGTGTTTTTTCAAAGTGAGGACAAAATTACAGGAGGGATAGCAGCGCTCGAAGGATTTGTCTGGGTTTACTGGGATTAGTGTTTGAACTGGGATTTTAGGGCTCGGTTTTAAAACCTGCAGGAGTGTAATTCCACATCTAATCCTTTTGTATAATTACAGTTCCAAAGTTGTGTACGCAAAGTGGAGATTTAGCAGCCTGCATATGTGTCTTAGCTTGCAAAGAAGCCTTCCTCCAGCTTTGCGAGAGGCTGATGGGCAAAGCTGAAACGCTCCAGGAATGACCGCTTCTTTTGTGGTTTAGTGATGGATTTCTTCCCTCAAACATCGGGCAAAGTTAGTTAGTTGGGTGTTGCTCCATATAGTCGGCATCCTGCGCGGAGGAGCAGCGTGTCCTGCTGGGGATTCGGTGCCGCCAGAAGAGAAGCCACCACCGTGTTGGGCTTCGTGTTCCTTGCTCCCAGCTGACCTGTACATCTCTTTCAGGAGAAAGAGAAAACCCACGAGGGAGCCCGACCCATGCGAGCCATTTTCCTCGCCGATGGAAACATCTTCACAACCGGCTTCAGCCGCATGAGCGAACGGCAACTCGCCCTTTGGAATCCTGTATGTTCCTGTCCCACCGCTACTTTATTGTTGTAGCTAATGTCCGCGGAGTTACCGCCCCGGACCCTCAGTCACCCGCTAAATTAATAATTCATATACTTGAGCATATTCCAGCTCCTGCCTGCTCCTCCTGTGCCAGGAGGTATTGCTGTTATTTGGGCTGGATGTTGGCTCGGTAAAGGAAATGAGTCCTTTTGGACCAATCCCACCTCACCAGGAGCAGCTTCCTGACTGGGGGAAGGTCCCTTCATTCTATACATTATACATACAAAGCAAGACAGCAACAATCCCATCAGACTGGCACAAGACACTCGCTATTGTGACTGTGTCATGCCTGTCCCTTGACTTTGTGAATTTTCTTGGGTCCTGCTTTTATTGCGTTTTGTGATTACAACGTCCTTGGCGAATGAATAAGCTTGTGAACATTTACAGCGTTGGTTATTGTGACACACAGGTCCCTCAGGGTGGTGAAGACACTGCTGCGTGTTCACTAGCTACAAAGAACTGTTAATAATTTAGAACCTGTGTTAACATGAACTTTTCCATTTTCATTAACATCCCTGGCACTTTTTTATTTCCAGAAAAACATGGAGGAGCCAATAGCCCTTCATGAGATGGACACCAGCAACGGGGTCCTGCTGCCGTTCTACGATCCAGATACCAACATTATTTACTTGTGTGGCAAGGTAAAGAGAAGCTTTTGGAGTGACTCTTGAGTGAATGGTGCCTGTGAAATGTTCCCCGAGTGTCCCCATGGAGAAAGGGAGAACCAGAAGTCAGCGCTGCAGCGATGGTCAGAGCTGCAGACAGATCAGGCTGCTCTGAAATGGGTTTGATGCTCGCTCAGCCTGTGGGCTCTGCCCTGGGAAGGTCTGGTGTGTAGCTGGGTGTTTCTTTGAGGTGGATTTACTCAGGTAAAGCTGCTCTTAATGCAACAAGCCCAATACCATCATCAAAACACCTCTTGGTGTTGACCTGAGTGATTGTCTGTTCATGTGGGAGGCAGGTACATTTTAGATGTTATCCTCCTTGTGCTCGAAAATGGTGGAGCATGTAGCAACACTTGCTGTAATTTTGCAGGGTTAAATAATAGAAAACCGGAATCACGTGCTCCTTTCCAAAAGCAATTTGTAGGCACTAAGTGCTCTGAAGTGCCCACTTCTGGTGCTGCAGCTTTGGAATTAGTACAAATAGGAGCCAAAGATAAGATGAACGAGTAATTACAAAGGAGGATCCATGCAAGTACATTCAAGAATCCCATCTGTGTAAACAGCTAGTGGGAAATACTTGTTTTATAGCTGCTCCCTCTCCTGCTGTGTCAGAGATCCTAGTGTAGTAGCATTGCTGGGAAGCAAAAAGAAATTGGTTTCTAGCCATTCTGCCTGCCAGGGGCAGAAACTTCAGCTTTTTCACAAGGGGAGGTGTTCAAGTTGACAGCCCCAGTCTTGAAGCATGAGCTCCGGTCGCTGTACCACGGTATTTTAAAGAAGAGCGCTTATCCCTGAGCTGTTCAGGGGATGAAGGTGGGTCACAGGAGGGATCTGCTTTGTGGTGGTTCTGCTGCCGTAGGGACAGTGAACGCAGCAGTGCGCTGTCTGATAGCGCCAGTGGGCAGCAGCCTGAGGTGAGACACATTTGAGGGTAAACAATGGGGTTTAGCCTGAAAAACAAAATCTGTAACATGTGCATTGCTCTGTGAGGGAGTTCTGGAAGGAAAGGCCGTGGGGTGAGAGCAAGGGCTGCCTGGCCTGGTGGGGAACCAGGCGTGTGGGCATGGGGAGCGCTGGCCCCTCCAGAGTGATTCTCCTGTCGATTCTTGCAGGGTGACAGCAGCATCCGCTACTTTGAGATCACAGATGAATCCCCCTACGTTCACTACCTCAACACCTTCAGCAGCAAAGAGCCGCAGAGGGGCATGGGGTTCATGCCAAAGAGGGGCCTCGATGTCAACAAGTGTGAGATTGCCAGGTAGGGCTGCCGGGGGGTCGTGTTGGCTTTGCAAACCATCCTGTACAAGTTCAACCATTTGGAAATGAAAAATCCCGCTGTTGGAAAGACCTCTCTGCTGTCGTTTTTGCAGTTAGGACCTGCGACATCAAGCGGTACTTGTGCTGGGCATAACGTGATATAACCTCAAAACACACTGGGCCTTAGGCCGAGTGTGTTATTCTGCTAGATCTCACTGATTTATATGTTGTCTTCAGAAAACTTAGTGTCAGGTTGGTTTCAGCCTGAGCTGTCAACATATAGGTGATAAATTTTTGGTGCCAAAACTGAACACAGTATTCCGGGTGTCCTCACGTCTGAGTCTCACCTTTCCTTTTTCTTCTAAAGGTTCTTCAAGCTTCACGAGAGGAAGTGTGAGCCCATCATCATGACGGTTCCTCGAAAGGTGAGCGCTACGTGTTGGTTCTGTGGTTTGAAGCCAGCTCGTGTCTTCCAGCCCCAAAGCGTTTGACCAGTTTGTCTCTTCTGGCTTGCAGTCGGACCTCTTCCAGGATGACCTGTACCCCGACACCGCTGGCCCGGAGGCAGCTCTGGAAGCAGAGGAGTGGTTTGAGGGGAAGAACGCCGATCCCCTCCTCATCTCCTTGAAGCATGGGTACATCCCTGGCAAGAACAGGGATCTCAAGGTGGTCAAGAAGAACATACTGGACAACAAGCCTGCAGCGAACAAGAAAAGTGATCTCATAAATGCTCCAAAGAAAGCAGCTGATGCCTCAAACACTGTGAGTGAAATTCAGGAGGTTTTGGGGATGGTGGCCCAAGATGTGATGACCAGCGTGCTGTATCTTCAGCAGCAGCTGTGACAGATCTCAGGCGTGGATGATTTGAGTACCTGGGACTGGGTGCCAGGGGAGGTTCAGATTGGATCTGGGAACAATTTCTTCCCCAAAGGGCTGTCGGGCATTGGAACAGGCTGCCCAGGGCAGTGCTGGAGTCACCATCCCTGGAGGGGTTGGACAGATGAGGTTCTCAGGGACAGGGGTTAGTGCCAGGGATGGGTTAAGGGTTGACTCAATGATCTTGAGGGTCCTTTCCAACCCAAACGATTCCATGGTTCTATATTGGCCCAGTATGTCCTTGAAGCTGCCACTGGGGACACTGGTCTGTGCCCCGAGCGTCACCGTTCCTGCGGTGCCCATGCCGGGTGTGCGTTGGAGCATCCTCGGGCTTTGCAAACTGTCTGCAGAGGTCGAGCAAACCCACCTCTTCTCTTGTCTTCCAGCAAAACGAAGCCAAATTGGATGAGATTTTGAAAGAGCTGAAATCTATAAAAGACACGATCACTAACCAGGACGAGCGCATTTCCAAGCTGGAGCAGCAGATGGCCAAGATCGGGGACTGAGCGGGCGCAGCGCCGGCCCAGGCACATTCCAGTTTCCCCAGTTCGGCAAGCAGCAGCGTGCAGCATTCCAGTACGAGCTTTCCTGTTCTCCTAAATTCATGTCAACGAGAGCTGATGATTAAAAGCCAAGCTTTTTAGTGATTTTTTTTTTTTCCCTGATGTTTTAATGAATTTATGTGACTGTGTCAAACAAGTCAAGAAGAATAAGTGCTACTTTTACAGTATTTTTTTTTTCCAGATGTTACGAATTCTTGAAAACAAATCCATTCTGACTTTCAATGTTGTGCCCAAATATCTTTTTCTAGATTTAGGGACCAATGCCACATTGTTCTTAACCATTTTTTTAAAGTTGCCAAAAAAAAACCAAACAAAAAAAAAAGTTGCTTTTTATTTTTCTTATTTGCCACTTTGCAGTATTTGTGTTTTAAATTGAAAGGGACAGCACTGCGTGTGTGTGCGTGTGTGCGTGGTGGGTGTTTATACTGTTCTCTGAACAAAACCGAAGCTATTTTGTACAAATCCTCGATTTCGAACAATCAGATCGGTTTGCTTTGCAGTGTGGCCGCGGAGATCGTACGAGCTGCCTTTCCTGCCTCCCTAACTTGTCCTCATGTGACGGTTTAACAGAAAAACCCACAGTTCTGAGTAGGGTGATTCATGCCACAAAATGCCTCTGCTTCTACACCCTGAAGAACTTTTAAACTCGCATCATGTTGCCGTTTTAAAGTAGTCCCACGTTCTGGATCCCTCTCGCTGTGTCCAAACAGGCATGTTTTGCTCGCCTTTTTTTTAATTTTTGTTTTGAGGCAGGAGTTGCTGTTGTGCAGGAAATGTCTGCGTGTGCATCTGTGGAGGACACCGGAGTCCCCGGTTCTCGGGTGCCCGTTCCAGCCGCGCGCGTTGCTGCGCGTGCTCTTTTCTGCACCACCGCGCTCTTCGGCTCATTGACTTTAAGAAAAGCTTTTAAAAATCCGTGAGCTTGCGATTCTCCGGCCCCTCACAAGTCCTGAAGTTAGGAATTTAGGCCCTCCTTCCAAAGCAACGTCAGCAGTGGATGGGTGACTTTATCATGACGGGTCTCTGGAAACAAAATGCCTTCGTATTTTCTTTTTTTTTTCTCTCTACATCATTCCTGCCTCTCCACCCCACCCTGCTGGAAAACTTTGCAGGAAATTCCGTCTTCCCGGATCAAACCAGTGACCTCCATCCCAAGACCCCGCGTCTTCGGAGTGGAAAGGACCGGGGAGGGTGGGTTTGAGGCCAGTTTGGGCAACTGGTTTCTCACCTGCTCCCTCAGGGAAGGGACCCCGTGAGCTCATGGAATTTCTTGTTGGTGCCTCTGCTCAGCAAACTGCTGCTTGGGGGGTCTCCCCTGCTCAGGGGGTCCCTGGGGCAGGGATGGGTCGGTGCCACCGTCCCAGTACAGCCAGTCCCTCCAGTGCCGGGGAAACCTCAGCAACTGGTGTCCGGTTTAAAGGGGGCAAAGACACTGGGGGTCTGACAGCTGCTGCACTGCCTGTCCCAGCTGGGATCAAAGGGAGAATGTCCCTTCGGCCAGGCTGAAGTGATCCATTTTCTCTTTTGTTTTGTTTTGTTTTCCATTAGGTTAGCTAGAAATCCTCAAATTCTCCATTTTTCCCCAGTGTTTGCATGTTCAGAACCTGCAGGTTGAGGATTCTTTGTTCTGAGGGATGTCTGGGTGTGAAGGTGGAACCATGATGGAGCTGGAGAGGCAGGAGAACGGGACAGAGGAGGCGACGGATGTGTTAGAGTTGTGTGGCGTGAAAGCTTCAGACAAGCGGGTTTTCTTTGTTCTAAGTGGTGAGCGCAGCAGGAGGGACGAGTGTCCACATCCTGTGCCTGTGGCCGCCGATGCTGGATTCATGGTCCAGACGCTCTGCGTTATTTGAATGTTCGGTGACGTTTTTGTATTGCAGTAAATGGCTGAGATGATGTGTATTTTTATTTTTATTTTTTTTAAAAAAAACCCACCAAACGCAATGCTCCCCCAAATGGTGATCTCTGTGCTGATTCGTATGTGCGACTTCGGAGTTGTGTGCTTGGGGACCTTTTCTTTTTTTTTCTAATTGGAGGGAAATAAGTTTTCTGAGACGCTGGATTGCAATGCCCAGAGATCGGTGTGTGGTAGACGGTCCGAGGAGGGCGGAGGAAAAGCCGCCCTGGTTTTTCGTTTCTCGCCTGTGTTTTATTTAAATGAACTGATGCCTAGCCAGGCTCAACCGGAGTCAGTGCCTGAAGCTTTTTGTAGCCGTGATATCCCAGAAGAGAACCAGCGAAGTCCTGAAAGATGCGCTCTTATAGAGCGGCCATAGTATCTGTCCAAAAAAATATTTGCTTCCATTTTCAAAAGATAAAAGTCATTGATTATAAACTTCCTCTGGTTTGCTTTTTCTTTGGCTCTCTGCGTCCTGAACCCGCTGCTCCCCGTTAGCACCTGCGTGGAGGTTTTAGCGATAACCAGGTTGTTAAATGATAGTGTTAACGTTACATCCAGTGATGGAAATCTGGGTTGTGGCTGAGCATGGTCTGGTTTGGGGGACCCCCCACTTGTGTCTGCTCCATCCTGGGGGAGCTGGGCTCTGTCCCTGGGGTCACACATGGAATCGCTGGTGATTTCCCTGCAGGTGAGCCCAGGAGTTTGGCTGGAGGTGGGACGTGTGGGGGGTCTCGGGGTGACGTGGTCTGCAGAGGGAACAGCGCTGGCTGGAGCTGGGGGTGTCGTTCTGCTTCTCCCCAGCTGAAACCCCCTTCAAAGGCACCGGAAACCCTGCAGCGGTAAAAAGAGCCCGGGCTGGAAACGGCAGCGTTGCGTCCCTGTCCAGGTTTGACATCCTCCCCCTGCGCTGCCCCTGCGTTTCCCAACCACCTCCAGCTGCTCCCAGCACCCAGCGGGACAGGGATGCTCCCTGGCCCCCCCTGCACTCCCAGACCCCTCCCAGGGGATGCTGGTCCCTCCCCTGCAGCCCTGAACCCCATTTTCCATCCGTGCTTTTCCACGAGTGACCTGGGGCCGGCAGGAACCGGGACCTTCCTCCAGCCGCCAAGGCCGGGAGATTTCGGGAAGGGTTGGGGTGAGTCCAGCCTGCACACCGGGGTTTCACAGGGAGCTGGGGGGCTGGTTTGGCCCGGCAGCAGCTGCGGATGTGCTCTTGCAGCACCTTCCTGCGGCTGCACATTGCTGGTGCCCACGCTTGGGGTGCTGTGTTCGCAGCAGAGCCAGCGCCCGGCACCCCCGAGCCCCCCCAGAGCTCCTGGGCTTCTGTGGGCTGTGCCGGGGCCGTGTGTGCCGGGAGAAGGGCTCTTGTGCAAGGGCTCTGCAGACGCATTGGGCCAGGCCCTCAACCTCCTCCTGTGCAAAGGCCGTTTCTCAGGGTTGGGGTTCATCCGTGTCCCCTCTTGGTGCACCGTTCATCTCCACACCGTGCCCGGGTTGGGCTGGCAGCCCTGGCACCAGCTTTGCCGTCACTTCTGCTTTCGGGGCAGCGTGAGCCCCAACACGCAGCTCGGCCAGGGGCTCCCACAGGGCTCCTGGCACACCGGGGAGGGGTGAGAGGCCCCTTTTTGGGGTGCACCCCACATCCCAGCCCCCCTGGCTGGTGGGTGCACGCATCCCCCGGCCCTGGCGGCCCCGCTCCCGGTGTGACGTCCTCCCCCAAACCACAGCCGCTCTTCCGCGCCCGCCTTTCCGTCCCCGCCCGGGCGCAGGCGGAGGGCGGCCCGCGACGCCCCGCGGCTTTCGGCGGTTCCCCGGCCCTGGGGCTGCCCTCGCGCTCCTGTCCCTCCCCGCTGATCCCGCCGGTGCTGCAGCTCGGGGTCCCGGTGTCCCCAGCACAGGTGAGTCCAGGGGCTCAGCCACAGGGATGCTGTGGGTGCAAAGGGGATGCTCGGGTCCCTTTGGGGTGTGCATGGGTCCCCAGGGGCTCACCCTACGTGCAGCACTGGTCCCTGGGGTTTTTTGGAGGTGGGTCAGTGCTTTGGGGATGTGGAGCCTCCCGGGGACGCTCGGCGCTGGGGGATTTTGGCGTTGGGATGCTGTTGGGTGCGGTGCTGCAGGGACCTCGCTGACCTCCACCCATCCGGGTGATCAAGGTGGGGGGTTGTTGGTCGATGAATGGAATAGGGGGGATTTGGGGCGGTTTCGCTTCTCCTCCCACTCCGGCACAGATGCACAGGCACATGGTGGGCTCGGCCCAGGAGCCCACACCAGCCTGGCTGGTGAGGGGGAGGATGGGCAGCCGGGGAGGGGGTTAATGGAGATGTGTGCGACATCCCTGCGGTTTCAATTCTGCACGGGGAGTCATCCTGCAACCGCCTGTCCTGTACCAGCTGCCCCCATCACGGCTTGTTTCCCATTTCCAGACACTCCACTTCCTTTTCACAGCTTTCTCCTCGAGCAGAGCCGGTGGGTCGAGTCCCGCAGGTGGAGGCAGCTCAGGGCTGGGGGAGGGGGGTGATTGTATCCTCCAGCCCCCCCAAAGCCGGGGCCCCTCTCCGGGAGGGGAGGCAGATGCTTCACCCATGTGTGATCGCTCCTTGGGGCCATTTCCAGCCTCAGTGCTTAAACGGGGCCAGTAAGAAAGATGGGGACAGACTTTTTAGCAGGACCTGTTGTGATNCAGGCCAGGCTGGACGGGGCTCTGAGCAACCTGAGCTGGTGAAGATGTCCCTGTCATGGCAGGGGGGGCACTGGGGGAGCTGGGAAGCTCCCTTCAACCCAGACTGTTCTGTGATTCTGTGAATGATGGAGCTCAGCATCCTCCCGCAGGGAGCAGGACCCCCCCTTTCACCTCTCCCCTCTGTCCCCCCGCAGGTGCCATGGTGCTGCGCTGGGCCGTGCTGGTGCTGCTGGTGCTGAGCAGCCTGCGGGTGCGTGGGGCTGAGCCCCCCCCAGGGCAGCCCCAGGGCCTGCAGTGGATCTGGGGGGCGGCTGGGCAGGCGCGGGCTGAGCCCCCCCCGCTCTCCCGCAGCAGGAGGGACGATGGGGGGCAGCAGCCCAGCACCGCCACACCGGGGCACGGCCCACCTGCCACGGCCGTGCCCAAGAATATCGAGACCGATGCCCCTGAGCCCGACCTGCTGCTGGGCTCTGTGCCACCCCCCGGCACCAACGCCAGCCTGCACCAGGCACCCGCGGTGATAACCACGGCTGATCCCCTGGATGAGACCGATTCTCCTGAGCCCGACCTGCTGCTGAGCTCAGCACCAGCACCCGGCACCAACGCCAGCCTGTACCGGGCTCGCATGGTGCCAACCACAGCTGATCCACAGGATGAGACCGATTCTCCGGAGCCCGACCTAATGCTGAGCTCAGCACCAGCGCCCAGCACCAACGCCAGCCTGCACTGGGCACACGTTGTGCCAAGCACAGCTGATCCCCTGGATGAGACCGATTCTCCTGAGCCCGACCTGCTGCTGAGCTCAGCACCAGCACCCGGCACCAACGCCAGCCTGTACCGGGCTCGCATGGTGCCAACCACAGCTGATCCACAGGATGAGACCGACTCCCCTGATCCCGACCTGCTGCTGGGCTCTGTGCCACCGGCAGAGCCCGCCACACAGGCAGCACCCCAAAACAGCGGCACCACTGTCCCCAGCTGGCTCACTCCACCCGGCGAGGACCGGACCATGGCCGGCAGCACGGACAGCAGCTCCTCGGTGACTCCCCCGGCTCTTGTCCCCACTGCGGGCTCCAAGAAAGCCAGGGCTCCCCCCTCCCCGTCGCGTTCAGCCCCTTGGGACACTGAGCCCTCGGAGACGACGGTGCCGGTGCCCTGGGAGCCCAGCCGGGTGGTGGGCAAGTGCCTGCTGGCCATCCTGCTGCTGGGGCTGGTGGCCGCCACCTTCCTGCTGAGCACGGGGGTGCTGGGGGCCCTGCTGTGGCGGCGGGCGCGGACGGCCCAGCGCCGGCTCAGCCACACCGAGATGGTTTGCATCTCCTCCCTGCTGCCCGATGGCGAGACGGCTGCCAACGGCCCCCGGCCTGGCCCGGCCCACCGGCCAAAGCTGCTGCTCGACGGTGGCTCTGAAGCCGATGGGGACAACCTGACACTCAGCAGCTTCTTGCCGGAGCACGCCTGAGCCTGGGGACAGTGTCCTGCATTGCAGAGCATCAGGGGAGGTGGTGCCTGGTCTCTGGGGCTGCCACGTGTGGAGTCACGGTCAGGGGACTGTCCTGTCCCCTTGGGTTTGTGATTTACCCTGGACTGGTGTGATGGGGAGCTGCTTCCACGGCGAGCTCAGCCCCCAAGCCAACCCCATTAAAGCCTTACTGGACATGGTGGGTTACCTGGACATGGTGGTCTGTGCCTGGTGGGGATGGTGCCCACCAGCCCCCTGGTCCCCTCTACCACCTGCCCACATCCCCCTGCCAAAATTTCACTTCTCCATCCTCCTCCCCAGCCCCCTGAGGGGAGGCAGAAACAAAACCCACAGCCAGTTCTCCCCGGGAAGGGGATAAAACCAGACCCGGGGCTGGGGACCACAGCACCCCGGACCCCTCCCCGCATGGGGCTGGGCTGGTGCCACGGCGTGGGAGCGGAAAGGGTGGCAGTGCCAGGGCGGAAATGCCGGGGGGGCACAGGGACGGGTGCGCTCGTGGCGTAACGTGTTCCTGCCCTGCGGTCGCAGCGGGGCGAGGGGACGGCTCCAGCACCGGCGCTGCCCTTGGCGCGGTCCTGTGCGCTGCTGGGCTCGTCCCCGGTGAGCAAATGGTGGTCACAGGCTCTTGGCTTCACGGGGTGACATTGTCCCAGGCTGTCACTGCTGGGTTTTGGTGGGGAAAGGAGGGACAGGGACAGCAAAGTCATGAGTGGCCATCCAGGGTCCCACCGTCCTGCCTGTACCTGTGCAGGTATTGGTCACCCCCTGAGCCACCAGCCCGACCCCTTCCCTGTGCTCGCTCCTGGGGGAGCCACCCAAGGGAGCAGAAGTGGCTCAGGACTGTCCCTGCCCTGCCAGGCTCAGTGTCCCCGCGTTCCCATCCCTGCCCCAGCTGGGCTCAGTGTCCCCATCCGTGCAACCTCATCCCTGCAGCGACCAGGCTCAGTGTCCCCATCCCTGTGTCCCTGCCTTGCCAGGTTCAGCATCCCTGTCCCCATGTTCCCGTCCCCACCCCACCGAGCAGCTCGTGCTGCCCTCGACATTCACAGCGCACGCTTGGGCAGCCAAGAGTTTCGGCACGCGCTCGAGGCATCGCTGTGCCGCCCCATCCCTGGGTGTGCAGCCACCACTTTTGGGGACAACTGTCCCCCGGGGGGGTGGCAGTGTCACAGCTCACCTGCACCCCGGCCCCCAGCCCCGCCGCGTGTTTACATTGGCGCTCAGCTTCGGATACTTTCCATCTGGGGCTGCGCAGCTTCGCTCCCTCCTGCAAATGTAAATGTTTACGGTGAGTCAGCGCGGGCGAGGGGATCTGCAGCTGGTGATGGTGGCCGGTCCCTGGATGAGACACCCTGGCCACAGGCTCCTGGGTGATGCCACCCTGCTCTGTCCCCACGCGGCTGCAGAGCAGATGTTGGCACCCGGCTGTGCCAAAAAGGCAGCCATAGGAGCTCATGGCTCCACCATAATGGGCACAGAGGTTGATGCGCCCCTGGGCTGTTGGGGCCAGGCTGGGGACTGGGAGCCCACGGGGCCACTGTCACCCCCAGTCCTTTCTCTCGGAGGCTCATCCAGCTTCCACCCCAGTCCAGGCAAGGGTGAAGCTGGTGGGTGCCGGTCAGAGCGATTGCTCCTGCTCTCAAGCAGCCCCATCCTCACATCCATCGCTCTGGGAGCCCAGCGAGCAGTGGGATAAACTTTCCTCCACCGCCACAGCCCGAGCCGGCTGCCAAGAGGCAGGAATCACCCTATTTGGCATCGTCAGCAGGTCCTGTCGAGCTGCCATGGCCCAGCTCACAGCCCAGGAATCTGCAGGAAGCCAGGACGGTGTCACAGCAGGATCCGCGGGGCTTGTCACCTCGGCAAACCTCTGCTGTGCCATGCACAGGGCTGTGTGCGACGCGGTGCTGTGCATGGTGCTGTGACACGATGCTGTGCATGATACTGCGCACGCCGTGGAGCAGCTCCGCAGGATCAGTCCCTCCCTGGGTATTTCGCTGGCACAGCAAAGTGCAGCCCAGTGAAGCAAATTACAAGCAGAGTGGAGCCGAAATGTCTCAAATTGCAGGTTACCGCCGGCTGGTTGTGCCGCGGAGCCCAGCCCGGCGGGTCCCCGCGTTCCAGCCGCCCCAAATTACAAAGTGGGGTGCAGGCGATGCTGCCCTGCCCAGTGCCGAGGGGCCGAGCCCTCCCCGGCCACAGGCAAAAACGGCATCGTAATGGCCGGGGTGTGCTGGCACCGGGGCTGCCCGTCCCCCCTCCACCTCCACACCCGGGAGAGCCCAGGGCAGGGACGGGGACCATGGGTGGGGTGGGGATCCTAGAAAAAAAGAGGTGGGGATCCTGGACAAGGAAGGATGGGGACCCTGAACAAAAAGAAATAGGGACCCTGACAAGGAGAGATGGGGACCCTGGACAAGGAGGCTCAGCCCAGCACCACCATTGCTGGGTTCATGATGGAGAATTGCAGCCGCATCCTGGTCCGGGCTGTGAGAGGAAGCCCAAATGTCACTGTCACCCCTCTGGGCTGGCCTGGCTCTGCAGCACGGCCGCCCCCACACCCCCCAGTCTCCCCTCACCTTTCCCCCTTCCCCTCTAAGGTTTCAGCACTGATCACTTAAGGCCAGGAAAAGCTGCCCCGGCAGCTGCACGGAGCCACCAGCTGCAGACAGACAGACGGACCCGTTATTTCTGGGAGCCACGATTACATTTGGCGACGCCGGGAGAAACCCAAGCGGTGATGGATCCCCTCCGGCTGCCCAGTGGTGACCAGAACGGGCCCCCTCGCCCCCAGCCCCGGGGTGGTCGCAGTCCCCAGGGGCCAGCGATGGTTTTTTGGAGGGGGATCTGGCCGGGTCCCCGGGGAGGCGTGCGGAGGCAAATAGCAAGAGGATGAGGTCACTGGCGGCTGCGGCCTCTTGAGCAACTTCAGCCCAGGCTGAGGGACCAAGGGGGGTGGGCAGAGCGCTGCTGAGCTGGGGTCCCCATGGACCTGCACCCCGATGCAGATCCGCCTGTGCCAGAGCATTTCCTGGCTGAATTGGTCTCCTGAAATCAAGGGGGGGTTCCCGAGCCCTGCCTGCCCCTGTGCCACGCTGCCAGCCCCCAATAACACTGGGGCATGGAGCCCAACACCCTCCCTGTCCCCTCACTCGGTGGCCGTGTCCCCCCAGCTCCTGCCTGCACCCCAGCAGGGTTTGGGCTTTAGGGCTGGCGTGGGGGCAGGATCAGGCCCTGGGCTGGGGTGCTGGGGCCCAGGCACACATTGAGGGGCATATGAGTGGGGGCTCCTGGCACAGCATCATTTTGGGGGTGCCAGCACCCCTGTCCCACCATGGCAGCTCAGCCACGTGGCCTTGGGTTGGAATTTTACCTCTGTACTCATGGGCAAAACCAGCCTTGCAACAGACCCCCCTTCCCCACTTGCACCCCAAAAGGTGTCCCCTCCCAGTAGCACCACTGGGTGATGGGGGGCACTGGGGCTCCCTCCTTTGCCGGCAGGGCAAGAGGCCGGGCAGCCCCCAGCCGGGTTTGGCTGGGAGGGGGCCCCTCACCGACCGCCCGCGCTCCCTCCCCAAACCAGCCCTAATGAGAACAAGCTGGTCCCGGCTGCGGCGCAGGAGGAGGAGGAGAAGGAGGAGGAGGCTCCATCCCGTCAGGCAGCAGAAAGGGGCGCGAGGAGGCGAGGTGTGCGGGACAGACCCCATCCTCCCGCCAACGCGGCGGCTGCGGGCGAGGTGAGGATCCCCCCGGTTTTGGGGTGGCTCAGGCTGCCCCATGGCCGGGGCGCTGTGGCGAGGGCTGGGCACAGTCCCCACAGAGGGACGTGGGGTGGTCCGGAGGATGCTGTGGCTGGACAACATCGAAATGGTGACTTTCTTGTGCGTTTAGGGAGCAAAGGGGGTTCAGCTGTGCCAGGCCAAGCCGGGTGGGGATAGGGATGGGTTGGGGGGCCAAGGGCTGGTGGTGGCCATAGGAACAGGCCCTTCTGTTGCCATGGGTTTAGGCTTTGCTCGGCCTCTCTGTTGCCACAGCTGCTCATCATCTCAGCTCGTTAACAGCTAATTAATGCCTTCGCCCCACCCGGGACCCCTCCCTGCTGCAGCCGGTGAAGGTGGTAGAGGGGACATTACTGTTATGGCAGCGAGCCCTGAGCCCACGGCAGAGGCAATGCCTGCAGTGAGCCGGGAGAGTTGGGGGTCCGGGGTCAACCCCCCACCTCCACCGCCGTCTCTTTGCTCTGGTTTAATGCAAACCAGATTTTGCAGCCAGGAAGGAGCCTGGAAGCCAAATCCCACTGCTGGAGACCTTCCTAGTTTGGTTTGGTTTTGGGGGAAAAAATGGGAGGTAGGTTGGGATTTGGGGGGCCTGAGCTTGGGGGAATTGTCCTGGGGGGGGTCCCTGCTGATGGACCTGCAGGGCTGGTTTGTGAGACTTTCCTGTGGGGCCGTGTGGAGGGGAGAGCTCTGGGAACGGCTCGATGGCATTACATGGCTTAGACGAAACACGCTGTGCCCCTGGGGAGCGCAACGTGACACGTTGGGGACATTTGCACCCCACTCCTGAACCCCACAGGGGTACGGAGCCCAGATGGGGGCTCGCCTTGGCTCATTGCTTCGTGTGGGGATGGGAGACACTTATACCATGTCCCGTAATGTGCTGTGGGGCAGATCCAGCTCCAAAGAGCACGGCATGCGAGGGGATGAAGTTTTACCCTTCACCGGGAGGCTCAGGCAGCTGAGAACTCTGAGGCCCCCTATTCACCCCACCCCAGCTCTAGGGCAGCCCCTTCGCAGAGGCTCTTGGGGTCCCGCACCCCGTCCCAGCACTGGGGTGAAATCCAGCCGCCAGCCTATTTTTAGCCGCGCTCAAGCTGGGAATTGTCTGTAACGGTTTGCGCCGGGACAAACGGTTGGGAAATGCCTCTCGCGCCGGCGGCCGGCTCTGCTGCAGCATCGCCTGTGTCAAAGTTTCCACTTGGAAACCTCAATTTTTTCAGGAATTTTCTAATCAGCCAAACGACCGTTGTCTGAAGCCGGTTGTTGGCAGCGGCCCCGGTCCCCTCGCCGCGCACGCAGCATCCCCCCAGGCTTGAGCAATTTGATTCAGCTGCTTTCCATCTACTTTTGCAGCACGCCGTTGCAAAACAAACACCGACCCTTGCTCGGTGTCAGGGCAGGGAAACCGGAGCAGAGTTTTTTCTTTACTTTTTTTCTGGGTTTTTTTGCTTTTCTTAAGGAAATTCAACCAGGTGAGTAAGTGAGTGGCCGAGCTCACCGTCGGTGGCTTGACGCTTGTGCTTGTCCCTTGGTGCTTGGAGTCACACGTGGGGCTCAGGCGGGTGGATCGAGGGGCTTTGCGTGGGGCAGGCTCGGGGGTCTCACTCCATGGGGGTGTTAATATTTTGCCCCCTCCTCTGCACCCCATAGGAGCTCTGGGGGAGATGGTGACACCGGCGATGGCTGCATGGCTGCTGCTGCTGCTGGCGGCAGCCCCGGTGCTGGCGGCAGCGCCCCGGCGTGCCGCGGTGCTGCCCGACACTGGGGGCAGCGGGGACGCCGAGGAGGTCTCAGCTGAGCCACCCGCCCGCTATGTGACACCAGGGACCGGCCCGACGCTGGGGGACGCGGTGGGGACCACGGTGACCAACAGCTCGGCGCCGGGCGGCGTGCTGGACGGGCTGGTGGACTTCTTCAAGGAGTACATGCTGCTGGTGGTGGTGGTGGGCTCGCTGGCCTTCGTCCTCCTCTTCATTGTCTGCGCCGCCGTCATCGTGCGGCAGAAGCACAAGGCATCCGCCTACTACCCCTCCTCCTTCCCCAAGAAGAAGTACGTGGACGAGCGGGACAAGGTGGGGGGGCCCCGGGCTTTCGACGAGGTGCCCGACGGAGCCCCCGGCCGGGGGGAGCCCGTGGCCGTCGGCCGGCAGCTGGAGGCCGATATCCGCGCTGCCGCCCACAACCTCAGATCACCCCCCAAGGCGGGGGAGCAGAAACCCCCCCCTGAGGAGGAGGAGGAAGGAAGCAAGAAGCTGGGTGATGAGCAACCCGCCGAGCCCCCTCCCCAGAATCCAGGTGCTGAGGAAGCGGCGGGTGCAAGAGGAGCGGGGGGCGAGGGGGACCCCAATGCAGCCCAGGATGGATCCCCAGCCCCACCCGGTGTTTAGGGCAGCGATGGGTCCCGGGTGAGCCCGAGGAGACCCCGGCTTGGGGGGACATGTGATGGACATGGTGGTTTTTGCTCCATACATACGTGGTGGCTCAAGGAAGCCCTGACAAAGCCCCCCTTTGCCTCCTGCCCCCTCCGGGCCCCCCCAGCCCTCGCACCAGCAGGACGCTGTGGCAAAGCCACATTTTTTCAGCAGGCGGTGTTTTCGGCAGCACTGAAGTGCCATCAGCCCCATCGCTCCTGCTGCCTGAGGGGCTTCCCCCATCCCGGGCGCTGTGTGGGTGCAGCCCCCCTGCTCCGGCTCTGCCCCCCGGTGCTGTGCCAGCAGCCCCCACCCTTGTCATACGCTGCCAGCTTGCTCCTAAATGTAATTTTACTAATTAGTGGCATCCCAGCCCCTGCCAGGCAGCTGCACCCTCGGGGTAGAGGCAGCCGGGGGGGGTCTGTGCAGCCAGTGGGGAGTGGGACAGGGGCCTGATGTGACCCCATCGCTGGCTTTGCTGGTGGCTGTGACACCGAGGGGACAGGACAGGATGACCTTGGCTGAGGGGAGAGGCCCCATCCTGCCATTTTTCTGCCCCAAATCCACAACCCGAGGGCAGCCCAGAGCCCAGCCGGACTTTTCGCCTTATTTTCTTAACCCCTTCAGCTCATAATAAAGGTATTTTCTCTGCAGATCTGCCCTCCGGTGTGTTCCTGCAGCTCGTGGGGTGCCCGAGGCACTGTTGCTACGTTGGTTTGTTCCTTCTGGGCCCTCCCCGGTGTTGGGGTGCAGCCAGTTTCAGTTCCAGCCCCACGGGGTCCATGTGTCCCCTGAACCCGATGAAGTTTTTCTGCGTGGTGAAGCCCTGGGAGCTGGGGCACACACTTATCGTTCACAAAATCCCTACGTCGATGCGCCATTTCTGGGAAATTTTTATCTCCCAGCCTGCAGCTGCTGCCGTGTGCCTCGGCACTGGGACACAGCTGTGCCCGCTGGGGACGGCGGCCAAACCTGCGACAGAAAACAGGCTTTTCCGTCTGCAAAGCAACAGGCCCCCTCATCCCTGTCAGCCCACATTTTGTCCCAGCCATGGGGCAGGTCAGGATGCGTCCCCCACCGTCCCCACACGGGTACAACTTTCCCCCTGGAAGCGCGTTGGCTTTACCTCCCTCTTGCATTTTGCCGAGGGACTTTTGCCAGCCCGTTTTGCCCCAAAGCTGATGTTGGCATCTGAAATTTCCCTGATATTTTTTTTTTTAGCTGGGAAACCACAGGACAATTCTGGGGAGCAAGGCACGTTCCTCACAGCAGGACACACAGGCCGAGACGCGGCGCGGGCGGTGCCGCGCGAGCGATTTGGTGAGCGACAAACCACGGTGGCAACACGTGGCCTGCGCTGTGCTTAAAAACGTTGTGGACAGAAACATCACAACGAGCTGCTTATTTTTGAATGTGGTTTTTAATGTTTTAAAACGGCCTCGGTTGGAAAAAAAGGCAAGTAGGGTTTCCTGGGTGGTTTAAAATCTTAAGAGCAGGCAGTTTTTTAAATGTGCTTTCTGTTTATTTTGGAAATGTGTGGAAATGCTCCCCTGGAAAAACGCCCACCAGAAGGCACAGGAGAGCAGGGTGGCCTGGAGCACAGACCGGACCAGATCACCACAAAACATCTACATTTCAAACACTGGTGTGTCCCCAGCTCCCGAAAGCCAGCCCAGGCTCAGCGTGCAAACCCTCGGGCAGGTGAACATCACTGCTGTCTCCAGCACAGCTGAGCAGAACTGTGTCCCCTGGGACCTGGGGACATTGTCCTGAGGGGACAGACCTGCCCCTGCTCCCCGCAGGAGCTCCCTCCTGCACCCACACCCCAGCGGGGATTTACTCTTTTTTTAACAGAGCACTTGGCCAGCCCAATGTTTGGATTCTTATAGAAAACGCTCCAAAATTCAGATTGTTCCTCTAACGAGAGGTTAAAAAAAAGAAAAAAAAAAAGTATTAGTTGTGACAGGATGTGAGCAGAAGGAGCTCTGAGCTTAAAAAAAATATAAATCAAGTATTAGGTGTGACAGGACGTGAGCAGAAGCGAGCTCTGTGCTTCCCGCAGCAGTGGCACCCGGTACCACCTGCTGTCATCAACCAGCGGCCTCAGAGCTACCAACTGGTCCCAGACCCAGCTCCCCGGGGAGCAGGAACTTGCTCAGGTTGCGAAATGAAACTCCGACACAGCTGCGGTTTGCGGGCAGAGGCGCTGCCCCACGTTTGTACTGATACACAGACCCACCTGCAGTTCTTACATCAAGACCAAGGCAAGATTTCCCACTAAATTCTGTAAAATATTAAGCAAAATTATACATCTTCCAA